>CAUJRU010000391.1:0-600000 GCA_963277665.1 Viscum album | reverse complement strand
CCGCCGCTAATGCCTTACTGGTCAGCATTTAGCAGCGGTTATAACCGCCGCTAATGCCTTATTGGTTAGTATTTAGCGGCGGTTATAACTGCCGCTAAATGTATTATGTTTAAATTTAGCGGCGGTTTTCACCGCCGTGACATAGGTGCATCAAAGGTCAGAATATAGCGGCGGTTAAAACCGCCGTGAAAAAAAGTGTCATCTACGCATAAAACCTCCGCTAAATGGTAAAAAACTGTCACGAAAAGAGGCATCTACGACGCTTTTCTTAAACCACCACGAAATAGTAAAAACCACCACTAATAGATTGCCGACGCCCAATTTCGCAGCGGTTTTTGTAAACCGCCGCCACACCCTATAGCGGCGGTTTAAACCGCCGCCAAATGAAAAAAAAAAACCGCCGCTAGGGGCCGGTTTTGTTGTAGTGTGATAAATATGAGGATCCACTACATTCTCCTTCCATCTCATGATTCTCCTCGACTGTTGTTATCGATCCATGCTCTCGGGTTTCCAATGCCAAAATATACATCCTCCCCCTATCCTCTAATATCTTTGGTTTATACATCTAACCATGTATATTTTCTATAATGAGGAATTTAGAAAGTAGGACTGGGGTTTTCAGTTATTAAATGAATTAATTAAATTAATTAATTAATTCACTTAACGCACCCATGAACAGTAGTCCTTGACTGAATGCCCAATGATGAACAAATTTTTGTCACACCTAGGGAAAACCCTACTTCCAGAAACAAACATAGTCTTGGATTTCCCATCAAAGATATCGATCATTATGAAAAATATTATTCTGAAAATATGTGCATGAATTATTTAATATATATTAATAATTTTAATATATTAATTTTGGGGTCCTGCGACACCCAAACACAATGTTTAATCTGAGAAAAAATCCATGGATATATATAGAAACATTCAAAGGATAAAATGAAAAAAAAAACTAGAGTCATTACATCACAAAATCATAACATAAAACATGTATAAATATTAATGAATCGAATCCAAAATGTATATATTAATTAGACATATCAAATTCCACCATGCTTAAACAATTTATTTTCCTCAATAACTTAAAATATCAATAAAAATATCAAAGGAAACAATTTTTAATAAGAAAAAATCATTACAAACATGAAAATAAAACCAATTGTTAGAAAAAATGTGTTGGTCCTCCAAAATCATCCCTTCAAAGAAAATTAGTCATTCCTCATGGTCATGTTCCTTATTCAAATACCTCCTTTCTTTAATTTATATTTCTCAATTGTTCCTTATATGTCCATTCCCATATTGTGATTATCCTTACCATGAATTTTCCCTCATCACTCAAGGTAAAATAGAATTGGATTTATGATAATACCATGAATAATTTTTCCTAACCATAGGATTTCATTGGATCTATCACATCCACTCTATAAAGAAAAGTAACACAATTAATCTTGAGGACTTAATATTATGGTTTAAATGATTTTGAGGATGAGTTTAGATCGGTAGATGATAGAAAATCAAAGTAAAAAGGAGGGTAAACTCTAAAGAATCATGCATGATAACCATGAACAGTGTAATGAAGAAAATCCTTTAGAAATTAATGTCTCCACACTCTCAATATCTCAAAGAAGGTCCATGAGGATTCCATGAAATCATAATGAAGGTACCTTGTTTATTTCTCTCTTTTTTTTAGAATTCATGTTTATGACCAATCACACATCCAAAACCTGACCCCATATGATCTGTCACGAGAATCATTGTTATGGTAATATTGATTTTTAAACCTCCTAATACACAACCCATTTATTTATTTATTTATTTTTTAGAAATAATATAGGGTAATCATAAAAGTACATTAGAGGAAATCATGAACCATGTCCCATAATTATAGTAAAAATACCACTGCACATCTCTTTAGCCGTAAACATGTCATTTACAACAAATATGAACATTCCCCCACACTTATTAAAGAGAAAATCATGCAATAAACCAAAGAGTAGTGTAGGAAGGGATAAAATGGGCTTAAAACTCATCTCAATCCTAACAAGGTCATTCATGGAAACTATGAACTAAGTAGGGATAATGTATAGGTGGGTATCAAGAAAAAGGGATCAATAATCTAAATTCATAAATCATTTTAAAAGTGTATTTTTTCAGACATAACATCGATAATATATCAATAAAAGTTATAATATGTTTACATGCCCCAAGTGTTTCTCTAGAAATATACTCAGAAAATAATTGGAAAAATTTGGTCTAAAATCTTCTCAAGAATGAGAATAAAAATAAAAAGGGAAATTAGTTAGGGCATAATTACAAGTAATAACTCAATAAATAAACAATTTCAGGCATTTAGAATCAAAATTAAAATTACCAACTCAATAATCATGCTAAAATTCTAAATAGGAATAAATAATGGATTTTAAATTTTTTTACCTAAAACTTCTATTTTATTTACATGGGTGCAATGAGATTTTAAGTTAAAACATTTTTTGTCTCCTAGATTAATGAGATTAATAAATCTCAAGAATATCACCCCCACACTTAAAAGTAAATAGTTTATGCACTATTTTTTAAATCAAGGTGTGAGAGATGATAATGAAAGTAGAAAATATTTGATTTAAATAATGAAAAAGGTGCAGGGAATCAAGATATACATAGAATTAATGCAATTACATGGGGAAATTTTTCAAAGGATAATGTGAATTTGGACCACTTGTAAAAATGTTAGAGGAAAAATACACCTAAACTAGGAAATTTATGAGTACAAAATATATATCCAATATGAAAATAGTAAATGAGGTAAGAGAACAAATGGGTCACAAAAATTTCATCTCATAATTGTGTGAACTTATGGGAGTATAATGAAATTTCCTAACAAACTACCTAGAAAAAAATGACTAGAAAAATAAAAAACTAAACAGGCATAACTAGGACTCAGAAGATTGGACTATGGGTTGCCTCCCATAAAGCGATAATGATGAATTCTTTATCCTGATGGATAGATAAGTATCAGTCATAAATTTCCATTAGCTTAGTGTTCCTCTACCTATTATTAGCATTGGAGGCAGTTTATTTCATCTCTAAGGGTCGCTTTGGAGCATTCACCACCTCATAAATTTCTAAAACAAACCACTCGTGTAGAAATTAGAGTATACGTGAAACTCTTGGGGGAATCTTGCAAGGGGGTTCCTAAAGTGAAACAGTTTAAGGAAATGCCTCATGAGGGAGGCCAAAGGGAATCCTAGATATTGCATCAAAAGTGATATAGGAAGCACTAGAATGAGACATAACATAGATGTAGGCACATATAATAAGAAGGATCAATAAAAGAAAAAATATATATTCCATTCATTATGTAATGTAGAGGATACAAAATCAGGGTTAGGGTTGGGGGGATAGAGACAAAAAATACACCCATTTAAAATAAAATTAGGGGGGTGGGGAACATTGGGAAAATACTAAGAAGAGAGGGAAACATCCCCGTGGTTAGTGTCTGTAGAAACCTACCTAATATTGGGTGGCCGTATCTATTCCACCATGTCTATATCAGCAATGGTGGAAGGTGTGGGTTGATTGGTCACTTGAACATGGGTCATGGTGTTGGTAGCTAGATCTCCCTCTAGTAGAGGAACGAAGTCATAAACTAGTGGAGGTGAGGTGAAAACCTATACTGAGGCCATCTTTCTGGTAGCTGGATCAATAAGAGGAACCTCTAATAGTGTCTCAACAGTAGCTCCATAATCCTTGTTGAGTGTGTTCTAATAAAAATTACCTATGTTTTTTGGAGTTATTAATCTTGGGAGGAATCTTGATCAGGGATACTACTGGTGCTAGGGTGGATGGGATGGTCATGGAACTGGTTGCTGGCTCAACTGCAAAAATATAAGGGTGGGTGGGTGTAGTGGTGGGAAGTGGCGAGTGGTGCATGAGCAGTGGGTGGGGTAGATACAGGAAGCTCTAGGGACTCTATGAAAGGGATCTACCAGTGTTGGAATATTACACACTGATTCTCCAAAAGGCAACATAGATCCCCCTTCACAGTATCTCAACCACTCTATATTATAAGGGTGTGGTGGTATAGGCTAGGTAGAGGGTAAAACCTTGGTCTGGATAGGGTAAGTTGTGGTCCTGGTCAGGGGTGGCTAAGTTGTTGGGGCTGGCTATGTTATAGGGGTTGTCTATGCATTAGGAACTGATGCCTGATTAGTGGACTATGCATACTTGGGGGCCTAGTCATAATTATTCTATACCTATCAAAGTAGTTCCATATTGTGGAGAATAATGATATCAATTGATTGTATCAATCCTAAATATGATAAGGGTTATGATGAATAAAAAATGAATAGGTTCTTGGATAGATGTGTGATAAAATACCAACCCATAAAAGTTCTATGATTCCTCCTCACATTTTCATCATAGTACATATAAAATTAGTTGGCCATGTTCACCACAGGAGATCCCATGATAGTGGAAAGAAGGAGTACCTATATATGAATAAATAACCCATTAGAGACACCTCATGATAGCCATGAATTGACCAAATAATGAGGGATGATTTGCAGAGTTTCACCCCTCAGATGAGTGCTCTTCACTGATGGGGGTCATGAAAGCTTGTAGCATCATGATCAATCACAGCCCAGTTCTTTGGGGTGTCAATATTATTCAGGTCCATTCATAGTGCAACGTAATCTATATAAGTGTCAATATATGATGAGTAAATTCCCAAGACAACTCCAAAATCAACCATGGTGAGCTCCCACTACTTTTATGACAATCCTATTTTTTATTACACACTTAAACATGATTTATTACATGAAATATTCACTTGATACAACATAGAAGATCGAGAGGTCTAGTGTCTTTGGGGATTAGGATAATTACATAACAACTTAAAACATGAAATACATCATATTTTTTGAAAACTTCCTTTACATGACCACTACATTCCCTCATACTTAGCATTGCATGGGATAACCTGAGGACATGCATAAGAAACGGGTGAGCTATAAAGCCCAGTAAGGGAATAGTCATGGAATAACATGAGGAATAAAATACATGTTAGAAAATAGGCATATCAATATAGAATAATAGAATAATAAACATAAAGGCATGATAAAGCATGATAATCATAACATGGAAATGTGGCAACAACACTTAACATGGAATTAGCATGAGCCAAGGCTCATTGCACATGGAGCATGAGTAAACCCTCATTGCACATGAAGCACAAGTAAACCCTAGTTCCACTTGAATTAGCATGAGTCAACACTCATTTCACATGACGTATCATGATATTATACTTTACCCAATGCATTAGATTTCTATAAGGGTGCACCATTCTCAAACATTTCATTTCACGAATAAGTGTGCCACATGGATCATAAAACATTGAATCATTCAACATAATCATTTATTATATGATAAACAAATTTGGAATACATAAATGAAACTATTTAAACAATAAGTAAATGTTCATAAAGGTGAATACCCTTGATAGAGAAATGGAGATGGTATTCACTACATAATGACTTTGTCTTGAAAAAACATAGTGCAATCTCGGCAGCATAACAACGTGACATAAGAACTCATAAAATTGGTTGATGAGAGAGAAATGGGTGTATCATCATATTTAAATGACATGTACATAAAGGGGTAATTTAGATACATGTCCCAAAAAAAGTAATGTAATTTAGATTCATGTTACAAAAGAATTGATTGAATGTAAATGAGGAGAGATAAATTCCTTTCGAAATTTCAACATATTAACAGGTGTACTTGGGAGGAATTTAATGAGAGATAAAGGGGTATCCCATAATTCAAACATAAATATTGAAGTATGGGGGAGGTGAGAAACCATACCCCAAAATTTATAATTGAAATTAAAATGGCATAACAACTTAAAGAATATTGGACAAAAATGAGAAAGGAAGAAAAAAACCCTTACTTGGAAGTGTGCTACCAAAAACTTGAGAGAGGCTTATTGGGAGCTTAGGGCCCCTTGGGAGGATTATAGAGATATTAGGGAATAGTTTGGACGAACTCCAAAGTCTTTTAGTGAGGAGGAAGTGGGAGATTGGGTGAGTTTATATAGGAAAGGTGAGGGAATTATTTATTATTTAGGTTTGGGACACCTCACATTAAACTAATCCAAACCACAAACCAGCCCATGGTTTTTGCCCATGGTTTTTGGAAAAGGAAAGTGTAAAAAAATATTTTACAAGTAAAAAGTCCTAAATTATTAAAATAATGGGGTTTCGTATGTGGAGGTGAGTCACACTCCCAAAGAAAACAATTTAAAAAGACAAGATGTTTAATAAGTCTTGAAGGGTCCATTAATGCTTTGTAAAATAAGTCAAACAAACCCAAAATCACATTGTTTTAATGGTAAAAAATATATTTTCTGAACATAAATCTTATAGTATTTTATTACATCACTATTGGGTCATTATGATGTCATAAAACACATTATATATTTAAACGGTATATAATTTTTACCCAAAAATTTGACCGTCTCAGAAAATTATGAAAATTTCACCTTTGGATAATTTAAATGTCATGATTCTAGAAATAATATTTATTTTATCTAAATAATTTTCTAAATATTTTAATTTTCAATTTTAAAATAAAAACCGACATTTATCGAAAATTCACAAGTTTTGACAAAAATGGATTTTGAACCTTAATAAAAATTACAATTGCATTCATAAAATTATACGATCATTTATATTTAATAAAAATTAATTTAATAATAATAATAATAATATTTTATTAAAATATTATTTAATTCAAAAATCCATTAATTCATCAAAATAGATTTCTTAGTTGAATATTAACTAAAAACACTATTTGTGATTTAAAAACTATTTACAAGGTAACAATAATAAAATGAAAGTATATTCATTATTATATACAAAAATAATGTACATAACTATAGTACTATGGATTTTTTACATAACCCCTTAAAATAGCCGCATAAGACCTAAGGGTAAGGTGTGCGATGATGACTGACTCTTGGGGTGGCTCAGATAACATTACACGCGTGGTGATCTCTATCAACTTCCACTTCTACTATAGATGATTTAGTTCGAGCTTGACATGATGAAGCTCAACTTGGGCTTGGTCAAGAGATAATCCCAATGATTCCACCTCTTTTACAAACTCTGACAAATGGGCTTCGTATGGAGTAATTCTACTGGATGAGGCCATCATTTCCTTTGTCTGAGTAAATTTGGATTTGTTAAAAACCTATATTTATACTAATAATGTGATCACTATTCGACTACTATATTAGAAATGATCATCATTATTAAAATAAAACCAAATAAGTTGACATTTTATATAAACATTTTACATAAAGAGACATTTAATTAGATCAAGAGGGATTTCCATTAATGAAAGTTTGGGTCATTACAATCTTCCCCCCTTATGAAATTTCACCCTCAAAATTTCCTTTTCCCACACTAAAACAGATGTGGGTAACTCTCCTTCATCATTTCCTATGATTCCCATGTTTCTTCTTCAAACTTGTGGTTTCAACACAACACCTTGATGAGGGGCATTGTCTTATTTTGTAGAAATTTTTCTCTACAATCTAATATCTTCACTGGTTGCTCTTCATAAGAAAGATCATCCTCTAACTCTACCACCTCTGAAGAGGGTACATGTGAAGGGTCCAGTGTGTACTTCCTTAAGAGGTATACATGAAAGACATCATGTACCTTGTCCATGGTAGGTGGAAGTTCTAGTTGATAGGCCACAACCCCAACACGATCAAGAATATCGAAGGGGACGATGTACCTTGGACTTAACTTCCCTTTCTTTACAAACTTCATGACCTTCTTCCACAGAGATATGCGTAGAAATACCATATCTCTGACTTTAAAATCAAGGTCGCATAGAAGGTTATCTGAATAACTCTTCTGTCGACTCTGGTCTGCCTTGATATGCTGTTGAATGGTTTTCACCTTCTCCACCATTTCTTCGACCATTTCTGGTCCAAGCATCTTACGCTCACCGACCTCATCCCAACACGCCGGTGTTCTGCACCTTTTCCCATAAAGGGATTCATATGGTGCCATTTGGTTGCTTTAGTGGAAACTGTTATTATAAGATAACTCAACCAGAGGAAGATGTTGATCTCATTATCCTTTAAATTCCATTTAGCACTCTCTCAACATGTCCTCAAGTGTTTGGATAGTCCACTCGGATTGGCCATAAGTTTGAGGATGATAGGCCGTATTGAAGTTCAGTTCAGTATTCAGAGCATGTTGAAGACTCTTCCAAAACTTAGAGGTGAATCTTGGATCTCAATAAAAAATAATTGATAGTGGTACTCCATGCATCCTTACCAATTCCCTGATATATATTCATGCCAGTTCATCCAATGAGAAATCATCCCGAATAGCAATGAAGTGTGCAAACTTTGTAAGACGATCCACAACAACCCAAATTGCATTATTTCCTTTGGATGTATTTGGAAGTCCAGTGACAAAGTCCATGGTGACGTTCTCCCATTTCCATTTTGGTATGGGTAATGGTTGCATCATCCCCTGAGACTTATGCCTCTCTGCCTTCACTTGTTGACACACCAGACACTTTGATGTATATTCAGCAATCTCCTTCTTCATATTATCCCACCAAAAATGCTCTCGGATATCTCAATACATCTTTGTGTTTCCTGGGTTAATAGAGAAATTTGAACTATGTGAATCATCCAAAAGTTCCTTCTTCAGCTCCAGAATTGATGGAACACAGTCTTTTCCCAAATCTCACAATTCCTTCTTCATTAACATTAAACTCCGAGGATTTACCTTTTTCGATAGCTTTCACTTTTTCCTAAATTCCCACATCATTATTTTGAGCATCCTTTAACCTTACAAAAAGTGATGGTTGAGAAATCATTTGTGAAAGGATTGATGATGTTCCCTTCTTTATGATTCCAATTTCCATCTTCATCAAGTCTAAGAAGATTGGATCCTTTTCAATTCTCATCGATGATAGAATCACTGGGTCCTTTCTACTTAGGGCATCCACCACCTTGTTCACTTTCCCAGGGTGGTAATGGATTGAGCAGTCATAGTATTTGATCAGCTCTAACCATATTTGTTGGTGCATGTTCAACTCTTTCTATGTGAATATATATTTGAGACTCTTTTGGTCAGTATATATCTCACATTTCTCCCCATAGAGATAATACCGCCAAATTTTCAAAGCGAAGATCACTGCATCCCACTCGAGGTCATGTGTTGGATAGTTCTATTCATGAGATTTCAATTGCCTTGAAGCATGGGCAATGACTTTGTTATTTTGCATCAACACACATCCCATTCCATTATTCAAAGCATCACTAAATACCACAAAAAGTTATCCACTTGTGGGTAAAGTGAGCACGTGCGCAGTGATAAGCCTCATTTTCAACTCCTTGAAGCTTTCTTCACATTCATCAATCCAAGAAAACTTTACTCCCTTATAAGTTATCTTAGTAAGAGGGTTGGACAATCGTGATAAATTTCTCACAAATCGTTGATAATATCCAGCTAACCCCAAGAAGCTACAGATATCCGTTATCGATGTTGGCCTCGACCATCCCTCAATTGCACCTATTGTGGATTTATCTACATATATCCCATTTCTTGTGATGATATGGACCAATAATGAGACCTCCTTCAACCAGAACTCACACTTTCTGCACTTTTCATAGAGCTTCTCCTTCAGTAAGGTCTCTAGTACAGTTCTTAAATGCTCCTCATGATCCTCCTTGGTTTTAGATTATATTAGAATATCATCTATAAATACTACCACAAATTTTTCTAGGTAATCTCTAAAGACTATATTCATCAAGTACATGAATATTTATAGAGCATTGGTGAGTCCGAAAGGCATTAATATGAATTCATAGTTCCCATATCTTGTACAAAAAGAAGTCTTGGGGATATCTTCCTTCTTCACCCTTATTTGATAAAATCTTGACTGCAAATCCACCTTGGAGAAGTATTGTACTCCACACAGCTGATCGAACAAGTCATCAATTTGTGGGAGAGGATACTTGTTCTTTATTGTAATTTTGTTTAGCTCATGATAATCAATGAAAATGCGCATTGATCCATCCTTCTTCTTAACGAAGAGGACCGGTGCACCCCATGGTGAAGCACTTGGGCGTATAAACCCTTTATCCAGATTCTCCTATAGTTGTTTCTTTAGTTCCTCAAGCTCCACAATAGCCATTCTATATGGAGTCTTGGATATTGGCAATACCCTAGGTATAAGATCAATTGATAATTCAATATCTCTTCTAGGAGGAAGACCAGACAATTCCTCGGTAAACACTTCAGCGAATTCCCTCACTATAGGTATGTATTCTAGGATGGTTGCCTCCTTAGACTCAATAATCTGAGCCAGATACGTGTGATCATAGGGTAGTAATATCTACACTTGAGATGATGTAGCTAAAGAATATTCATCTTCCTCCTTGCACTTATAAAGAATCTGGGATCGATTCTCCATATGGAGAGTGATTTCCCTCACACGACAATTTATGTTGGATCTATATAAGGAAATCCAATCCATGCCAAGAATTGCATCAAATTACACCAGAGCGAGTATGACGAGGTTCACTGGGAAGTTTAATCCACTGATTATGATAGGAGAGGAGTTATATTCATGGTATGCAATGATTTCACTATTTTCCGTACTCACCAACATCTTCACTTCCATGATTTGTGGTGGTGATGGGATTGTTCTACTAAAGTTTCGAGATATAAAAGAATGTGTAGAAAATGAATAAAAAAGCATGTTCACCATTCTTGAATGAATAAATAGAATACCTATCACCACTTCGTTGTCAGGGTTCACTTCGGTAGTAGTGATGGAAAAAGCTTACCCTTTCAGCCTTGGAGGTTGTTGGTTGCCTCCAAAAACCATTGGATTAGGGCACTGATTTGAAAGATGCCCTGGTTCTTTGCAGTTATAGCAATGAACCATGTGTTGAGGTTTGAATGGAGCGTTCCTCTCCTCTATCGCAGCCGCTGGTCTTTCTTGCCGATAGTTAGCATCTAGGTGCCCTTCTCTTCCACACCTAAAGCATTTCCTCGTCCCCTTCAGGTAATTTCCAGGGTGCTTCTTTCCAAACCTTTGGCAAGTGGGGTACTAGATCTTCTTAGCACCATTGGATTTATCCATAAGACCACCAAAATTACAGTCCACCTTATGCTTATTATCCCCATGATACCCCTGAGATTCTTCGATCTCTATTTCAACCTTGATGGCACATCAGACAATTTCCTCATAGCTGTCGAAGTCATGGATCGCCAGCGCTTTCTGGAGGCTAGGTTTCATCCCACCAAAGAAGCGGTCAACCTTGAATTCGAGGGTAATGAGAAAGCTGGAAGCGTATCGTGCAAGCCCTGTGAAGTTTGCCTCATACGCTCCTACAGATTCTTTGTCTTTTTTCCTAAGGTCAAGAAAGTCCCTTTCCATCTTAAGCTGGAGGGTGCACGAAAAATATTTATCAAAAAACATCTTCCAAAAATCCTTCCATTCCAACACCTCGATCTACTCCCCAGGTTTTGTATTTTTGATCAACGTCCACCATTGATTAGCTTCACCCTCTATACATTAAGCATCTAGGAGAACCTTCTCTTGTTTAGAACATTGAAGGATGGAGAATATCTTTTCAATGGAGTTGATCCATTGTTCAACGATTGAGGGATCAGACGATCCATTAAAAGTAAGAGGCCTTTGTCTCATGAAGATCTCGATAGAGACTTGTTCTTTATTAGGGGGGTTGAACGTTCCTCTTGACCCGTGTTTATATTCAAATCTTGAGTTAGATAAGATAGAAGTGTGACAAAGTTCGTGATTCCCTCTCCCATCGGATTGGGCATCTCATTAGTACAATCGTCACATTGATCTTCATATCAGTTGTTAGAATGAGTCCTCCTATTACCGGCCGTTGTCTGGAATAAAAGGAGAGTTAGGGGTAACACATAAAGGGTAATCCAAAGACAAAAGATGATGACTTATAAATAACTTTTATTTCTTTAACTTATGAATCTATAGGCTTCAATCTATGGTATCCATGATCTACTTTCTAACATATATTCTTAGGGGCATTTTTTTAATTCACTTAATAAGGGTTCATACTAAGCTTGTGAATTTACCAAAGCATATCCCCTAGGAGTATCATAACCAAGAGTGTAGCAAGGACCATTTTCATGTAGCAGGATAACCCGGGTCAAGCCCGAAACTCCTTGTCGGGGTTTTCACCCCTAGGTACATAAGTGCCAGAGCCACCTCTACCTGATCGTATCCAGACAGGGATGTATTTTCTTGATAAAACATTTACTCAATACTCACCAAAACTTAGGGATTTTTTTATTATACTTAGTCTTGTATTTAAGGATTTACTAGGGTTTTCTAATCCTAATCCAAAAAATAACTAAACCTATCCTCTGATACCAACTATGACAACCCTGCTTTTTATTACACATTTAAACATGATTTATTACATGAAATATTCACTTGATACAACATAGAAGATCGAGAGGTATAGTGTCTTTGGGGCTTAGGATAATTACATAACAACTTAAAACATGAAATACAACATCTTTATTGAAAAATTCCTTTACATGACCACTACATTCCCTCGTACTTAGCATTGCATGGGATAACCTAAGCACATGCATAAGAAAAGGTGAGCTATAAAGCTCGGTAAGGGAATAATCATGGAATAACATGAGGAATACAATACATGTTATAAAATAGGCATATCAATAGAGAAAAAGTAAAGCATAAACATAAAGGCATGATAAAAAATGATAATCATAACATGGAAATGTGGCAACAACACTTAACATGGAATTAACATGAGCCAAGGCTCATTGCACATAGAGCATGAGTAAACCCTCATTGAACACGAATCACAAGTAAACCCTCATCGTACTTTAATTAGAATGAGTAAACACCCATTTAAAATGACGTATCATGATACTATACTTTACCTAATGCATTGGAGCGCTATAAGGGCACACCCTTCTTAAACATTTCATTTCATGCATAAGTGTGCCACATGGATCATAAAACATTGAATCATTCAACATAATCATTTATTCCACGATAAAATAATGTTGAATAAATAAATAAAAATATTTAAAAAAATAAGTAAATGTGCATAAAGGTGAATACCCTTGATAGAGAAATGGGCATGGTATTCACTACACAATGACTTTGGCTTGGAAAAACGTAGTGTAATTTCGACAGAATAACGACGTGACACAAGAAATCATAAAAATGGTTGATGAGAGAGAAAGGGGTGTCTCATAATATTTAAATGACATGGAAAGTAAGGGGGTAATTTAGATACATGTCCCAACAAAAGTAATGGAATTTAGATTCATGTTACAAAATAATTTCTTGAATGTAAATGAGGAGAGAGAAATTCCTTTCAGAATTTCGGCATAGTAACAGGTGTACTTGAGAGGAATTTAATGAGAGAGAATGGGGTATCCCATCATTCAAACATAAATAGGGCATTATGGGGGAGGTGAAAAACCATACCCCTATATTTATAATTGAAATTAAAAGGGAATACCAACTTAAATAAATTGGACAAAAATGAGAAAGGAAGAAAAAACCCTTACTTGGAAGTGTGCTTCCAAAGGCTCGAGAGAGGCTTGAGAGAGGCTTCTTGGGAGCTTGGGACACCTTGGGAGGATTCTAGAGAGATTATGGAAGAGGTTTCACGAACTCCAAAGGCTTTGAGTGAGGAGGAAGTGGGAGTTTGGGTGGGTTTATATAGGAAAGATGAGGGAATTCTTTATTATTTAGGTTTGAGACACCTCACATTAAACTAATACAAAACAAAATCAAGACCATGGTTTTTTCACATGGTTTTTGGAAAATGGAAGTGGAAAAAAATATTTTACAAGTCCAAAGTCCGAACTTCTTAAAATAATGGGGTTGCTTATGTGGAGATGAGTCACACTCCCAAGGAAAATAATTTAAAAAGACAAGATGTTTAATAAGTCTTGAAGGGTCCATTAATGATTTTTAAAATAAGTCAAACAAACCCAAAATCACATTATTTTAATTTTAAAACATATATTGTATTAACATAAAGCTTATAGTATTTTATTACATCACCATTGGGTCATTATGATGTCATAAAACACATTATATATTTTAACGGTATTTAAGTTTTGTCCAAAAATTTGACTGTCTCAGAAAATTATGAAAAATTCACCGTTAGATAATTTACACATCCCAATTCCAGAAATAATATTTATCTTATCTAAATAATTTTCTAAATATGTTAATTTTCACTTTTAAAATAAAAACTGACATTTATAAAAAATTCACAGGTTTTGACAAAAATGACTTTCAAACCTTAATAAAAATTACAATTGCATTCATAAAATTATACGATAATTTATATTTAATAAAAATTAATTTAATAATAATAATAATATTTTATGAAAATATTATTTAATTTAAAAATCCATTAATTCATCAAAATAGATTTCTTAGTTGAATATTAACTAAAAATACTATTTGTGCTTTAAAAACTATTTACAAGGTAACAATAATAAAATGAAAGTATATTCATTATTATATACAAAAATAATGTACATAACCATAGTACTAGGGATTTTTTACATAACCCCTAAAAAAATCCACATAAGACCTAAGGGTAAGGTGCGCGATGGTGACAGACTCTTGGGGTGGCTCGGATAACATTGCACGCGTGATGATCTCTATCAACTTCCACTTCTCCCATAGAAGGTTCTGTTCGAGGTTGACATGATGAAGCTTATATTGGGATTGGTCAAGATAAAAGTACAATGTTTCCACCTCTTTTCTGAGATCTAACAAATGGGCTTCATATGGAGCAATTCTACTGGATGAGGCCATGGCTTCCTTTGTCTGAGTAAATTTGGATTTGTTAAAACCCTATATTTATACTAATCATGTGATCACTGTTTAATTTCTATATTATAAACGATCACCATTCTTAAAATAAAACCAAAGAATTTGACATTTTATATAAACATTTTACATAAATAGACATTTAATTAGATCAAGAGGGATTTCCATTAATGAAAGTTTGGGTCGTTACAACTTTCCTCCCAATATGAATCATTCCTGAACAATATACATCTTGAAGGTGGTTTGGAACTCAAGAAAGAGATATTAGTACATATCCTCATGCACATCGATGTTGTGATACCGATCCATCCATCTAAGGACCTTTATAACCTCTTCATCCACCATGATATTCTGCAAAATGTCCAAATACAAAGTCTTCTTGCTCCTCATGGGATTAGCCTAAAAATGTGCCAAGTGGACCTAATATCATGTCTCTTAGAACCGAAAACATGTATAAACCAAAAAAATATTAGTATCTCCCTAGGAAGGGTGTGAAGAATGAAAATTTGAATGTGAATAGAAACTCAATGGGGAGGTCTGGTAAGAGGGATCTACAAGTAGAGGAGAAGGAATGAATTCTAAACACTTGACCACGAGGGGTTCCTCTTGCTAGGCCATGCACTTGTCCAAATTCTTCTCACCACCCTTGGTGTGAATTATGGATATAGGAAGGCATGGGTGTGTGAAGATAAGTGGAGCAGTAGATAGGGAGGCAGGATATGTGTGGAAGGAGAAGCGGTTGAGGGGAAGAAGAATAGAGGGGGGGGGGGGAGGGGGAGAAGTGGTAGGGTAATGGGAGAGAAGGTGAGTGGATC
This sequence comes from Viscum album, assembly GCA_963277665.1. Taxonomy (NCBI): domain Eukaryota; kingdom Viridiplantae; phylum Streptophyta; class Magnoliopsida; order Santalales; family Viscaceae; genus Viscum; species Viscum album. Next base: position 584,260 of record CAUJRU010000391.1, on the reverse strand, counting down.
AAGGAAGTCTAAATGGTAAGGTGATCCATGTAATTCAATTCATGAATTAGTAATTCATGATGTGAATAATAATGAGTGGATTTATTTAAAACTTGTGAAACTCACAATGTGAATAGTGAATTCATGTCATGAATTAGGCTAAATAGAAAATCTAGTGGCATTGAAATTCAGCCATAGAACAATATAAAATCTTCCTAACCTCTACAAAACTAATATAAACTAATGTAACTAACCTGGATTTTCTTCTAATTGGTGCTTCATTTAATGTCAAGAAATCGAAATCCCCTTGACTATTAAGTTAACTTTAAATTTAGGAGACACCCTTATTGAAATGGTTATTGGTAAATTTTCACCCATTGTCTATTAACTTTGAAGGATGGTCCCTTGTCTCATTGAATTTCCACCATTCCATAAGGAAATAATTTAATTACTTTGAAAGTTACCAACCATAAATATTTCAATTTTTTGGAGTAATTTTAATAATGAATTAAACAAGAGTACCTTGTCTCCTGGAATGAATATCCTTCGAGTGATGCACCAATAATTCCATTTTTTTATTTTTTCCTTATAAAATTTAGCATTTTCATAGGCTTACCTCCTTATTTATTACTTATCATCCAATTAAAATATCATTTGCTTTCCATATCTCTATGAATCCAAGTTTATATTTTTGATTTATTAGAACGAGTGATGCTCTAATTCAACTAGAAAATGACAAGGTATTACATATACAAGCTATAATGTAGTTATTTTAATGTGTTTTTTATAACCAGTAAGGTATGCCCAACATGAATCATCTGGTTTTGTACTCCAATTCTAACTTTCATTGACCTCATTCTCAAGAATTTGTTTAATTTCCTAGTTGGATAGTTCCACTTTCCCGCTAGTTTGTTGGTGGTAATGGGGTTTAATATTATATCAAATTCCATACTTATAAAGAATACCTTTTAATGAATAGTTATTGAAGTGTGTTTCCTGATCACTTTTGAGTAATCAGGGAATTTAAAACTGATCAAAAATATTTTTCTTTAACAAATTTATTTCAAAATTTTCTGTATTAAGAGTTCTAGCTTTAGCTTCTATTAACTTTGATACACAATCCAAATAGCTAATATGTATGAATTTCCAAAAGAATTGGATAATGGGATTATAAAACCTATTCCACAGACATTGAATATTTCCACTTCCAAGATGAGATTCTATGGCATTTAATGTCATCTTCCAATGGTGCCTATTCATTGACCACAATCATAGTTTTGCATGAATCCTATCATGCACCATTGATGTGTGAGATGGAAAAATATACTTTGAAGTATTTTAGAAATGGTATGATTAAAACCATGGTTTCCTTCAGTCGGCAATGCATGTAGAAACTCTAGCACACTTTGAACTTCATCTTCTGAGATATAACCTTACATCAATCCATCAACACATTTCTTAAATAACAATAGTTTTTTCTAGTAATAGTGTGAATCATCTGATAATTGTTTTTCATTTTTTGATAGGAGAAGTGTGGATAAAGGGTCCTAGCGGACAAATGGGTTTATATGTTAGAAAACTATGGTAAGGAGTGTACATCCACATAGAAGAGTGTTTTATCAAGAAATTCATCCAAAATTTCAATCTCTTCATTGTCTTCAACATTTTTTAGCTGGATCTTGGATATGTGATCAATAATAACATTTTTCATACCTTTTGTGTATTTGATGACAATTTAAAACTCTTATAGAAAAAGGATCCACTGTATCAACCTTGGTTTGACATCCTTTTTATTTATTAGATACTTTAATTCTACATGATTAGTAAAAATAATGAGCTTATATAGCATGAGGTATGCTATAAATTTATTGAAAGAAAAAAACCATTGTAAGAAGAAATTTCTCTATAGCGGTGTAATTGGTTTGATCATTGTTGAGAGTATGGATAGAATAGTAGATGGATCAGAAAATATGATCAACCTACTTTCCCAAGAAAAAAGATATAACTATTTCACTTTCATCGCTCATAAACTTGAAATCATTTTCCTAGTTAGATAATAAAATAATAAGAGCTTTCACTAGGTTGTTTTTTCAAGTAATAAAAGGCAAACTGACACTCTTCCCTGAATTAAAATGGGGCATACTTGTAAAACATGTGTGTTAGTGTATGGGATCTCTAAGATAAATCCTATAAAAACCAAAGAAATATTCCTACATAGATAATAAAACTCATGATACCTTTAAGAGTAATAGGTTATGGTAGTTATTTAATGAATTTGATCTTCTCCAGATCAACCTATATTCCATTCTTTGAAACATTATTCCCAGTGAGTATGCCTCCTTGCACAATAAAATGGTATATTTTCCAATTTATCATAATAAATATTTATTTTCAATGTTGAGACATGATTTTTAAGTCACTCAAACATACGTATAAGGATCATCCATAAACAGATAAATCTTCTATTAAGATATCTAAAAACAATTATCCACCATATCATGGAAGATATGTGTCATGCACCATTGGAATATTTCCAATGCATTAATTTTTTTGAAATACATTCATTGATAGATGAAGGTTCCACAGGGACATGTACATGTTGTCTTTGAATTATTGTCTAAGTTGATAGGTATTTTATTGTATCCAGAATATCCATCTAGAAAAAAATATAATATATGGTCAGATAATCTCTCTAAAATATGATCCATAAATGGGAGAGGAAAATGGTCCTTCCAGGTCACTGTATTAAGATTTCTATAATCAATGCAGAATAACCATCCAATAATGATTTGAGTTGGAATTAATTAAATTTCATTATTCTTAATTACAATTAATCCTTCCTTATTTGGAACCACTTATAACATGCTCACCCATTCATTGTTGGTGATAGAGAAAATAATACCAACATTAAGAAGTTTAAGAAATTCCTTCTTAACCACATTTTCATGGGTGGGGTGAGTCACCTTTAGGGTTGGTATCTTGGTTTGGATCCTTCTTCTAGTAATATTTTTTGAGTGAAAATTTTAGATCTAATACCCTTAATATCATTCACACTCCAACCTATTGAGTTCTTATGCCTCTTAAGTACTTCCAACAGTTGCTCCTATTTTTATTTAGTAATTTTAGAGTATATAATGATTGAAAGTGTATCCTTAATCTCTAATAATGAATATTTAAGCATGATTGGAAGAGGATTCATATCTATTGTTGGAGACTTAATGATTGAAGGTGTGAATTAAGGAAAAGAGCCTATTGCAAGAGGTTTTATTTATCTAATATACTCAAAGCATTGAGTGTCTTCTTACTATAATTACTTCAAGCCATCATTTTGTTTACTAATAAGTTCATTTTAAGTGATTTCATATTTATTATGTCTCTGGGTTTATTTTATATGTAACATGATATTGATTGGATTATTACACTATTTGTTATATTGGAAGGATAATATTATTATCTATTTATGTCAAAATCCAATTCAGTTGTTTCAATGGGGAAAAAATTATCCAAAGGTGTCATAAGTTGTTTAGTGGTATTGCAATTTTTTAGTTTAAGGCCACCTATATATTTTGATAATATCTCAAGTTATAATGATAATATTCTTGTGAGACTTTTCATATTGGATATCTACAATATTTATATAAATTTCATTAATTTATGAGTAATTATGAAATAATCTCTTTATTATTATGAAATGTCATCAAAGTTGCTACAACATTTCTGAGATTCTACAATCTATAGATTTCGATGTATATTGAATTTAATTTATTTTATGAGCTCAAATTATGAGAATTGCATGAAACATGGTAAGATAGGAATCCAATAAATTTATCTTGATTTTTTTAGTTTTCATGGAAAGCTAAAATTTTATTTTGATGGTTAATAAAATATATAAAGTTCTGAAATGTTTTTACAGAGATTCAAATTTTCTTAATTTTATTGATTCTGTTTTTCAATAATATTAGAAGATGTAGAACTTACATTGAAGAGATTCTTGAACAGTTTGAAATATCTTAAAATTTCCTAATTATAAGTCTTCCAAACTGGTTACTAAATTAGCTATTAAATGGATATAAAAATTCATAAAAGTTTATAAATGTAAGCCTTTTAGTTTTCAAAAGTTTTTTATAGATATATTGGTTTTAAGAGATCTAAATTTGAGTAAAAGTATGGATATGGAACCATAATATTAAGGTAAAAGTATAGTTTATGATCCCTATAATTGAAAGTTGATCCCTATGTTGGAAAATTCCCCCTGCATTACTACTGCCACATTGAAGCTGGAACCTTACATTTTAGCTGTCTTAATGGTATTTAACCGGTTGTATATTACATCAAATTCTAAGAGGAAGATCACCTTACTGTATGTTATTTAATCACACCAGGTTGGTAAGAACTGTCATACATGTTACTTCACACTAAAACCTGATCATAAAACGAGTTTATCTAAATAAAATGACCTTCTTGAGGATATTTTATGTTGGACTATTCGAATAGAACTAGATAACCTAGATCATGTATAGGAAGGATTCACCACATAAAAGGTTGAATAGAAATGCAGTGATGTACAAAAAATCAAACATTCATTTCATATGCCTCATAATATGAATCTTGAAACATGTAATGAATCCATGATGAGAAGGTTATCTCAATTAATATAGAAATACCATGGGAATGTGAATCATAAATGAATAATTAAAATGGTGAAGTAAATATAAAGCAAAGCATTGAGTTTAAGAAGGTTATGGTACTATGTTTTTCTCTATTCTTGGTATTTTTACCTATTGTAGTTTTACCTGGATTATTCCCCTTGGTTTATTAATTGGATAATTTTAATAAAATAAAACCATTGAGATAAAAATATTTGTAAAGGTTTTGGTGTCTTTTTTAAATAGAAAAATGATCAGTTTATTTTAATTTATTCTTCTGGAGAATTTGGAGGACAACAAGTTGTTTAAATTAAAATATTTGAATTTAAATGAGGATTATGTTGTAAGATTTTAGGATTATCTTAGCTATTTTAAAGATTTTAATGGGTATTTGAATCTATTTTGAAGGATTATTCAAGGATGTTTTTGAAATATCAGAAGAATTTGAATTTTTTTGATAGAGGTTATTTAAAAAATTATTTGTAGAAATAAATAGTGCAATAACAGTGTGGTTCTCATGGAGAAATTTTTGGAAGCTATTGAATCAATTTATTTTGAATATCCAAAGGAGTAGGATCTGCTACAAATGATGAACATTTTATTCTCTATAAATAGTTTTTTGGTAGGAAAATGAAATAAGTAGAAGAGAATAAGTGCATAAAACTCTGATGAAATTAAGTGCTGAAAATTTTTCATTCTGTCGTTCAATTTTTGAATAAGAGAGAAGTTTAAAATGTATATACATTATTTTATAACTATGTGAATAATAAGAAGAATAATAAAACCTGTACAAAATAAGAAAAATATTTTCTTTCTATAGTTTAAAGATCAAGAAGCCTACTCAACATTTTTGAATTTATTTTCTGTTATTTAAAGAAGAAGAATCCCACACGACATTAAAGAATTTATTTGCCGCTGTTCGTTCTTGAAGACCATCTAAATCTATCAGTTGCTACTGCAACTATGTTCCGAACCTTTTTCAACATCCTACATCTCATTTCTTTCAACTAAAGTTTTGACTGGTTGTACTCAGCCATAGTGGAGTGTCATATTATTATACTAATCTATGGATATTGAGGTTCCCCATAAAAGAAACTGAAGGCCCTATAAAATAATTTCTGTAAGGTGTTAACTACCTATACATAGTTTTCGAAGTTCTTGAGAAAAGGACCTGCATAATTAAAATAACCAATCTCACGGATAGAGAGTTGGTGTAGTGGAATAGTGGATTTCTATACCCCAAATCACTATAAATTACCATTTCCTACTCTTTCATTTATTTATTTTCCTCTGCTTACTCATCTTTAAGAGAGAAGGAAATAATCACTTTAATTCATGAGGGATGTTTTGAATTTGTCAATATTTTTAAAATAAAACAATTCAAACCCCTCTTATGTCTTCATCATCATCATTTTGATACAAAAATTGGTATCAAAGGTTGGTATCTAGTGGATATATTTATTTTTTCTCTAATATGACTAAGTTAAAGATCTAGATGAAGACAAATTTCAATGAATGATCTTAGATAAGGTATGTCGATGATCTATGCTCCTTATTTTAATGACAATAATTATGGATTTCGGAAATCTCACATGATTATTTATTTGAATAATCTTGGAATAAAATTTTACATGAAAGTTTTCAAGACTTATGGAATTCATAAAGGAGAATCGGAGAAGTGGAATAATGCTCAAGAGACTAATTACGATCTTAATTCAGGAGCTATGAATGATATTGTTTATAGATTAGGAAATAATGAATTTAATTGAGCTTCTTAGTGTTCCAAATCTTATAAAATGTGGGGAAACATTGTAGTTGACTATGAAGGAACCTATAATGTTTGAAAACTAAGGCACACTACTTCTAAAATTAAACTCGATACATTCAGGATGCATGAAGCTGCAATCATCACTCAAATAGATGTTATATTGACATAAGTCATCAATGATGTTATTTCCTTGGGAACTCTAATTATAGAACTTGATCATGAATTAAAGATACTTAGAGTTTTAACTTCTAAGTGGAATGGAATATCTACTACTTTTCAATAATCCACACTAGTTAAAAATTTAAAGATGAAAGAATTGATTCAAAACTTGATCATGTTTAAATATGAGATTCAAATAGATTTTGAAAATAATATTTCTATCAAAAAGGAAAATGAATCACTTAATGTTTTGATGGATGAATTTTTAGATTCAGATTCTAGTCATTCGGGTTTAAGTGATGAGATATCAAATCATGCTATAAAATTTAGAAAGCTCTACAAAAAGAGAAAGGTGAAGTTAAATAAGAATAAAGATAAGGAAGTCAGATGATATGAATGTAAAACGAAATATTATTTGAGACCTAAATGTCATTTTCTTAAATATCAAAGGAAAACTGATTATAAAGGGAAATAAAGCCATGAATTATACTTGGAGTGAATCATAAGATTAATCTACTATAAAATATGAATCTAAACATGAAAATCAAAAGGAAAATCTATTTCTTATGACTCATGATGATGAGTTACAATCATTTTACTCTCAAAGTTCTAATTATAAAATTATTTCTTATAGTGAAAATAATGAATATTGTTTTATGCTTCCAGAAAAAATTGAATCTTTAAAGAAATAGAATAGAAAACTTATAAAATATTATGATCTATTTGTATTGAAAAAGATATTTTGGCCAGCCAAATTTCATATTTAATATCAAATCCTCTAAAAAATTCTTATGATTTTCATGAAAATAAAATTAAAGACTTATTGGGTGAAGTTGAATCTTTAAAACAATTTTCTAATATTAATATCAAGGGAGATAATTATTTAAATTAAATTATTGGTAAAAATAAAATTAATAAAGTAAATCTTGGTATTGGTAGTAATGGAGAAATGCTAATATTATATAGGAATTACTTTATTCCAGCTTCTCAAAGAAAAATCACATCTTCTGTTAAATGATTTCATTATGGTGTTAATGAAAATTATGCTAATGAATTATATTATATAAATAATCAATTTTGTGGTGTTAATCATGTTAATTTTTCAAAATATTTATTTGAATCTATGTTTGAAATTTCTACTCAAAATAAAAAAATTTGGTTACCTAAGTCTTTATTTTCTAACACTGACATACCCAAAAGCATATGGGTACTAAAATACATTTGTATTTTATATTTTATAGGTTTATTCCACTAAAATTTATTGTTATATTATTAAGTGGCTACTTAAAAAACATGTAAATTTCTTATATTTCTTTGATGAAAGTCATAATTATTTTAAAAAAATTGACCAATTATTAAGTAGTTCATTATTTGAAAGAACATATCTTTAGATATGGAGATATTAAAATTCAAGAAGTATTTTATTTTCATTTTAATTATTAAATGCACCAACTATTTTATAGATGGGGAGAATAGATTTTAAATGTTTTATACTTTTTTCTCTATATTTGACAATTCTTATGATTGAACTATTAAATATTTTATCACTTTATTATTTTATATGATGAATTAATTATTAGAATTATTTTTTAACATCATGAAATATATTTAAAATTTTATGTTGGCATTTATTGATCTATTAGATTTTATTTTTATTCTAAGTGTGTGTTTAAAGTATTAATATTTAAATTAATGTCATATGTAAAAATATTTATTTTTAAAATTCTTTGAAAATATTTTATTTAATTTATTTAATATCTTAAATATATATGATCAGTCTTAGGGGGAGTTATTTTGAAATTTTAGAATGGGTGTAAATATTTTTTTAGTATATTTAATTCATTTCAAATATTTTGTTATTCATTGAATATTATTTTACATATTACCGTGTGTCCTTAAGTATAAAATTTTATCCATTTAATGGAAGAATGAATTAAGGGGGATTTTATAACACTACATGTATTAAGAATATATTACATTTTGTATGTATTTATCATTAAATTATATTTTAGGTCTTATAAGAAGGGGGAGACGATTTTATTTTCAAATTTTAAATCTTTTTGATCCTTAAAAAAATGGGGAGAGAAAGTTGGTAGAGAGTTAGGAGAGAGAGCTGGGGTTTTGTAATTATCAAAAAGAAGAAGATTGTTGAGTGGATATTTTGAATTATCATCTTAGTTTTGGTAATTAATTCAAACCCTAATTTTTTTACTAACAAGTTTGTTTTAATTGATTTAAAATTTAATATGTCTCTATGTTTATTTAATATCTAATGCGATATTGATCATATTGTAAGGCTATTTATTCCATTTTAAAGATAAGAATATTATATTTTTATGTAGAAAGACAATTTAGTTGTTTCGATGGGGAACAAATTATCTGAAGGTGTCATAAGTTTTTCAATGACATTGAAGTTTTTCAGTTGGTTTTGATAATTACTTCAACCCATCATCTTGTTTACTAATAATTTTATTTTAAGTGATTTCATATTTTCTATGCCTATGAAATTATTTTATATCTAATGTGATATTGATCATATTCTTACAAAAATTTTTCCATTTAAAAGATAATAATATTATCTATTTATTTTCAAATCCAATTTAGTTGTTTCAGTGGGGAAAAACTATCTAAAGGTGTCATAATTTGTTCTATGATGTTGCTATTTTTTATTTTAAGGTCACCTATATATTTTGATAATATATCAAGATAAGGTTCTCAGATTCATGTGAAACTTATCACATTGGATATCCAAGATATTTATCTAAATTGAATTAGTTTATTAGGAAGTCTGAATGATCTATTTTGTGGTCTAAAAAATCATCAAATTTACTAGAACATTTATGAGATTCTAAATTCTACATAGTTGGATGGATACGAAATTTCATTTATTTCATGAGATAAAATTTTATAAATCACACAAAACATGGTGTTATATAAATCCAATAAATTAGTATTTATTTCTTTAGTTTTCATAGAAGGCTAAAAATATTGTTTTTATTGTCAATAAAATATCAGAATTTCTGCGACATTTTTACAGAGCTTCAATTTTTCCATATTTTTTTGATTTTATTTTTCAAGGATACCAATATCTTTAGAAGTAGGATTGAGGATCATCTAGATTTTTTGGAAAGATATAAAAATTTTATAAATATAAGTCTTTTGGACCAATTTCTGAATTAGTTGTTAAAAGGCACTAAAAATTCATATATTTTTATAAAGGTAAGATGTTATATTTTTAGAATGTTTTTATCCCAAAATTGGTTTTGGGATCCCTATGTTTAAGTAAAAGTATGTTAAGAAGCCCTACTTTTATGTTGTAAGTGTTGGGAAAAAATCCCTCAAGGTAACATTGCATCATTTTTGGGTTGATTGTGTTTATTGACAAAGAAGGTTTCCATGGTGAATTGTCAAGTTCCAGAGATGTTGTTGACAATCCATGTTGACAAAGAACCATGAAAAAGGAATGGACGATATGGAGGCGGTACAAAAAGGGCAGTACAAGGTGACATTGTTTTCCAGTGTGCCAAATTTTTGGGGTCCAAAATTTGGAGTTTGGTGATCATTGTGAAAAGTGGATATCCTTGAAGAGATAATTTAAATATGGAAAAGGCATGAGTTTCATGAAGATAGGCCTCATGATTTGGATTTCGTGAAGACCAGAAGAATGTTGACGGTGATGCTTTGTGATTACGTCAAGCTTCATGAATGGCAGAGTTGAAGAGCATTGCGGCGGCGAAGGACATTGCTAGTAGAAGCTTCACGATGTGTGGGTGGAGCTTCACGGTGAAGGTGCTAAGTAAATGACAGAACGCTCCATGATTATGATGAGCTCCGCGATCAGAAAATTGTCGTGGTGCTTCTTGATTTTGAGATAATTTCAGGGAGGACTTTAGAGATTCGCGATTTGAGATGATGTGGTGTAGACTTCGTGCGGAAGGTTCGAGGGTCGGTGAAATCACCTATAAATAGACCTCGACCCCCTCGGGATAAGTAGAGAGTTTTTAGAGAAAATATTTTGCTCTCGGTTCATGAAGGTGGTTCGTGAAGGCAATGTGATTTGTGAAAGAAGAGATTCACGACGGCTAATCTAGCTCCATGAAAGTCATGTGCTCCGTGTTGGCTCAGTGAGCTTCGCGAGGGAAGTTGATTTACGAAGAGTTGAGCTCCGCGGCGGCCTAAGCATTGCAAGTGCTTGAGCTTCGCGAGAGTGCTTCGTGAGAGTGCTTTGTTAATAGATAGGAGCTTCACGAAGTCTTTTTTGAGCTTTGCAGAATTGGGAGCCTCGCAAAGTAGGGTGCTTTGTGAAGGTTTTTCCAAAGGAATTTCCCAATGTTCAGGGGAAAATGGGTTTTCATCAGTGGATGAAATTTGGACCTCAATAGAGCATCTATATACAGTGTAGGATGCATTCATTAGTGGTAATGAAGAGACTTACAGGTCTATAAACTGTGAGTGGATATTATGAAGAAGCAGTGAACTCACATCAGTTGGGAGAGAAGTGAGTTCTCAAATTATGAGTGGTTGTAAACTAGAAGGGATAGTGAGTCCACTTCGAACTTGTAAACAGTAGTGCGCTTATAGTGGAATTGGTACATCAGCACACTACCAGTGTATGCTCCTTGTACGTAGCCCAGTGAGGGTGAAACAAGTAAAAATCACTGTGTCCTGTGCATGATTTAAGGTTTGTTCATACTCTGCATCTGGAAGAAGAGAGAAGAGGGTTTTGTCTAACAACAAAACAAGATCAAAAGGGGAAGTTGTTTTAATCTGTGACACCCTAATTCACCCCCTCTCAGGGTATCTAGCCTAGTGGACCTAACAATTGGTATCAGAGTGAAAGGTTAATATCAATGTTTCTCTCTCAAATGGAGGTCACTAATCATAAAGGGATTCCGATCTTCGACGGGAACAATTTCCAGCTATGGAAGAATCATATGCAACACTACTTTCGATCATTAGGAATGGATGTGTTTACAACAGAAATGCATGAAATAACAAATGATATTAATAGTGGTGCATTATCAGAAGCTGAGCGTAGAGAGTTGGTTGATGATTCCAAAGGAATTAATGCCTTAAGTGGAGCCCTATACAATCCTATCTATACAAAGGTGATGTCATAAAAAACATCACATGCCATGTGGGAAAAGCTATTGAATATATATGAAGGGGATACAAAGGTCAGAGAGGTAAAGATTCAAGTGTTGTGGAACAAGTATAAAGATATGATAATAAACCCGAATGAGTCTGTTGATGCATTATTCGATAGGTTAAATGTTGTAGTGGAAGACATGAGAGGTCTTGGAGAAGTTATTGAAGACATAAAGATTGTGAAACACATCTTGAGGAAACTTCCACCTCAGTTCAATCTGAAAGTTTCAGTTTTGGAAGATAAAGACCTGAAAGAGATGACATTGGATAACCTGCACATCACCCTTGTTGCATATGAAATGAGAAATGACTATAACGATGCTGTGGAAAAGGGAAAATCCAAAGAGGTGGTATTCAAGGCCATGAAGAAGCTCACTACTAAATACTCTCAGTAAGAATAAGATAAAAATGAGGTGATTTCATTCCTCTCCTCAAACATTCAAAGAGGAAAAGGAAAGTTTAAAGGGAAGCTTACACTTGCTTGTTTTCGATGTGGAAAGGTTGGAAATCTTGCAGCAAGGTTCCCCAAAAAGTTCCAAGAGGATGATGATGTTGATGAAATATAAATTCCCAAGAAGAAGTCTCTATACTATGGGAATGGCAAGAAACAGTTTAAGATAAATTTCTTTAAGAAGAAGAACCTTCTTTCCAAAGAATATGACAGTTCAGATGAGTCTGAGGTTTAGTAGGTTGAAGAGATAGAGAACTGCAGAGATCATGGAGAAAATGATATGGTGGAAATTGTCAGTAGTTCTTAAAATGAGAATGAAACTGAAGCTAATAAAGACGAAGAAGAAGTTGAGGGAAGAATTGATATGAAATCTGAATTAGAGGCTGCTCTTGAGGAGATAGATGTTTGGAGAGCGAAAACAAAGAAAGCCAACAAAGTTGTTCGTGACGCCAAACTCTATATGTAGCAGCAGGAAGAAGAGAAGTATGAGTTAATGAAAGAAATCGAGAAACTCAAGTCATCAACACCAGAGGACTCAGAATCAGTTAGTGAGTATAAAATAAAAATTGAAGAACAGAAAAGGGAGATGGATAGCTTGAATAACACAAGGAAAGATCAAATCAAGCGTATTGAAGAACTTGGAGGAGAAGTTGTCGGTTTGCAGAAAAAGGTTAAAGATCAAGAAAAACTCTTGACTTCTGCTGGGTCATTAGGAAAGTAGATCACTCAAAAAACCGAGAAGCTAAAAGTAGAGGATAGTGGTTCAGCAGAAAAGAAGCATCAACAATGTTCAGATGATAAGACCGATGGGGGGTTGACCAAAAACAAAAATATATGAAAATTGAGGTCAGAGCACAAGCACCCACTCTGATATTGAAGGTTGATTTGTGAACAAGGTAGAATAATAATATTTAGAGATCCCATAGGGAAAATCGTAGTGCAGAAGTCACACAAAGGAATGCACCTCATATCAGGTGTTATTGTTGTGGAAAGATGGGACATTCACAGTATGTGTGTTCCATAGCCAAGTGATATCGAAGGGCCCAAGAACAAAGGTGGTAGAAAAATTGAGAATGGTTATCTAGAACATATTTCAAAGGACACTATTTTTGGTGTGGAGTATTTGGGAACATGGATAGGTATTATACTTAGACCATGCAGAGGAATGTGCCAAAGGAGAATCAAAATGTTCGCAAGCAACAGATCAATGTACCAACAAGTGATTTGAAAATGCGAAACAGATTTGGAGCTCTGTAAGAAGAATCTGGTCCATCATACTCTGAGAAAGATCAGATGTCTCAATCCATGTCAAGTATGAAGGCAAAAATATGGACCAAGAATAAAAAAGATGAGAAGGCAGTGGTGGTAGAAATTGCCCTTAAGGAATCAGATTGCTCTGGTGTGTGGATCCTTAATAGTGGTTGCACATATCATATGACATGTAATAAGGATCTTGTTACATGCATAAAATATGACAAAGAATGAGTTGTCAAGTTTGGAAATGATGAAGGCCTGAATATTATTAACTCAGGAAAGGCCAAGTTTGGGAGCAAAGAGATGAGACATGCTGATGTCTTAGTAGTAGAAGGCCTCAGTCAAAATTTTCTCAGCGTCAGTCAATTATGTGACTTAGGAAATTCTATAAGGTTTACTAAGAAGGTGTGTATCGTAAAAGAAATAGATGGGGAATTGGTTCTATAGGGAAAAAGTACAAAGGGAAATATCTACCTGGTAAGTGGAGATGAAGATATGTGCTTTCTGTCCAGAGAGGAAGAAAACAAGTTGTGGCATAAATGACTTGGTCATATATGCCAACCATCCCTAGAAGATCTGGTAAAGTGTGATGCAGAAAGAGACCTCCCTAAGCTATCACATGATCGTACTCACACGCGTGATGCATGAAAATAATGGAAGCTCATCTGAAAGACATATAAGGCAAAGGAAAAGAAGTCAAAAAGAGTGCTCGAATTGGTGCATGCTGATGTATGTGGGCCTATCACACCAAGAGAAATTGACAGAAAGAGGTACTATGTTCTTTTCATTGATGACTATAGCAGAATGGCATGAGTATTTGTTATTTCTCATAATTCCAATGTGTTCAGATGCTTAAAACAGTACCAGAGGGAGTGAGAAAGGATTCTTGGACAGAAAATTCTGATGTTTCATACTGATAATGGTACAGAATTCACAAATAGTCAGGTGGAAGAATATCTTGAGAAACACAGGATAATGCATCAAGTTTACTCAGTGAGAAATACACAACAGAATGGAGTGGTTGAAAGGAGAAATCAGATCATCAACAACATGGCCATAACGATGCTCATAGAAAAAGATCTACCAGAGAGATTTTGGAAGGAAGCAGTTTTGACATCAGTCTACATTTCTAATAGAGCTCTGTTGTGTTCAAAGGAAGGAAAGAATCTGTACGAGATGTGTTATAGAAAGAAGACAACATTGAAATACTTTCAAATATTTGGAAGCAAGTGCTTTATCCTCAATAAGGAGAAACATAGGAAATATGAGTCACGTGGAGATGAGGGGATATTCCTAGGCTACTTAGGAAAAAAGAAAAGCATACAAATTATTTAACAAAAGGCTGGGAAAAGTTGTTGAGAGCACTGATGTCACTGTAGTGGAGAATGAGGAGATCATTCTACAGCGCATTGAAAATATTCCCGATGAAAGTGATGAGGAGGAAAGCAACGCAGGGGGAGAAGAAGTGGATGATGTTGATTCAGAAGAAGATACTGATGATGAGAATGAGGAAGTAAAGTTCATATCTGCACAAAAGATAAGGAGTTGAGCTGAAATTGACAGGAAAAATATCATTGGTGATCAGTCGGCTCCAGTTTAGATAAGAAGAAAGAAATCACTACAACAAACATCTTTTCTATCTCAGGTTGAGCCTAAATGATTTGATGATGTAGCTGAAGATGAAAACTGGGTTCAGGCCATGAATGAAGAGCTAGACCAGATTAAGAAGAATCAGACGTGGGAGATTGTTTCGAGGCCAGCAGATAAGAATGTCATCGGGAATAAATGGGTATATTGCAATAAGATGAATGAAGATGACATAGTGATTCGGAACAAAGAATGACTAGTGTGCAATGGATACTCCCAGATAGAGGGAATAGATGTTGATGATACATTTGCACCGATTGCGAGATTAGAGACAATCAGATTATTTCTTTCCATTACAGTGCAACGAAAGTTCAAAGTTTTCCAAATGGATATAAAATCTACATTTTTGAATGGGATTCTGGAGGAAGAGGTGCATATTGAGCATCCAGATGGTTTTCTCATTCATGATGATGAGAAAAAGGTTTGCAGACTGAAGAAGTCATTGTATGGGCTGAAACAAGCACCAAGAGCATGGTACTCAAGGCTTGATCAGTACTTGAAGAAGCTTGGCTTCCAGTATGGGGGAGTTGATTACAATCTCTATTTCAACAAGAATAGAAATCAAAGGATGATGGTATTGGTTTATGTTGATGACATTATATTTGGCGGATCAGATGAATCTCAGTGCAGACAATTTTCCAAATTCATGAAAAGTGAGTTCAAAATGTCAATGATTGGAGAGCTAACATTTTTCCTTGGTCTACATGTGACACAAGGAAGGAATGGAATATTCATTTCTCAATCCAAATATGCCAAGGTGGTTCTGAGAAGATTTGAAATGGAAAATTCCAAGTATATGAAGACTCCGGTTGCAACTCGGATGAATTTATCGAAAGATGATGATGGAAAGGCAGTTAATATCACAAAATACAAGCAGATTATTGGGAGTTTACTATACCTGACAATGATGAGAACTGATATTGTTTTTTCCACATTCCAAGCAGCGAGATATCAGAGTAATCCCAAGGAAAGCCACATGCTTGCATTGAAAAGAATAATTCGGTATATCAAGGGCACGGTGGACTTCGTCTTGATGTATAATAGAAAATCTTAGACAAAGTAATTGGGATATACTGATGCTGATTGGGCCGGTTCAGCGGATGAAAGGAAATCAACATCTAGAGGTGCATTCTATCTTGTTAGACTATGTACTGCTTAGTTAAGCAAGAAGCAGGATTGCATTTCATTAAGCACCACAGAAGATGAGTATATTGCGGCCACTCAAGCTTGCACACAGTTATTGTGGATGAAGCAACAGCTTGCTGATATGGGAGTAGAAGTGATGTCTCCGATTGGAATCCAGTGCGATAACTCAAGTGCTATAAATCTTAGCAAAAATCATGTCCATCACTCAAGGACAAAGCACATTGAGATAAATTATAATTTTATCAAGGAGAAGGTTGATCAAGGAATTGTGAAGTTGTGTATGTGCCTATAGAACTACAGGTTTTAGACATTTTGACAAAGGCCTTAGCCAAGGAAGAATTTGAAAGGCATCGACTGGCTCTAAGAGTTTAGTCGAGTCCCAGCACTTGAAAGAGTGTTGATGTGGAACCCCCTCTCCCCGAGGTATTGCATGTTTTTCTATAATATGCTAATCTATGTTCTTTCCAATGTTGCATACCGCAAAGGGGTGAACTTTGGGTTTGTTGACAAAGGGGGAGAAATAGTGAATCCTCAAGGGGGAGAAACTATGGCTATAAAGAGAGAAAATTTCTTTGTCAAAGACACAGGGAGAAGCTGACAGGTGGATCAGCGAGATAGGGGGAGAGAAATGATAAAGGGGGAGAGTTTTAAATATGACGATGCTAGAAGTGATTGATCAAAGAATAGATATCATGACATCTGAGGATCGTGATAAAAACAGAACAATGATGTTGGAATGGTGAGAGAAGGTTCCTAGCTATCACTAATTGGTATCAGTGTGGTATCAATAATTGGGATCAGTTAGGAAATTGGTATCAGTTGGGTGTCAATAGTTGGTGGCAGAAATTAAGTGATTCATTGATGATCTTTTCATTTACTCTTGTTTCTCATGACAAGCATTTCTCATGTGGACTTAGAGTATGTGGTGAGTGAATCTCTAGTCACTATCTGAATCTCAAGAGGCAAAACATGGTAGATGATGGAAGGAGACTCAGTGAGGTATTAACGGGAAAAAAATCATTCTGAGAAGAGTTGTAAACAAACCCAAAGGGCGATATTGGTGGGAAAAAATCCCTCAAGGTAACATTGCATTATTTTTGGGTTGATTGTGTTTGTTGACAAATCAGGTTTCCATGGTGATTTTTTGCACGTTGATACCTCACTGAGTCTCCTTCCATCATCTACCATCTTTTGCCTCTTGCGATTCAAATAGTGACCAGAGATTCACTCACCACATACTCTAAGCCCACATGAGCAATGATCGTCGTGAGAAATAAGAGTAAATGAAAAGATCATCAATGAATCACTTCATTTCTGCCACCTAATATTGACACCCAACTGATACCAATTTCCAAACTGATCTCAATTGTTGATACCACACTGATACCATTTGGTGATAGTTAGGAACCTTCTCTCACCATTCCAACATCACTGTTCTGCTTTTATCAAGATCCTCAGCTGTCGTGATATCTATTCTTTGATCGATAACTTCTAGTATCGTCAGATTTATTACTCTCCCCCTATCTCATTGTTCTCTCCCTATCTCGTTGATCCACCTGTCAGTTTCTCCCCGTGTCTTTAGGCTAGATACCCTGAGGGGGGGGGGATTAATTAGGGTATGATAGATTAAAATGACTACCCCTTTTGATCTTGTTTTGCTGTTAGACAAAACCCTCTTCTCTCTCCTTCCTGATGCAGAGTATGAACAGACCTTAAAGCATGCATAGGACATAGTGATTTTTACTTGGTTCACCCTCATTGGGCTATGTCCAAGGAGCATACACTGGCAGTGTGCCGATGTACCAATTCCACTATAAGTGCTCTATTGTTTACAAGTTCGAAGCAGACTCAATGTCCCTTCTGTTTTAAAACCACTCAAAATTTGAGAACTCACTGCTATCCCAACTGAAGTGAGCTCACTGCTTCTTCAGAAGATCCACTCACAGTTTATAGACCTGTAGGTCTCTTCATTACCACTAATGAATGCATCCTCAACTGTATGTAGATGCTCTATTGAAGTCCAAATTTTATCCACTGATGAAAACCCCTTTTCTCCTAAACACTGGGCAATTCCTTTGGAAAAACCTTCGAAAAGCACCCTACTTCGTGAGGCTCCCAATTTCGAAAAGCTCAAAAAAGCCTTCACGAAGATCCTGTATTTTCGCAAAGCACTCTCACAAAGCTCAAGCCTTCTCAATGCTTAGGACATCGTGGAGCTCAATTTGTCGTAGAGAAACTTCCCTCGTGAATCTTACTGAGCCAATGCGGAGCACACGACTTTCGTGGAGCTAGATTAGCCTCCATGGAGCTCTTCTTTTGAGAAGAACACTGCCTTCACAAACCACCTTCACGAACCGAGAGAAAAATATTTTCTCTAAAAACTCTTTACTTCTCCTGAGGTGGTCAAGGTCTATTTATAGGAGATTCCACCGACCCTCAAACCTTCTGCGTGAATTCTATACCACATAATCTCAAATCACGAAGCTCTGAAGTTCACGCCAAAATTCTCTCAAAATCGCGAAGCACCCAGACAATTTTCCGATCACGAAGCTCTTCATAATCACGGAGCGTTCCTTCATTTACTTTTCACCTTCACTGCAAAGCTCCACCCACATACCGCGAAGCTCCTATGCACAATTCCCTTCACCGCCACAATGCTCTTCAACTCTACTGTTCGCGAAGCTTGACGTAATCGTGAAACATCACCGTCAAAATTATTCTGGTCTTCGAGAAATCCAAATCATGAGGCCTATCTTCACAAAACTCATGCCTTCTACATATTTAAATTAGCTCTTCAAGTATATCCACTTTTCGCGATGCTCACTAAACTCCAAATTTTGGACCCCAAAAATTTGGCAAATACTGGAAAACGACGCCACCTTGTACTGCTCTTTTTGTACCACCTCCAGATCATCCATTCATTTTTCATAGTTCTTTGTCAACATGGATTGTCAACAAGTATGGTTTATGATCCCTATATTTTTAAGTTGATTCTTAAATTAGGAAATGAACTTTTACATTCATTATGTATACCCCATAAGCTGGAGCTTGTAGAACATACTGAATCAAGGATAAGATGGTTATCTCGATTCATAGAGGAACACCATGGGAATCTATATTAGAAATGAATAATTGTGAATGGAAAAGTAAATAGATAGTGGATCATGGAGTTTAAGAATGTTTTTGATGTTTTTCTCTATTTATGATATTTTTACCTTTTTCATTTTTACCTAAATTATTCTTCTTGGTTTATCAGCTGGATAAATTCCCATAAATTCAAACCATTTTGATCAATCTATTTGTGAATTTTTTGATATAGTTTTTAAAGATAAAAATGATTGGTTTATATTAATGTCCTTTTCTGAATAAGTTGGAGGACAATGAGTTTTTTAAATTTAAATATTTGAATTTATATATAGACATTGTTGTAATATTTCATGGATTATTTTGGCTATTTTAAAGGAATATTTGATTAGGTATTTGAATTTGTTTTAGAGGATCATTCAATGATGTTTCTGAAATATCAAAAGAATTTGAATTTATTTGATGGATTTTATTTCAAAAATTATTTTTAGAAATAAAGAGTGTAACAGTGCTGTGATTTTCAATGTGAAATTTTTGAAAGATCTTAACTCGATTTATTTTTAATATACAAAGAAGGAGGATCCACTAAAACCGATGAATATTTTATTCTCTATAAATTTTTTTCTAGAAATAAAAATAAGTAACCAGAAGAGAATAAGTGCATAATACTTTGATGAAAATAAAGTGATGAAAATTATTCATTCTGATATTCAAAATTTGAATAAGATATAATTTTACTATGTACATCCATTATTCTCTCATCATGTGATGAACAAGAAGAAGAAGATAGCTCACACCAAAGAAGAAAAATATTATCTTACTGCTGTTTAAAGAACAAAAATCCTACATAGTGTTGTAGAATTTATTTTCTCCAGTTTAAATAAGAAGAATCCTACATGAAATTATAGAATTTATTTTCCACTATGCATTCTTAAAGATAATACACATATATCAGTTGCTGGTGCTGAATCTATTTCAACATTCTAAATATCATCTGTTTCAACTGAAGTGTTAAATTCTTGTACTCATTCATGGTGGAGTGTCAGATTCTCATAATAAACCATAGATATTGAGGTTCCCTATAAAATAATCTAAATTCCCTATAAAATACTTTTTGTAAGGTTTCAACTACCTATACCTAGTTGTCTATATTACCAAGAAAAGGATATACTTAGTTAAAATCACCAAGCTCACAGAGAGAGAATTGGCAGTGTACTAGGAGATTTATGTACCCCAAACTACTATTCATTTCCATTCCATTCATTTATTTTCTTCTACTTATTCTTATTTAAGAGATAATTAAGGAATCAATTTAATTCAAGAGTTACATTTTGAATTTTTTAATATTTTTAAAAAGAAAAAAATTCACCCTCTCTTCTGTCTTCATCATCATTATTCAAACACAACATGCAGTCACTGTTATCCTATTCTCTAAGGAACTAGATCTCCATATTATCTTCAAGATTCAAAATATAATTTTATTCATCATTCATAAAAATATATTGACACTCAAGTGAATCTTTAGTTTTCTTAGATGCTTTTACTAGATCAAAAAATATTGTCTCATTACTGAATCAGAAGATAATTAGACTTTATGTACATCGATAAAAGATTTAATAATAATGAGAAATGTTCATCCTATAATGATAGGTACATCAACCTCTTCCTACGTGTAAAGGATAAGAAAATCAATAGGAAATATAATCTTTCCTCTTCCTACGTGTAAAGGATAAGAAAATCAATAGGAAATATAATCTTTCTATAATTAACTAAATTATACTTGAGAAGTCTATGAGGATACTTTATGGATCTTTTAGAAAGCTATAGTTCTACCCTTATTGTCTTAAGTTCATTGAGTCCTATTCTTCAAAATATGCTCATATACAAGATATTTATCCTTTTACTGAGATCACATAAAACTTTCCCAAAATTTCATGTCCCAATGGTGCATGAGAACGATAAACTCCCAGGGTATATCATATTTGGTAAAAGTTTTTGTTAGAAAACTATGGAGAATTCTTCATTTAAGGAGATAATTCTTAAGGATTAAATTTTTCTCTTACTGGAGAGTAACTCCTTTAATAATTTAGCATAATATGAAATATAGGAAATGAATTCAACAAAGGGAATATTGATGTGAATTTGATTAAACATATCTAGGTTTTTTATACTCTCCCTCTATCTTTCCTTGTCATATACTCTTTGGGAATGGAAGAGGGGGCCTATATGGTGGAAATGACACATAAGTATCCTCTTTTTTGATCTTCTCTAATGCTCAAGATTTTCCTCTTTCAACCACTTCTTGTTCTATATTTCGTTTTCATTTTTTCTTTCTCTTGTTCAAATATTACCTCATTTGGTTTTTGTTCCTCTTTCCTCCTCTCATCATATTTATAAGAATATTACAAATTCATATCTTTCCCAATTCTATGGAACATATCCCTGAAATCCTCTTATGGATGATTCTTGGTATTACTGGGTAGTGTACCCAGTAGTTGATTTGAGAGTGTTTTAGAAATTTGATTGAATCAATGTCCAAGGTCATGGAGACCAGATCTTTGATTCGAAATTTTAATTTCTTGGGTAGTCATTCGCTAGTATTCCTTAAAAAAAGCAGTGGTCAAATTTTATAGGTTTTATTGTTGTGTTTGGGCTGCTTGTGGCTATCTCAGTGGAAATTTCAACTGATATTGTTGTTGTGGTGGAAAATTTTGAGCCCTTGGTTGTTGGGGGAACAGTTTTTTTCATCGAGGATCTTGGTTATTAGGTTGGTACCTAGGTAGTCCCTGAGTTATTTATTGTGCTTGATCACTCCTTTTTCAATATCACCTTGGATTGGTCAGCTGTTACTATTGGACTGGTCCTTTCTTATATTAAGGTTGTTGGTATTGTTGTGGTTTTTGATTGTAATTCACATAATTACAATATTGATTTTGATTTTCATCCATTACCACCCAATAATATTGATATTGGTGTGTGAATCGACACATTTCACCTGATGAGATTTCCATAATAGGAGTATGTGGTGGGGTTTATGGTTAGGTAAATTGAAATTTTTCTAGTTTTTATTAAGTTATTTAACATAGGCTATAAGGCTGGTGATTTATTATGCTTGGTAAAACCCACACCTCAGAGGTCATAAATCACTTTTACATAGGCTAGTGTTGTGTAATGATTCATCAAGAGGGTCTATTCTTACTTTCAGTGTTTTCAACATTAGTCCTCTATCCATGGAAGAATCCACCATAGTTTGAGAAATAGGTTGTAGGCCATGATAAAATGTTTTCAATTTCATACAAACAACGAGTATATAGTGTGAAAACTTTCATTTTAATTACTTAAAGTACCCCCATGCCTCCCTGGATGATTCTTCATCTACTTGAGTAAAATTTTGGATATCATTTCACAACTTCTAGGTTCATATTAATGGAAATTATTTATATAGTATTTTTTTCAAGACCTTACAACGTTGTAATTAATTACCAGCTTGAATTTTTAACCAAGAATTGCTCTAGAATATGAAGATACACCTTGGTTCCTAAATGTTTCACATACTTCAAGGAAATTAGACAGATATTGATGTGGGTATTCAATTTTAATTCCACTAAACTAACCCATATTTTGGATCCTGTGGATGAATCTAGGTTTTATTTCAAATGTATGTTAATGGATGAGAGGGAGAAAAATTATGGGTGCAATACCCCTGATGTATTGAAATCAGTAATCCATAATGGTGTTCTCGTTCACCAGTGTTCACAATCCCTACTATTTGTGCTGCACAAATTGAGAATTTGGAGTATGGGGGGGGGTAAGATTGTGATGCTCGATCATGATTGAGTGAAATAATACACATAAGTATCTTTTGATTTCAAGCTTGAAATGAAGAGGTTTTTTAGATTCCAGGCTCCTTGAACGATTCATGGGGGACTGGATCATGCACTAGTGTCTTAGCATGATCATGTAATGAACTCATGTGAAAAAGGTACTAAAAAGAAATATAATGGGAAAGAGAAGTGAGGAAATCCTAGGTCTAATTTAGAGGCCATAATTACTGAAGTGATTCCATGAAGATAATTCCAAAAATTGATTCACCCTCATGGCGTTGCCAACTCCACACAGTTCAATCAGATTATAAATTTATATTTAAGCCCAAATATCACTTTCACAGAGGTTCATAGGATAATATAAGTATGAGGTCAAACACATAGGGAGGTGATTATAACCTATATGACCTCTGGATTATAACCTAGAGTGGATTCCTTACAAAAATTCAATATATTTGGATTTAAGCTAAAAAAATGAATGAACATGTAATTGATTAAATAAGGGCCTAGGAATAATCTTTGGGATCCCATGAAAAGGATATCTCTAAAAACAGAATGAGAAAGTCTTATGTATTAAGCCCAAAAATCTATTCAAGAATCACCAATTGAATTTGGTTAAACAAATTTGATCTACCCATATTGGCAATCACTCTTTGGTCTAGAGGTGGTTTTCAACATAGGTGTGTTAGGTGAAAATTCAAGGATGGAAAATGAATCACACTTATTGGTCATAAATTGATTTATTCTAAATACGTTAGGGTTCTCCTTTTAAAATCCACCAGATCAGTATCATGAAAAGGGATGAAATAAGATTGTATTTTTAACCTAATTCCTAGATAATAGATTACCCAAGTTTTGATTTAAGGATTCATTAAGCATTTCTACCCCTAATATTAATACCTATCCCTATGAAGATTAGCCATGAATGGTAATAGCATGATTAAACATGTGATTAAGTAGTAGAACTAAATATGTTATTATAAAAAAGCAATATTTAAATAGAGAAAGTTGAAACTAATAATCTTACTTGAAATAATAATGAAGAGAGACCCACAACAATTGAAATTGAATGCAACAACTGGCTTGAAATAATTATTATTGAAGAAAAAATTCTTGGTTCAAGAGAAAAATAATGAAATTAAATAAAAAAAGAGAAAAACTAGAAATAAAGAGTGTAAAGAGAGAATATACACAAGTAAAGGGTGATTATAATTTAAATAGAAAATACCAACTCATGATGTGAATAAAATTAACATCATGAGTCACCATGGGGTCCCTTTTTCTTTGTGAAACTCATGTCATGAACTTTTCTTTTAGGTCATGACCTTGAAATTCCATGTCTTGTATGGTTTATATCTCCCATGATTCATATATTGAATTATATTCTCAGGATCCTCAAGGATTCATGTGAGGTTGACCGAAGGTAGAGGATGAGACATTCACATCAAAAATATCATTCACATCTAAAGTTTTCTTCATCCTGGTAATTCACGACCTATACTGGTTTCAATTTTTTTTTTGCTTGATAGAGTTCTATCTTTGGGAATACACATTGTGAATTAGTATTCATGATGTGAATTTTCTGTAGTTGCATCAATTTTTCCGTAGCACCCCTTTATCAAATTGAGCATCCAATTCTTTCATAAACCAACCATATATCACAAAACCATAACATAAAACTTATATAAAGATCAATGTATCAAATCCAAAATGTATATATATATTATAAATATAAAAAACCTCATGATTTATTTTATTAAAATATACAACTTAATTCCAACTTCCAACTTTTTATGGATTCAGACTTCATCTAATAAATGCGGAAGGAAACTTAAACTCTATAGAATTTCAATATTTGAATCACTTTTTTCTATAGTAATAAGAATATATATAAATTATTTAAAGGTAATAACTTAGAAAATATTCCAAACTATTATTCCAAGATATTCCATCAAATATTTAAACATTTATAATAAATTAAACCTTATTGGTAACTTCTTCAATAACAATATTGAAATCTCTACCCATCCATAATAAAAACTTCATCATCACCAACTTCATTCAACATTGAAGCTATTTATTTTTTTTCAATGTATTAAAATCAATGAAAAAATCTTTATTCATTGATAACCATTGAAAAAAATACAACACGCATAATGGGATCAACAATCCCCCCTTTTTATTTGTTATAAATACCTAAAAAATGATATGTCAATTTGTGAAACTCCACTTCATTCATTCCTCTCTCCCCTATTTTAGTCCACTTCCTATCTCCCCTATCTCATAAATATTTTCTTGATTTTAATTTTTCTACCCCTTATTGAAAATAAATAAAAAATTCTTGGTAATTAATGGTATCATCCCACACTTATCAATGTGACATCAACCATTCTAGTCTAATTCTACGTGAGCTATGCTTGATAAAGAAAGAAAAACAGTTTGGTTTAGAAAAAAAATATCTATTACCAAAAGAATATGATACCAAATGAAATGAGATACTTTAATATTTCTTAGAGTCTGTATAATAATTTTAAGCTGATACTATTGGTGATAACAATTTAGACAAAAATTTATCATATGATATATCAACCCGAATTTCCTTCACTCACTTAAATACATAGATAAAAATAATTCTAGTACAAATAGTAAGATCGGAATAAATATAGACTATATTCAAAATTTAATAATTTAATTCATTTATTAAATTGATTTCTCCCATTAACATTAGGTTCTAATTTTAGTTACAAATGATAAGAGATTAAGAAAACGTACCTTTTAAATGATACCTTCTATAATCCCTTTACATAATAATTTGATTTATAGGGAATGATAATCTTGAAAGATTTAAAAACTTCCATATATTCATCAAGGATGATCCTATCTTTAATTTTTTAGAATATCGATATAGAAATCAATCTTAGATGGTGACTTCTTCAAGGGATATTGTCCAGTGTTGATAGTTCATCCACAATCTTAGGTTCTTCCCTTAAGAACATGATTCTCCTTTAATTTACTTCATTGTGATCATATATACAACACACAAAATTTTAAGGTAATAAAGTGGATATTATTGTTCCTCAATGTGATCAATAAGGTTAAGATGATTTTCTCAACCAATATTCTTCATTATTCACGATTCCATATTTTTTCTTCAAATCTAATTTGGTTTTAGGTAGCATGGTACTAATTACACCTTTTATTTCTTTGAGTGATATGATTATTATTTATTTATCCATTATATTATGTGCACATACATGTGTTATATTAATATTTTTGATAGATTATTCTTACACTGAAGATGTTGTTAAATAAACTCTTGGAGTGTGTCAAACTGTATTGAATATCTCACACATGAATTCTTCAGCATAATGGTTTTAAATTGTTAGAAATATCTCATAAAATTCAACTTAATCATGTGTAATATCTTTTTATCATTTGGTACTAGATTTTTATTATGCCTCTTCCATCTTTCTTTCTCTCTCCAAAACTGATGGACAAATAACTAAAATATCATTAGGTATATTGGAATCTTATTTGGGATCTCCACATGGAATCTTATGAGTGTATTTATTCTCATTAGTTATTTTTGATGAAACAATCCTTTTAAAATTATTTTAATTTATTTAGATCATTTTTTTCTCATTATTATTGTCCAAGGAAAAATCTTCCTTATTCTAAAACTTTTTAGAGGTAATTTAGTTTACAACCATATTCAAAATCCTACCCAAGGTTGAATCTTCATTATTCTCAAGTGGTATTCTATACTTACTTTCATTTGATACATGTTGAGATAATAATTAACCACTATTATTAATACCAATATTTCACATAGCATAGATATCTCCAAGATTCTCAAACTTGTTTAAGGTGGATAGGTTTTTATGAATCTATGGATGTTGCATATTCTTAGGATTTATCCCCCTTGACATAGGAATTTTCTAAAATGTAGAGATTTATGGATTGTACCAAAAAATAATTTATTTATTTCCAAATATATTTCACCATCATAAATTTACAATAAACATTTATCTTATCTTAAAAGATTATTCCTCTCTAGAATTTAAAAAATTTCAACCAAGCTATTTTAGAGCCTTCTAAACTACTGGTTGGGCTATTATTAGAGAACCATAACCCAAAATAATTTCTATATCCACTATATCCATAGTTTAAATATTCGAATAACTTATTCTTATCCATATTATACAGGATTAGATTTTCACCCTACACTTTTCATGAAAATAGATTCATCATAATCATGAAATTTAGGTATAGATGGTACCTAATTCTTTGATTCTACTTGATAATGTGCATAAGATAATTTAATTATCTTATTTACACATAATATAGGTCTCTTAAACACCTATATCCTTATTTAATAATCCATGGAAGCATCTCATCATTCATCTATTTCCTTTTGAAGATAAGTCTTGAAAACTTTCAAGATTTTATAACTTGATATGAATCTAGAGTCATTTCATGTTGATAATATATATTTCATTTTCAACAGCCTTAAACTTTTATTCACATTCCTTATTAACTATTCTATGTTTTTTCATCATGCATTTTGATCTTCTCATGTAAAAAAGTATCAAGCTTCTTGACCCTGTTATATTTCACTTCCAATTGAAAATCCATGATGCCAATTCTATTTTTCAACTATACCTTTAATGAATGAATATTTTACTAAAAATTTTTAGTGTACTTATCCATTTATCATAATTTTTGAGACACTATTCTTCAAATTTTTAGTATTTATCAATAAGCTCCTCACACTCCTATTCTTTTATAGTAACTTGTTTAGTGAGGATCATGAAAGTTAGAGATATTTCTCTTAAAGATTTCTCCAAATTATCTTCCTTACATTTAAGTAAGGTGATATCTTCCCACCTCCTTTAAAATATTCCACAAATAAAAGAAAATATTTCTTGGGAAAAAGAATATATCATATAATTTAATATTTGAAAAGATATATATTGTGAATCAAAAAATGTATGATCACTTCCACTTGGTTATTATTTTTTGGGGATTGTTTTCATAAGAATTTTCACATACCTAACGATAACTTGACTTACTTGATCTTAATGAGGTTTAAGGTATGTCCAATATCATGGGGGTAGTATAAACCACCTATATTTCCAATCTAGATCTTTCTACTTCACAATTATTGTATGGTGAATTTAGAAATTATTCTTCTTTTGAAAATTAAGATAACTTATTCATATTTATTTTCTATTTTATTTCTCATATTCATCATATTATTTATAGAAACTAAATTTAGATATTATATATACATAAACTCACCAAAAATACACTTCATTATGAACTAGGAAATATACTTCAAATCTTTAAAAGAGAATAACTTTAAATAAAGAGAATCTAATCAAAGGTGAACTGATATCTGATAACAATTGAGAGGGACAATTGGGATATGAACCAAACTAAGAGGGGAGGTGAATCATCATTGATGAATTTGAATACAACTTATACTTTTAAATTATTATCCATTTTATTTTACCTTTTTCACTTGTAAAAGTGAAAAGATCACTATTGTTCTCTATCCTCACTTTCCTTATTTATTGTAGTATAATCAGACACACACACACAAGAGGCACAAAAATTTACAAGGTTTACCTCTTAGTATTATAAGGATAGTACTTGGTATGAATTTTATTCCTCTAAGATCACACAACCCACTAGAATCATCATATTGGATTTACACTATAGTCTCCCATCAGTGTATGAGCATGCATTCTACACTACTTTGTTTGGAAAATCCTGTAATCTGATACTCCCCATACCTTAAAATGTTGTAACAAGGATAATAAATAAAGATTATTATCACCAATTTAGATCTATTTGATATTTATATGTGATTCCTTGATATCCTTCTTCTTCTTTTTTCAATTTTAGAATAACATGTAAGGAATTACTCTTCTTTTTGTATAAAAGTAGTGATGCACACACTTTATCCTTTATCTTCACAATATAAAGTTATTTCTTCCATTATTGCATAGGTTTCAAGGCTTTTTATTCACTATAAAAATACTTCTCCTTCTTCTTCCATCTTATTCTTTTCTTATTCTACTTCAGTGCACATTAAGACTACACCAGATCTCTTCCTTCACTATCTTCTACTTTAATTTGAAGTAAGGAATACACTGGTTATTCTTCAATTTATTTGACACATAATCCATTTTAAAGGGAATATCAGAGTCATAACTCTATTATTTTTTATAATTTCTATGTATTATTTAATTTAGTTCATATCCAAAAATTTTCATGCAAAAACTCCTATTTCTATTGTATATCATACACAGCAACCCTCCAATTCTTTCATTTCCAAAATTTAAATTTGAAATTCGATACTTAAAGATCAAAATCAACCCTTAGACCAAATTACATTAAATATTAACTATATAATTCAAATTGGTAGTTATTTTTGGATGAAATAACTAACAAATCCCTTAGATGAATCCAAGTCATCAAGGTTGGTCGAACTGACTAGTTATCTACCCATCACGGTGTAACCTCCTTCTTTACAACATGATATGGCAGTTCAAGACAATTATTTTTAATTTTATAAACACATTTTGAAATTATTTTTTCACTATGGTGTAGATATATTCCAAATTCTAGTGGTATATAAATAAACTCAGACTTCCTTTGCAGTGTAAGGATATCATTAGGGTGTGGAGGTCTTGAATTTTCTAGACCCACTAAATTCCAAACAACTAATCATACCAATGTGTAAGTATATCCTATAGTTTGAACCAAATTTCACTCTACGTTTTGTGTCATGGTACATAAATTACAACACATGTTTCTTAAAAATTATAGTGACACCAAAATCAACAAATACCTCTCCTCTATGGTGTGGTCCTACTTCCACAACATGGTTACCTCATATAGACATCCATTGATCCATGGTTAATCCTTTAAAAAATAGATTTCCTCAATATTACAATGACATATAAAATATTCTTAGACTTATTTTTATTGTATACACTTCTTCACGGTGTAAAACTTCTTCTTCAATAAAATTTTATTGTGGAAAACCAATTTTTGTGGTGTGAGACTCCTTCCTTCTATATCGTGCATCATGAAATCCTTGCATGATATATAATCATGAAAAAATATCTTAAGTATCATATAAATTTACACTACAAACATCTTAACCTCACATGAAATTTGATTTTTAATATGATTTATACATTGAAAATAAAATTCTAACATAATGAATCACATCTACTCAAACCTCTTTCTTTTAAAAACTCCTCTATTTTTTTACATTAAAAAATATGTGGAACACTATAAGAAATTACCATTATGATAAATATATATAATTAAAGTAAAATTTAAAACCTTTTGATTTACTTTGTTGAAATATAAAACTTAAGACCAACTTCCATCTTTGATGGCTTCAGACTTCATCCAACACATGCAGATAAAAACTTTAACTTTATGGAAATTCAATATTTAAATGGATTTTTACTTCAATTATAAGAATATATCTTAATTATTTCAAGGTAATAACATCAAAAAAACATCCAAATAAATCTTCTAATATATATCATCTAATATTAAAACATTTATAACAAGTGACACCTTCTTGGGAACTTCTTCAACAACAAACTTGAAATATCCATCAATTCATAATCAACACTTTATCATCACATATTTATTCAAAATACAAGCTATTTATTCTTTGTAAATATATGGAAATAAATAGAAAAATCCTTATTCATTGACAACCATTGAAAAAAATACACACACGAAGTGGTATCAACACTGAGGTACATATCCCATCCCCATAGAAAATCCTGATCCCCCATTCCCACACAAATCACACCCCAACACTACCACCATAACATAACTTGGGTTCTTCAAGAACCATGAAAATTATATATGGACCCATGAATAACCTATTACAACAGTCCAATAATCAATAGGAATCATTCATAACAAGCACACACTTGCTCCCACACTTCAAGGATTTTCCTGAAAACCCACACTAATTATCACTCTCTTCCTCAAGTAGAGTGATCTACTAAGAACCATTATAACAATCCTCACAATATATATACCTCAATATCATCCGAACCTGACATGTGCACACTCTTGTATAAATAGATCACAAAAACATACTCATGCTATAATGAGTAGGCACCCATAAAACCCAAACTCACACACCTAACCAACTGACCATGCTCCTCACACAAGTCATCCTCATCCAATATTCCAAGGCATGTCACTCATTCCAAGGATAATGGATTGATCACACACCACATGAGAATTATTCCAAAATAATGATCATCTACCCATGATCCCATCGTGACTCTCAAAAGTATGCCAAAAAATATACAGGGCTAGGAATCCAACTGATTTTACCCTATCACTCGACCTCGATACCAAAAACTCTCCAATCACTTCATATCACAAGATCCCAAGGAATTTAATTTGCCTTTACATAACCCTCACATGGGTATCCACATAATTAGGGTAACTCATTACCATCCTTGGATTACCTCACCAATATACAATTCCTGTACTAACCCACTAAGGGTCATTATACACCCCTTTCAAGAAAGGAATATATATCCATTGCTGGAGGATGTCTTGCACTCGGATCCAAATTAACTTTCATCAAAATAAAAATTTTGTTCGGTTGATTAGAATGTCACTAAAAAGTTATATGGGATAACACTATATAAGTTGTTATTGTAACTTTAAAAATATAAACCTATCATCAGTAAAATAATCACACACAAGAACACACATATCATGTGGATCCTACATTCTAAACATAATGCATGTACATAAGCCTCTTTATAGAGAAGAATACTTTTGATACATTGATATTACATATTAATAGATGAATATTCATTACATAACATTAAGACCCATTCCAAAACCGTAAAGGTTTAGTGTCTTTGGAAATATGAATACATAAACAACTGGTTCATAAAGATATACATGTGACACCCCATAATGATAAAGGATTAAATCACTAAATGATATTACTCATGTCAACAAGGTGAACCTTTCTTTTTGGGAGTATAATTGATTAGAACTCCATAGTTAAACATGCTTGTCCTGAAGTAATGATTAGGTTGGGTGGCCCTATGGGAAGTTTCTCAGGGTGTGTGTGAGTGAGGAAAAAGCACACTAGAAAGGACATGCGTTGGCCTATGGGGACATTCGTTAGTCAGATGACATGTTCAAGCACATGGGTGGGCCCCAGGGTTGGGACCATGTGTCTTTAGGGCATCTGGTGGTACCTAGCAGGCAAGGACCTGATGACCATGTTAAGGTGGGGTGTCTGTGCTATTAGTGGGGTCCAGTTGTTACATTTGGTATCAGAGGTGGTACCCAGCCTTAAGTGCAGTGCACTTCTTGGGTTAAGATGTAGGGACTATAACGAGGACATTGTGCTCTAAGGGAGGGGGGGGGGAGGTGAATGTAACAACCCAAAATGATAAAGGGTTAACTAACTAAATGATATTACTCATGTTAACAAGGTTCATCTTCCTTTTTGGGAGCCCACCTGATTAGAACTCCATAGTTAAAAATGCTTGGCCTGGAGTAGTGATCAGGATGGGTGAGCCACTGGGAAGTTTCTCAGGGTGTGTGTGTGAGTGAGGACAAAGTACACTAGGAAGGACATGTGTTTTCCTATGGGGACATTCGTTAGTCAGATGACCCATTTGAGCATGTGGGTGGGCCCCATGATGGGGACCACCTGTCTACAGGGAAACTGGTGGTACCTATTGAGCCAGGACCTGAAAAACATGTTAATACCCGACAACCATGTTAAGGTAGAGTGTCTGTTAGTGGGGTCCAGTTGTTACACTACATCATCTCCCCTTAATTTATCCACATCTAGTACCATTATTAGGCATAACATACTTAAAACTTTTATTCATAACCTGGGGAAAGGAACATAGGAAAGGGTGAGCTCAAATGCTCAGTAAGGGTAAAAAATAGAGATATTAATGACCACTTAAGCATAACATAATAATAAGGGTATGAGAACACAAGATTAACATTTGAAAACCATACCCTTCATATCATAGATCATAATATTGAGTCATGATATAAATTTTGGTAGTTCATATGACATGAATCATATTGGAATCAAAGAACATGATCCATGGGAGCATAAAATTGGTATAAGACATAAATTTGTGACATACACATAAGCATAGAAAATAATTTCTTTATTATTCAAGGATCACTTCCAAGACTATAATAGTGTATTGAGTTCACTCTCATTCCATTATATTAGTCAAGGTTCACTCCCAAGACTATCATAGTAGATAATATCCCTTAATGAACTAGGTTTACTCCCCATTCCAGTCCTGTTTATCTAATGAGATACCCGTATTTACCAAATAAATTGGATAGGAATATAAATTTGGGTCCACTCATGACATAATTAAAACCATACATATGTTTTCTATAAGATCATAAAACTTTCATCATATCATAACCCATGAAAAATAAATAGGTTTCATAAACATTTCATCATAACATAACCCATGGAAAAGAAATGGATTTCACAAACATCTTTTCATGATTATCATAAACCATCCAGATAAATAATAAGGATGTTATCATTGGATCATATCCATAATAAATATTAAGTAACATAAACTGATGATATATTCGATGAAAATTCCTTTAAAAGATCACTTGAAACATGTCTAGAGGAAAACACTCTTTTCACTTTGAAATAAATTATTTAAAATCATAAATTTTACCAAATATTAAATATGAAATTTTCTTTGAAAATAAACTTATAAAGCTTTAAAGTAATATTCAAATCATTGAGTGTTTATAATGGTGATAAGTTATGTTTATACCATATAAGTTAAAAGAAAACATTCCTTCCACACTTTTATAAAATAAGTAAAAAAGTACATCGATCGGAAAACGGAAAGAAGATTAATTTTAATTTTTTTTGTAAAAATCCAATTATGGTTAAAATTGACTCTAATAAATCATAATATAATATTAAAACATTCTTGAAAACATTTTTAGAAATCATGGATATAGAAGATTTTTTTTAACCAAAGAGAGAAATAAATCCAGTTTTCCTTAAAAATGTTCTTTTAGTATATTGAGTATTTAAAGCAAGGAAAATGAATGGAAAACATATATTATCAATAAATAACCATATGATAATAAAATTCACGAGTTTACTGATAGTTATATCATAAAATATCATCATCATAATCATAATCATAAACAATCCCAGTAAATAATGAGACTATAACATAATTTTTTTACCACTTTGATAACTTTTTAATCATAAGTCCCATGAAATAATAACATCAAATGAAACATTAAATATAATTAAAACAAGGTTATTAATGACATAAAATGTTAAAGTGGTAGTATATACACCACATAAAATATACAAGTGGTGAAAATGACATATATCTCCCAAAAATAAAAATGAGACTACATTTCCATTACCTCAAGTCTTGTCTTTTTTAGTATGAATTTAAACCTCCTGTATAATAAATATATATTTATTATAAAAATATTATATAACCATATTCATATATAAATTAGTATTTACCATTCCTTTTATAATTTCCAATTATTCTATTATAAAAAATTCTCCATTAAAATTGACATTTGAGTGAAAACCGATCAATTTTCCATTGATGTTTCAGATCGATGGTTCTGGTCCTTGTAATTTAGTTATAACTCAATAATCAGAAGTTTAATAATTATATATATATCATATATATTAATTATATATATATATATATATATATATATTTACCCGTAAGGATAGATATATAAAAATTAATTACATCATTCATGGAGATGGTATGCTGTACATACTCATAAATGTTGTTTTTACTTTTCAATAGATGGAATAAAAAAAGGTAAATAATAATTAACCTTTAAAAAATAATTATTATATCATATATATAATATATATTCATCGAATATATCTTTATTACAATCTAAGTAAAATTGAAATGACAAAAATCACATCACTTCGTGGAGGTGGTAGTCCACTTGCACACACAAGTGACATTATCATTTTACAATGGATTCGAAGGTAATAAGGAATATGTGATATTATAATTCCATAATAATAATTATTTAATAAATATCATATTTAAATATTAAAACCATCATAACAACCATCCACCAAAAATGATGATGGAAAAATAAATTACACTGCTATGCGGATATGGTTAGCTGTACATACACACGAGCAATGTTTTCACTTTTCATAGGATGAAAAATAGATGGAAAATGGTTTTAACATAATCATAATAAAATATAAGTATATTTTTACACTTAATTAATTATTTTTGTTTGGGTGAAACATATATAGAAGAAGTATTAGAAGAAATAAATTTGAATTAGTCAGTAGTGATGATTAACTCTTATTCGGTAGGCTTACTTTATATCTCCTATTAGGGAACCTAGGGTTGCTATTTTAGGAAACAAACATCAATAAAACTTGGATAAGGTTTTTTGGAAGAGAAATGGGAATTTTTTATTCAATCTATATGGCTCAAAGTGGTGTGAAGAAAAGATAGAAGGGGTTCCTTTTATAAGTGACGAAAAGGGTACTCTTGGAATTTATTAAAAGATTAAAATATAATTAAGTAATTATCAAGAAAAATGATTCAAATGGATATATATTTAAATAAAAAGAGTCTATATTCTAAAAATGATCAACCAAATAAATTTATATAGATTTTGGTGTCATTTTAAACCTTATCTTTACGTTTAACCCCATAGTTATCCCATTTTAACTTTAACCATGATAATGAATTTTTCAATATTAAAGGGTTATAATTTTACTCCTAAGGTGAAAATTGGATCAAAAATAGAAAATAGATTAAATTCTTAATAATATATTATTCACCTTGTCCTATTTAAATATTTTTATGTTTTTTAAATATTTTAATAAAATATTATTCTCATAACATATCATTAATGTCATTTTTGATAGTATTAATTTAATTTGAAATTAAAGACACCAATAAAAATATATAATTAGAATATAATCCTTTAAAAAATATACAATATTTAATATTTATCTAATAAATCCATGGAACACATTAATTTATCCAATTTTTTTTATTTTTTTTAAAATCATTTATTTAATGTTTCTATTAATTGAATAAATACTGTGTCGATGTTGCATAATAATTTAAGGTAATTATTAAATTACTAAAAATTAGAAATAAATTAGCATGATAAAAAAATTAATTCATATTTCAAATAAACATTTAGAACCAAACTTATACTCTTTTTATCCTTATAATAAAAATTTAGAGTTATTAAACTCAAGAGAGTGATATTTTGTATTTATCCTTTTATTAAAATAATATAAAGATCATAATCAAAGGAAAATAGAACCAAGTAGACATATATTCAAGAGTTGAATGGAAATGGTCTATATATACCAATCCAATAGGATATGGGTAGGTGTTAGATTGATTTTTGGACCTTATCACATTGTTTTATCCATATTTTACTCATTTTCCCCTTATTGAGGTGACTAATATTTACCGAGGTTACCAATCATAATGAACAAAAATAAAAGAGAACTATTTAAAAAAATTTGAAACCTCTGATTCAAAATATGGTATCCATTTATCATGTTTCAATACATAGAAGTGGAAGAAATTAATTTAAGATTTTTTTGAAAAGGTTGAGGGTCATACCCCCTTTATTAAACAGAAAATAAAGAACCCCTCTTAAAACTAGGAAAATAGGGAACCCAAAATGTGACCTGAAAGACCAAAGGCATATGTTCTATTGAAAAACATGACCTAAAGATCTTAAAATGGTCTATAGGACCAACAGACCTGAATTCATATAAATAATGGATAGAAGTCCCACCATTGAAGGATGTTGTTAGTCTAGGCCAGGTACAACACCCTCGAAACTGCCCCTCAGAAGACCTAAGAATTCAAGAGTTAGCATGAATTATGAAAAACACTAGAAAAGTATCTCAATGACCCCATGTTAGTTTGAGCACCTGTTCTTCCAATTGAATATGTTTCATCACCCCACTGCCAAGAATCTATATTATTTTGGTCCAACACAATTTGTAAAGGAACCCCTCCACCCCCACTAATATGTGGGGGAGGACCAAATGATAGGTTCCAACACACCCATATCTCTTTAAATCCTCCAAACTAATGGTTCTTACAAGTCACTCATGCACCATTAACCTGATACTCCAATTCATCTAACTAAAATCACTATGTATAAAGACCTAAAATAGGGTTTCCATCCATTCCCCAAATAATGAAGCCATATATCTGAATGATGTGTGTCATCACACCCATCCCTCTTTAGAGGTTGGCCACTTGAAAGTGCCTACACGAAATCCGTACTATATCGCCTTAAAAATGCATCAAAACATTTTCCTAGTTCCATCATGAAAACTGGATTATAGGGTGTTACATTCTCACCCTTTAATAAATTTCATGATCATAATTTGAAATTGTTCTCAGTAATAAAGGGTTTGATATTTGAAAATTACTTTATTGAAAACCCTCATCATAAAAAATATTAATAAAATTTCCTCTTGAAAAGAGGGAAAAATAAATACAAAGTTTATATATAATAACACATAACTAGGTTTCTAATTAGGATAAAATTAGTGGGAAGTGAAAATATGGACATGGAGGATAATATCCAAATAATTATGGAGAGTGACAGAGAACATTAATTACAAGAAAGATAATGATCATGAGAAAGTTAACAACAAAAAAACTATAAATCAATAAGGTGTGAAAAATACCATAGATTCATCATAATTAATGTAATATGATAATTTTTTTTGTTTCAAGATCCTTTTCTTAGTTTTATGGAATTACTTTACCTTATAGACTAAAAACATAATGAAATATACTTACTTGACAAGCGTAATTTCATTCTTTAATCAATATCTACCACAAAATCTTTTTTCCCCTCTAAATAATGAGTATTTGAGATGATTTATTTATTCCCAAAGAACTAAAATAAACTATATAATCCACAAAACTTATATAAATATAATCCTCCCACCTTTAAATATTAACCAAAACTAAATGGTTAGAAAAAGGTAAAAAATATCCAAAGTGTATAAACCTTTCTATTTAAATCCAAAATTTCCAAAAACCAAAAAAGGTTCCAGATAGATCATTTCCTAAATAACCCTACATCCTAAATAACTTCAATAACTTCAAAATTTAGTGATTTTTTAACCATAAATGTGATCTCATACATTTCGGCTTACATCCCTAAAAATTTAATTGTTTTCTTACAAAATAATCTTTCATATTAAGTCACATGTTAAACCTAAGGGTTACATACACTTCAACCCAATGAAACATATCCCAAAATATCATTAATCACTGTGATAAATATTATAATGTAGTGAACTTCACCAAAATATCATGAATTAAATTTAGATACTAACCTAAATGGTAATATTTATCTTGACCATAAATATCTCCAAAAATATTGCCTTGTCAATGAATCAATTTTCAACCATAAATATTATCTATATCCCACTATCAAATAAACCATAATTAACTTAACATAAAATCATATACTAACCAAAAATGTTTATTTAAACCTCAATAGAGAATTATTTCTAAAACCCAGTAAAAGTTTCAAATCACCTCAAAATCCCATCACTTAAACATTTAAAAGTGGTATTTATGCCTCTGAACTTATAATCAACCTTAAACTTATAAACCCATGATGGTATCCATAAATATTAAGTTAGAATCACATGAAAACATATATTCTTACTAAAATTAACATAATCCTTATTTCTCAAATAAAATTACATACTATCAAATATATTCCATAAACCCAAAAATACTATAAACTTAATCAAAGATAACATAAACCACTTTTTCATCAAATTAATAATTAGTTTCAAGATCACTAATACTATCCCATTTAATTCATCAATTTCAATCATCTCTTTATCCCAAATAAACATTATCAAATTACAACTAAATCACTATTCTTGATTATCGGTACCTTTAAATATATGTTTTAAAATCCTTAAAGTAAACCTATTGTGGAAAAAGCCTTAGATGTATCATGATTATTATATCTATAATATCATTAATACAACACTTATACAACATAATTATCAAATAAAAATATATAAAAACTTCAATCATTCCACTTCAATTATTGGAATAATATAGGTCTTTCCTTGGTTTAGGAGTTAACTCTTGGATTTGGGCACTGGCTCAGATAATGCCCATATTCCCCAAATATAAGACATTGAAATATAAATGGAAACTTAGGATGAAATTCTTTTCCTTATATAAAACTATTCATATTTAATTGATAATTAATTTCTCTGTTCCCTTTATTTACACATAGAAAACATCATCCCATTCTTATAAGACATTCCCTTGAGTGATTCTTCCCATATTCTCGACACATAGGAAACTAAATCTTCTTTCCTCTATGCTCTTCATAAAATTCAATTTTTCTATCATCAGGTGTGTCAGGAAACTCACCAAAGTTGATATTGTTAATAATATAATAATATAGATGATTATGTATAATCACAAGGTTTCAACTTTCAACTCCCTTTTCATTTGGTTTCTCATGAGGAAAATCATTCCATTGTCTGTCACATTCTACATTAACATAAATCCTCATGGTTCTATTCATTAACTAAACCCAAAAATTATAGTGTGAATAATCATAGTGGGAAACTATATAATCATTAAAAATAATTTATTGTATGTCTAAATCATGAAACCTTAGGTTTAACATATCCATGATCATCGTCTATTCAAATCCTTCATGATGGTTCACAAAAAATGTGAATTAACCTAAACATATCCCTTGAGATTTTCAAACTAGGTTCATAGTAAGGGAACACTCACCATGTACCAAAATTATGGATGAGATATACAAGAATAACTCTTTTTAGGGTTATTACACCTAAATTAATTTGTACTAAAAACTATGTATACTTATAGTATCAAAACTTGGAGGTATTGTTAGAAAAATCACATAATATTTTCCTTAACAAAACTTTATGATGCTATCTTATACTTAAACTTATACCTAGGGGTATGACTAAAGTTTTCTCATACTATTTTCCAAATATCAACTAAAACCTCCTCTTATAACAGCTATAATGACCCATACTTTTTATGCACATAATTATATCTTAATAGATAAATATTCATTACATAACATTACGAACCACACTAAAACCATAAAGGTTTAGTGTCTCTGGAATCTTAGATACATAAAAAATGGTTCATAAATATTTACATCATATCCCACTAAATTATTCACATATAATACCCTTATTATGAATAAAATACTCAAAACTTTTCTTTATAACTTGGGGCAAGGAAGTATACGAAATAGAGAGCACAAGTGCTCAGTATGGGTAAACAATGGAGATATCAATGATTAATTAATAAAAACATGAGAATATGGATATGAGAAAATGATATTAAAATTTAAAAACCATACCAATGATATCATAGATCATAATATTGAGTTATTCTATAAATCTTGACAGTTCATAAGACATTATCATAAAGGAGTCAAATAACATGATCCATGTGAGCATAACATTGGAACCAGAAATAAGTTTCTGGCATACACACAAGCATAGAAAATCACCTCTTTAGTATTAAAGGATAACTACCAAGACTAATATTGTTGATTGGGATCACTAAAAATTCAATTATATTAATCAAGTTTCACTTTCCAGACTATCATAGTGGACATAATCCCTTAATGAATCGGGTTCACTCCCCATTCCAGTCCTATTTATCTCATGAGATATCTACGACAACCCATATCTTCAATACACTTTATTTAAATATTTATTAAATAAATATACACTTAATAAAACCACATAATATCATGAGTCCTAGTGTATTTGGGTAATTTGGAATATAACATAAAAAAATAAAATAGAGATACAACAATATTATTTAAAACTTCCTTAACATGCTCTAAAATTCCATGCTCTTTTTAAAATTTCATTGGATAACCCAAGGATATACATAATAAAGGGGCGAGATATAATTCCTAGTAAGGGAGTAATAAAATAATATTTTGATGAAAGTAGTAAATGTTAGTAAATATTCATATCATTGTGAAATAAAAGGGTTGGGAATCATAAACATGATCATCGATGCAAGATACAAAATGATAAAAAAAAGACAATATGGGAATGTGGAAACAACATAAAACTTGAAATGATAAACATAATTCAAGGATAATATCCAATAAATAATATCATATAATTATTAGGATAACATACTATTCAACATACATGGAATATAATGATATTAAAACATTACCCAATGTATTGGAGAGTTATATAATTCTGAGACCACTCGTCACATTCATATCATGTACATGGATATGTGTTCCACATAGAACATTAAAAATAAGATCATATTTCATAAAATTTAATCCCAAGATTAAGGGGTGTGGGATAAATACATGGAATTTTCCAATAAATGAATGATTGGTACATTTGAGTGAATACCATTGAGTGAAAATTGCAACGGTTATTCACAGTACAAAATTTTGGTATGG
Source organism: Viscum album (assembly GCA_963277665.1). NCBI lineage: Eukaryota > Viridiplantae > Streptophyta > Magnoliopsida > Santalales > Viscaceae > Viscum > Viscum album. The sequence continues at coordinate 542,569 of CAUJRU010000391.1, read as the reverse complement.
AAAAATCATAAGATAATCTTGGACGCATAATGGGGGTATATAATGATTCATGAGAGGGATTAATGAGAGTGAAATAGGTATATAATGACCTATAAATCATAAGTTAAGTAATATGGATGTGTAAAAACATATCCCAATTTGAGCAATTAGAAATCAAAAGGCATAATTTTAAGAAGGTGCTTGAATAAAAAGGAGGAGAGAATCCCTTACCATGAGAGTGTGTTTCCAAAAGATGAGGAGAAGTTTATTAAGAGTTTTGGGGAACCTTGGGAAGGATATAGAAAAGTGAGAGAAGAATAATGCAGTGATCCAAGGGTTTTTAGTATATATGAATGAGAGGTTGGATGGGTTTATATAGAAAAATAGCAAAGAGTTCTTTATTAATTTCGAACATAGGTTTTGGACTCTATATGATAAAGTAATCAAAACCAAAAAACTTCCCATGGTTTTTACCATGGTTTATTGAAAATATAAGTGGATTTAATTATTTTATAAGGATAATGAAAAAAAAATTAAAATAATTCCCTTGGTAATGTTTGAGTCATGTTTATAAATAATTTATTTTAAAACCATAAAATATAATATAGGTTTTGGAGGATTCATAAAGGGTTTATAAAATTAATAAAATAAATTCAAAAACAAATTATTTTAAAGGGAATTTTTTTGCTTTGTATACCCTTTATAGTATTTATTAAATCACTTTAGGTATTTTATGATGTCATAATACATATTGTATATTTATACTATTTAAATTTTACCCAAAAATTCGATTGTCTTAGAAAATTATGAAAAAAATCACAATTTAATAATTTTGATGTTCTCATTTCAAAAATACTATTTATATTTTTCAACATAATTCTATAAATTGAGAATTTACACTTTTAAAATAAAAAATCTCTGTTTATTGATAAATGCCGATTTTTTGATAATAACAGTTTTCTGACCCTTATAAAAATTATATATGACTTTTTAAAATTATCTTATAATTTAAATTTAATATATATTATTTAATAATAATATTTTATGAAAATGTGATTTATTTAAAAAATGATTGAATTCATCAAAAAATGTCTTGATAAAAACTATATATTTCCCAAAATATAATTTGTGTTTCATCGTATCAAAATCTAATTTTTATAAAAATAATTATTTAATAATTTATAAAGTAATAATAAAAAAACATAATTACAACCATTATTTTAATAAAAATAAAAATATAAAAATTCATATGATCACGGTCGAGATACATAACCCCTTATTTCACTAGCGACTGCCGGATAGGTAAGGTGCGTAATAGTGATATTTTTATGGGGTAATTTGACGAACATGGTTTGAGTCATGATCTTGATGAGCTTGAAATTCTCCCATAAATGGTTTCATTTATGACTTATTTTTTGAATCTCAGCTTGGGCTTGTTCAAGGGAAAAACCTAGTGATTCTATCTCCCTTATGAGCTCTAATAAATAATCTTCATAGGGTACGATCCTATTGGTCGAGTCCATCTCTTATTTCATATGTGTCAAATAGACTTTATCATAAACCTTAATATACTAATATTAATAGTCACTATAAAATGGCTATATTATTTATGTTTATGATTCTTAATAGTTTTTAAAATTTGAAAAGATATAACTCATAGTGGTCCAAAATAACCAAATAAGTGCATTTGTTTTCTACAACTACAATGATTAAAAAGAAATATAATTTATTTAAAAAGTTAATTTCATTTATAAAAGTTCATATCATTACATTATTCCCCCCTTTATAAATTTATCCCTTGAAAATTTTCATTTCATACTTTAAAATAGATGAGGGTACTTCTATTTCATTTCCTTTTCTGGTTCCCAAGTCACTTCCACAAGCTTGTGGTTCCGCCACAACACTTTGACCATGTTATTTGTCTTGTTTCATAAATTTTTTTCTCTATGATCTAAGATCGTAATTGTATGATCCTTATATGAAATACCATTATCTAAAGGTACAATCTCTGGATTTAGTATATGTGAGGGGTCTAATATGTACTTTCTCAAGAGGGGTACATGGAATACATCATGCACTTGAGATAGGTTATGTGGGAGTTCTAGTTGATAGGAAACTTATCTGATTAAATCAAGGATCTAAAAAAAATCTATGTATTTAGGAATCATATTTCCCTTATTCCCAAACCTCATGACCTTCTTCCATGTAAATATATGAAGGAAAATCTTATCTCCAACCTCAAACTACAGGCATCATCGATGATTGTCTGCATAAATTTTCTGTTGACTTTGAACATATTTCATATGATGATTAATGGTTTGAACATTATTTATCAACTATTAGATAAGATTAAGTCCCATCATCTTTTTCTCTCCAACTTTATCCCAACACATTGGAGCCTGAAAACTCTTCCCATATAGAGCCTCATAAGGTGCCATTTTAATTCTATAATGAAAACTATTAGTATATGAGAACTCCACTAGGGGAAGTTTATAATCCGAATATACTTGAAAATACATTGAACATGATCTCAGTATATCCTCTAGAGTTCAAATGTTTATTTTAAACTGACCATCCTTATGAGGGTTATAAGAAGTACTAAAAAAAATAAGCAACACTGAATCTCAGATATTTATCCAATTATTGTTGAAGGCTTCTCCAGAACCTCAAGGTAAACCTTATATCTTGAACAAATATAATGGATAATGTTACTCCATGCACTCTTACCACTTCCCTTATGTTTATATTAGCAAGTTTGTTAAGAGAGAGATCTTAATTGATGGTACTGAAAAGTTCTGACTTTGTAAGGTGATAGACTACCACCCATATGGGATTATTACCTTTAGATATCCCAGGGAGTCATATAACGAAATTAATGGTTATGTTCTCTCATTTCCATATTGGTATGGGAAATGGTTTCATCATACCCTTAGACTTCCTTCATTCAGACTTGATTTATTGACATGCCAAGCATCGAGATATGAATTTTGAAATCTCTATTTATTTATACCACCATAAATTTTGCTTCAAATATATATATACATATCAATGCTTCATGGATTAATTGAGAAAGATGAGATACAAACATCATCCATAATTTCCCTCTTTAGTTCTGGTTTTTATGGGATACATATCTGGGTTTCAAAACTTATAACTCTATCTTTATCAAATCTGAACTCTGGAAATTCTATACCTTATTATGTATCACCTCATCATCTTTTTGGGATTCCTTGAAACTCTCAAGAATATATGGTTGAGAAATTATTTGATTAAGTTAGTATGAATATCCTTTTATTATTCCCATGCCCATTGTAACGTCCCGGTTCTGGAAGCCACCTAGAGGTACCCCGTAGTCGGTTAGTCACATGGCCTCAAGCATATTTTCCCAAATGCCAGAGGCTGCTGAATAGCAGTTAGGGCCTTGGGTGTGATATTGGGGAAACTATACCCTCATTGAATGATTAAAAAATGGAAGTAAACAATACATACTATAGAAGAAATAGTAAATATACAACAACACTAAATAATAGAAGACTGGAATAATAAACAACTGTAGAACACACACACACACACATATATATATATATAGAATAATGCATAATAAATATGTCTAGGAAAGCATCCAAACAATTCAAAATGATAGAAATACAAACAGTGCTAAACCAAAGTACATGAAAATAAAGATAAACAACTCCTCAGCATCGCAAGCCTAAGATTGGTCCCATGCTCCCCAGCTCGACAACAATCAAGTACCTGAAGTAGAAGGGTGCTTTCCCTTATCTATACCTGAAAAAATATAATCTATTTGGACCCAAAAGCATGACCCAAATAGGGTGTTAGACTAAATCCCAGTAGGAAACCACCCTAAGATCTGTGTCTAACAGTCAGTGAATATATGGCAGGTAAAAGTACAGAAAGCAGTAAACAAGAAAGTACTAAGAAGTAAAAAATCCACAGTTTCAAATCAAGCAACAGTGAAACAAACAACTAAACCTCAAACAGGTAACCCTCTGTGAAGTACTCACAGCCATCCCCTCTGATCTTACCTAAGAAGTACAAACAACCCTCTGGGAAGTGCACTCAACCTAACCCCTCTGGTTCAGTTATAATAATATAATAAGACTCTCTGAGGAAGCGCTCACAGTCAATTCCCCTTATAGTCAAAGGTAAAGCAAGAATATATGAGGAAGCTCACATAGTCCATTCCCTATATAGTCTAGGGTAGTCAAGGACTCTCTGAGGAAGATCACATGGTCAATTACCCTTATATCCCCAAGGTCTAGGACTCTCTGAGGAATCTCATTCGGTCAATTCCCCTTATAAACCAGGTTGTACAATTAAAACAAAGACTCTCTGAGGAAGCTCACGCGGTCAATCTTTTTATAGTCTAAAGCAATCAAGGAATCTCTGAGGAATCTCACTTGGTCAATTCCCCTTATATCCCTAAATGGTTCTAGGATCTCTAAGGATGCTCACTCGGTCAATCCCCCTTATAGCCTAAGTGCTTAAAGACTCTCTAAGGAAGCTCACTCGGTCAATTACCCTTATAGTCTACTACACCAGGTTCTCATGAACTTGTGTAGGTAAATGAACATAGTAGTGTAATATGGATAAATTAAACCTATATAACTACTTGTCTAAATAGTCAAAAATATAACAAGAATGTTATAATACAAACTCTCCATCCTACAACAACAGGTATGGAAAACAGGCAAGGCAGCCAAACTTGCTAAACAGGACCAAACAGTCATAAAAAGAACATGAATGGGAAAGAAATACAAAAAATATCAATCAACCCTATTCATATCCAAATTAACTCTACACAAGCATACAAGCATGGAAGGAAAACAATAGTGGTAAAATGGTAAACACGCAATACCCCATTCAAGGATATTTGTGGAATTTGCACATAATACTCAAAGACTTTGAACAGAAAGGCACAAAATACCTACCTCATCATTAGGAGATCTATATACATGAACCTCGAAGATTTAATCTCCTTAGAACACTTTAGATCTAAGAAAATGTCTAAAACGTTCAACCCATGATATCTCACGAGAAAGGAGAAATCAGAAGATGATGCTCTAGGAGAAGAGAGAACTCAACGATGTGATTCCAAACACAATAAATGATGTTCAAATCGGAGAAAGGATGGAGGATCGGGGGATCGTCGAAGATCCATGGCTGTACAGACTCTCTCGGATGAACGAGACCAAAAAGGAGGGTGTTCTGTCTGTCGGATGTGACCCCGGTGCATTTAATGAAAAAAAACAAAATATACGGTGTGTGATTTTGAAGTAAACGGCGTGTACTTTTTGTTATTTTACTCCACATTAGGAAGCCTCCAAGTCACTCCCACACGGCCATGTGTGTGGCTACTAGATGAACAACACATGAACTACAACGAAAAGGAAGTACACAACAGGTACTCATAAAGTAGACGACGTGTACTTAGAAAATTTCCAGAATTCCCTCTTTTCTTAAAAAATGACCAGAAAAGGAAAAAAATACCTAAAAAGAAGGTCTAAGTTCTTACACCCATCCTTTTAATGTCCAAAAAGATTTGATCCCTTATAATTCTCATCATGGATAGGTTTTCAATATCCTTTTTTACTTAGACCATATTCCATTTTTTTGCCTTCCCAAGATTGTAATGGATTGAATAATATTAATCCTTGATTAGATCTAATCACCTTCATCAGTAAATATTAATCTCCTTTTGTGTGAATATATACTTGATGCTTTTATGATTTGTATATATGCCACACTTCTCCTCCTAGAGATAATGTCACCAAATCTTCAATGCAAAGATCACTACAGCCAACGAGCCTGTACCCGAGTGGTAAGGGCTCCTGCTTGGCATCCAAGAGACCCGGGTTCAAAATTGGGTGGAGGAGAATTTCTGGGTTACTGTATCAATACTGTAGCAGTCAATGTTTGGTACTTTAGCAGCCAGAACTATTCACCCGATTTGGGCCTTCGTGCCACCGGTTTGGGCCTATGGGTCTCCAGGGCCTTCAGGTCATCAAAGGCCTTAGGGCCACAGGGCCTTCGGGTCACGTAGACCATGGAGTAGCCCAGTTCACATAGAACAGGCCCCATAAGAGGATCAGAGAAACATGATTAATATCCACTAGATGTAGAGCTAACCGGATTGGAAGAATGAGAGGGTATGACAGCCGTCATCAGGACCAGGCACCGTGCAGCTTTGTACGGGGCAATGCTAGCCGATAAGCAATGCAAGGTGGGGAGATAAGGAGATCAATGATTCAAGACACTGGGTAGGGGTAGTTCTAGTGGGATAGGCCTACGGGTCATGTCATGGTCATGGTATGCCTATGGGCCTTCAGGTCATGTATTGCGGGTAATGTCGGGCCTTATGCCTTGGGCCTACGGGTCATGTACAGGTTCCCCTTCAACCCTTAAAAGGGGGATTATCTATAATAAAATAAAAATAAGGCCTTCGGGCCATTTGGGAAAAGATCACTACAGCCAGTTCTAGAACATGATTTGGGTAGTTCTTCTCATGGATCTTTAATTAGTGGGAGGAATATGCTATCAATTTTTTTTATCTTGAATGAGTATACAACCCAAGAATTTTTTGGATGCATCACTGTAGATCTTAAATCCATCCCCACTAGTGGGTAATGTGAGTAGATGTGTAGTGATTAGCCTCTTTTTTAGCTTCTTAATGATTTCTTCAGTGTCATCATTCCAGAAAAACTTCACCACTTTCCATGTTATCTTGGTTAGTAGGATTGTAAATCATAATAATATTATAAAAAATCGATGATAGTACTTAGATAATCCAATGAAACTATAAATATATTTCATAGGTGTAGGTATTATCCACCCTTAGATTACCTCATTTTTTGAAGGATCCATATATATCCCTTTGTTGGCGATAACATGCCCTAATAATGTTACTTTATCTAACCAAAACTCACATTTACTATACTTTTTATACATCTTTTATTTCCACAAGGACTTTAGTATAGTATTCAAATATTCTTCTTGTTCATCATTTCTTTTGAAGTAAATAAGAAAATTATCTATAAATACTACCAATAATTTGGTTGAGGTAATCCCTAAAGACTCTATTCATCAATTCCATAAATATTTTTGGATCATTAGTGAGTCCAAGAATCACTATGAACTCGTAGTTCCTGTACCTTTTATGAAAATTAGTCTTAGGGATATACTCCTTATTCACATTTACTTGATAATATCATGACCGAAGATCCACCTTTGAGAAATAATGGGACCACATTGTTGATTGAACAAGTCATCAATCCATGGTAGAGGATACTTGTTCTTTATCATGATCTTATTGAGCTCATTATAATAAATGTAGATACAAATTGAACCATATTTCTTCTTAATGAAGTGGATCCGTGCACCCCATGGTGAAACAATTGGGCTTATGAACCCTTTATTTAGATCATCCTATAGTTGATTATTTATCTTCTCAATTCCAACAAAAACAATTTTATATATATTCTTAGATATTATTAAATCTCTAGGAATAAGGTTGATTGAAAATTCAACCTCTCAACTAGGTGAAAGACTAGGAAAGTCTTCAGAAAACACATCAACGTATTCCCTCACAATTAGAATGTCTTTAAAGATGATATTTTCCTTAGTCTCAATCATTTGTAAAATATATTCTTTCTCATAGGGAAATAATATCCACCCTTGATATGATTACACCAAAATAGATTTATCCTCCTTACATTTTTATAGAATTGGAGGACAATTCATGATACAATGGATGATTTCATTCTCTCATAAATTTATATTAGATTTATATAAGGAAATACAATCCATACCTAGAATAACATCACATTCCACTATATGGAGTATCACAAGGTTTTTGGGTAAGTTCATCCGAAAATTTTTGATAGAAGAGGAGTTATATACTTGGGATACAATAATTTCCCCATTTTTTGTTTTCACCTATAGATCTAGTTCCATGCTTTATGGTGGTGTTTGAATAGTTATACTAAACTTGTGTGATACACAAGAATTTATAGAAATAGAATAAAAAAGTATGCTCAATATCCTTGAATAAATAACTAGTGTTCATATCACCACTTCATTACTTGGATCCACCTTATTAGTTGTGATGGAACAAGATTACCCTTGCTCTCTAGGCCTGGAGGTTGTTATCACCAGTTTTACTTATCAATCCTTGGATTAGGGAATTATTTTTCATAGTTTCCTTGTTCCTTATAGTTAAAAAATTAGAAAATAGGATGATGGTTGACTGGATCATTCCTTTCTTCCATCACATTGGTGGGTTTCTCACATTTACAATCACTAGGTAGGTGCCCTTACTTTCTTAACCTAAAGAATTTCCTTGTACCCTTCAGGCAATTTATAAGGTTCTTCTTCCTACACTTTTGATAAGTAGGACATTAAAATTTATTTCAACCATTATATTTATCGATCATACCACCATAATTAAAATCAATTTTGCACTTCTTATCCCAATGGAAACCTTGAGATTCATTGATCTCTAATTCGACTTTGAAGGCACATAAGACAATTTTCTCATAGCTATCAAAGCCCATAATGGATAACGATTTTCATAGAATCAAATTCATACCAATAAAGAAGTATTCAAATTTACATTCATGGGCAATGAAAAAGATGTAGGTTTATCATTAAAGTCTTGTGAAAATTTCCTCATATTCCCTGATAGATTCATCACACTTTTTATTGAGGCTAAGGACTGATAGACTGAAAATTAATTTTTTTTATTATTCAGACACTTTTTAGGAAAAAGTGAGAAACCATACATGAGTTCAATGAAATAAAACAATAAAAAAACCATGATAAAAATGTTTAAGGACAAAAAACTCACAGCCTTCAAGAAAAGCTCCTACCCAACATCATAAACATTTAGAAAAATTTCCTACTGCTTATCGATTTATGACAAGTTGTCCCGTGCATGACTGCACATGCCTGGAACCAATAGAAAAGCCATACCCTCTAAAACATCCAAATATGAATAGAAAGGAATAGGATAAAACTCTACTTTGAACACCATTTGGATAAACTCATAGTAAGAGAACGGTTTTATTGAATCTCAAACCTAAAACCACAGGGCCACTGGATCACCACCAAAAGGAATAAAACTCAAATAGCGAACCAAAGCTCCACCAAATCAGATAACTCAAACCAAACTTCACAATGAATCCACAACATAGACCAAATTTTACACTAGACATAGAATCAAGTATCTAACCAAATCTCCATCACTTCACCATAATCAAAACCATATGATAACCACATCGAAATCGAACCTACACGGAAAGCCCCAGGTCGCCAGAATCCAGAACCAAGAGGCCCTCCCCCCTCCACGCCATACCTGGGCCAACACTGAGCCTCACCTGAAGAGACACTTGACTGGAACTTTCCAAGAATTTTAAAAGATAAAACATGCCAAAACTTTACAAGGGCTGTTGAATCCAGATCCACCCCTTTGCTGAGTTGATGCTCCAGCCGAATCCATGCCAGCACCATCGCAAGGGAAGACGAAGCTAGACCTACACCTTTGACAAGATAAAGCTCCAGTATGATGAAGACAGAGCCTCTCCGAAACCAACACCGAGCCGACACACCAGGGATGATGATTTTAAGACTCGTCACTCTTCACCGAGGCATACTGGGGCCAAGCCAAGGACACCAATCTGAGGACATCGACGCTGAACCACACCGCTCCACTGAGGCATTCCATTACTTTGAACTCCTCCTTGGGCTTCGTATTTTTGACCAAAATCTACCATTGATTATATTATCCTTCTATATGTTAAAAAAATACATGACCATCTCTTGATTTGATATTTTAAGGAAAAATAAGTTCTTTTAAATAGATTTGATCCATTATTCTACAACCAAATGATTAGAAGATCCACTGAAATTCATAGGCCTTTATTTCATAAAGGTCTCAATTGAAACTTTATCTTTCTTAGGGGGATTTGGTCATTCCTCTTGATTCAGGTTTCTATTCAAAAACCAAGTCAATTGAGAAATTATGGTCAAAATGTTTGTGATTCCTACTCCCATCAGATTGAGAATATCATTTGGCTAGTCATCACATTTCCCATCACATTGGTTGCTAACTTGGTTCCTCCCATTTCTATCCATTAAATAGAATAAAGGGAAAATTAGGGATAATTTTTTAATTCTATTAAATAGATAAATAGGAAACCATGAATATTAAAGGGATAACTCCTAAATGACATATATTCTTTAATCTATGAATTTCTAGGCTTCAATATAAGTTATCCACAATATATTTCCCAATATAAAATATTATGGACATTTTTGTTCCCTTAATAATGGTTCATATAGATATTATGAATTTACCAAAGAATATCCCCTAGGAGTGTCAAACTAGGTGTGTGGAAAGGCCTATTATCATGCACTAGGTGGTGATTTAGTTTAGCTCAATGTTCCCTTTTTGGGGTTATTAACCCTAGGTATATCTATTCTAGAGCCACAACCACTTGTAGTTTTCAGACTGGGATGTATTTTCTTATAAACCACAAAATCTATACTTTACCTAAATTTAGGTATGCTTTCCTATGTTTAGTATCATCCATAAGGATTGAATAATGTTTTTTTAATCCTAATTCGCCAAAATAACTATAATTTCCTTCAATACCAACTATAAAAACTAATATATTCAATACAATTTATTTCATGATTTATTACATAAATATACACTTAATACAACCCCATAAGATCATGATACCAAGTGTAATTGGGTAATTATGTACATCAAAAAAATTATTGAAAACTTCATTAACATGATCTAAAATTCCATTTCTATTTTTAAAACTGAATAGGATAACCTGGAGACATACATAATATAGGGGTGAGCTATAAATACCAATAAGGGGGTAATAAAATAATATCATAATGAAAGTAGTACGTGTTAGGAAAGATGCATATTATGGTGACATAAAAGGATTGAGAATTAAAAACATGATCATCTAATCAAGATAAAATATATTAACATAAAGGCAGTATAGGATTGTGAAAAAAACATAAAACATGAAATCATAAATATAAGTTGTGACAAAACAACCTGGTTTTACCTAACATGTCACCTGATATGGCCCACAAAATGGCCTGAAGTTCATTCCCAATCACCATGGGCTAGAGAAAATCACCGAGCATAACTAATTATCACTTGAGAATGGTTTAACCACTAGTAAACAGGCATGAACCATCCATAAAATGGTATGGAAACAACAACCACATTTGAGTCAACAATAAAAAATAAGAAGATACCATAAAAATGACATACATCTAATAAAAAATATGCTATAACTGAACATATACATGGAATCCCAAGATAACCCCAAAAATCAAAAGAATATGAACAAGCCTAACAAGTCCTAACTAAAATCCTAATAGGTATAAAAACCAAAATGTATCCACATGAGAAAAATTTAGTGAGACCACATCTCATCTAAAAAAATGGATTATGGTAATAAAGAAGAACCACCCTAGAACATGGTGCTCTTTCCTTTACCCGTGTCCTGCAAAACAAAATATGCAAATGCCCAAAAGAGCTCAAGAAGGGTGTGAGGCATGAAACCCATTAGGATGAAACCAAGAATATATTGAATTATTTTACACATTAAAACCAATAAAATAGTTTCGAAAATAATTTCAAAACTAAACCACTCTGAAAACATACCATTTTCAATTAAACCTTTAAAATCCCTTTGGTTTTCCATAACAAACAAAACTGGTTTTCTAAAACAATTTACATCATGGATCAAATAAATAAACATATCTATAAGGAATAACATGGAAAATAAAAAAATCAAAAATAAATAAGGGTGGGTATAACAATAATATAAATAAACATCTAAAAGGAAATGAAATAAAATGGTCATAATATATCATCACATCAAAATGGAACTAATAAAATGCATAAATCATGTAAATAAACCTATAATGAGTAATGTGAACCTAGGTATCTAACCACAAGGCCTATAATTAGTGAGTAAAAAAATATCATATCTATATAAGCAAAGTGAAATATCTCATAGTATTCCTTGGGCCCAACACCAAGATCTCACACAGTCTCTCAGAAACCAATATAGAAGCTCACATGATCTTCCTAACCAAAGGTTCACTTGGTCACTTAGAATAAAATAGAGGCTCAAATGTTCCTCCCTCCAAATTATCATATGGCCCTTCAACCACACCTCACTCACACCCCAGTTAACCCATTTACTACTCCATTCCAACATAATCAAAATCAAGTTCCCATATCAAAATAACCATAACATAAGAAAATTCAAAAACAATCATTCCCAATTTATCAAAAAACATTTCCAAAGGTAAAATAATTTCTAAAAACACTTTAGAAATTAATTTAAACCCACAAAACCTCATTGATCTATTTTAACCCACAAAACCTCATTGATCTATTTTATCAAACACTTGATGTGAAGATATTCCACCCCTATTTGGAAAACCCTCTTCAAACACCCAAGTTTGCAAAATAATCAATGGAACACATAAAACATGGAATAAGAACCAAGAATAAATCATTTAAATGGGAATTTAAATAGAATAAACCAAATTCAATTATAAATTTAATGATAATCCATGAAAAACACCCTTAAATATTGACACCCACCTTAGATTTGGTCCAAAGTTCATCGCCCTTGATGAAGATCACCCAGAAGAGGTAGAATAAGGCATCACACACCTAATCCACAATGAAAAAACAAAAAACCCTATTACACACCCTATATTTGGCCAAAACCCCTAATAGGGTTACATACTTCCACAAAATGGAAGAATAAGGCTTGAAGAGGGTAATGGAGGAATAAATCATGAATAAATCAACTTACCTTAAGATAAACCACCAAGATTTCTAAGAGAAAATCACCACCAAGGAGGGGGAAGAGATCTATAGAAAAAGGGGAAGGGTGCATATGTGGGGGAAGGAAAATGATCCCACAAACCATAAAACATAGATATGGGTAAAAGAGTAAAAATACATTTTTTAAGTGACATGGACATACCACATGGTTTGGATGCACGATTTGGAAAACTATGTACCAATAATGCAGGTTCCATTGTCTACACAAAACAAGACACATAGTTTTCCATAGGTAATCACACGGTTTGGAAAATTTTAATCATACCATGAAAAAACCCATTGTCAAAAATTTCATCCCTATCATACAGTTTTCCACATGGTTAGAGAAAACATGCGCTAACCATGCACCCCATACTGTCTCCCACAAAAATCCCTATTTTGACTCACGCCACCTAGGAAATCTAAGAACACACTCAAAGAAAAATAAAACAAAAAACTGGACATACTAGTGACCCTAAAGGTGTTATAAACTCCCCACCATGCCACTTTTTACCCCTATAAATTCATTAGGTATCTCTAGAAGAGAATAGGTGAGGCCATTGGTCCCTCACCCAACCTTTTCAATCCCATATCTCATGGATATATTGACTATGATTATAGAGAACATAGACCAATGGGTTTGATTTACCATAGAGAAACTTATTCTAATGATCCATGATACAAACAAGTTTCTCCACCACTATGGTATCAGGGTCAAGCTACAAACCATCCCACTATAACACATGAGATGGGTCCGGATGTAATCTATTCATTTGGGAAACATGAAATACTTCATGGATAGAATTCATCTTTGGTGGTATCTCCAACTGATAGGCTACCTTACCTAGATGATCTTAAAAAAAAATACAACCCAACAAAACGTAGCGCTAGCTTCCCATGATTTCCCAAATGATGATGTCCTAAATTAACTAATACTCATATAAAATCCTAATCACCAAACTAAAACTCTAATAGATGATGATGATGATCAACATACTAATTTTGGTGACTCTGAGCTATCACTAACCATTTCTAAATCATCCTCACTATCCTATCATCTCTTAGATGAGGATCAGTTCAACCAAATAATTCTCACCCACCTCATCCCAACACAACAAGGATTGGCATGGCTTCCTATATAACACCTCAAATGGGTCCATCCTGATTGAGGCATGATAAATGTTTCTACAAGAAAACTTGTCCATTGGTAGGTGCCTTTCCCATGAACCACCAAAATAAAGAACACAATCCAATAATATATTATCGAGAGCCTTGATGCCCCGATTAGAATGACCATCCATCCATGGGTTATATGTGGTCCTCAATATCAGCTGGGTTCCCAAAGCCTCCTAGAGCCCCTTACAAAAGTTATATGTAAAAGATACATCCCGATATGAAACTATCACTAAGGTAAATCCATAAATACAAATGAAATCTCAAACATATAGGTGTCTGAGTTACTCAACCTTCATCAACTCTCTGATGGGTAGGAAATGAGATGAATTCCTCAAATGATCGATAATCACCCATATGGAATCCTTCCCAATCAGAGTATGAGGTAACCCGATCACAAAATCCATGGATATCTCATCCTAATTCTACACTAGAATAGGGAGTGGCTATAATAACATTATTGGTCTTTGATTCTTATCCTTGATCCATTGAAAGATCAAACATCTAAAAACAAAGTCAACCACTACACATCTCATCTCGGGCCACCAATACTCACCTCTCAAGGTGTAGAAAATTTTGGTCACCCTGAGGTGAACAAACCAACTAGAATGATACGCCTCATGCATCACTTCATGCCTTAGACTCATGGGAACAACCAAACATTTCCAGAAGATAAGGGAACCATCAGGAGACTGGGACTAATCACCTAAGGTATCCCCACCATTTAAGGCAATGAAAATATGCTACCACTCAGAGTCATATGAATACTCAATAATCACTTGATCGATGAGAGAGGGTGCATTATACACACTGGCCAAGAATACATTCTCTCTATCCTCTTATAATTCCATCCTCAAATTAGTAAATAAACTCATCATACCCTATTCATCTATTGATTCTCGAATAGACTTAATCAGAATCTTCTTTCTCAATGCATTGATAACCAAATTTACCTTCCAAACTATATATAAAAAATCAAAATCAAAAGTCTAAAGATATTCCACCCAACATATCTATCTGAGGTTCTAGTCCCTCTAGGTGAAAATGTACTTCAAGATCTTATGATATTAATACAATATGAAGCGCTACTCAAAGAGGTAGTATCACCACATCTTTAAAGCATGCATAAGTGCTACCAATTATAGGTTGTGGGTGGGTTAATTATATTTATTTGCATATAGATTACTCAATAAATAGGTCCCCAAATGGTTTTCCTGATTTAGAAAACACCCCAAACCCACATCAGAAGCATCAAAATTCACAACATAAGATCTTATAGATTCAGGAAGAATCAAAATAGTTAAGGATGTCATATGGGCCTACAATTTCTCAAAATAACTCTGGCACTTCTCATCCCACTCAAACTTACACTTTTCATTATCAAATCCATCAAGGAAGAATATATCTTAGATAATTTCTAAAAAAAACTTCTATAATACCTAGACAATCCTAAAAAACTATGGATATTGAATGCACTATTGGGATTCTTACAAGACATGACTTATCAAAATTTCTCCAGATCCACTAAAATTCCTACCTCAGAAATAAAATATCCCAAAAAACATTACCTTTTAGATCCAAAATTGACACTTGGGAAACTTGGAATATAGATTATGCTCCCTAAAAACACCCAAAACAACCTTTATATGGTTATCATGCTCATCCTCTATCTTGTAATATAGCAATATTTCATCTACAAACATGACCACAAAGGAGTCTAAATAGAGATCGAAGATCTGGTTCATTAATTCCATATAAATCACCAGAGCATTGGTCATACCATATGGCAAAAATAAATAGTCAAAATATGCATAATAACTTTTAAATCGGATCTTTGGAACATCCTCCTCTTGGAACCTCAAATGGTGGTACCCCGTCTCATATTAATCTTTGAAAACCAACTGCCCCCCTGAGCTAATCAAGAAAATCATCAATTTAGGGAAATGGGTATTTATTGTTTACTGTCACCTAGTTAAGATTATGATAGTTGATAACAATTTGGAGGATATCATCTACCTTATTTATAAATATAACTATAGAAGCCCATGGTGACACTCTAGTATCGATAAAACCCTTTCCCTCAAGATCCTCCAGCTAAAATTTCAGATCATTCAGCTCATCCATAGCCATCTAGTAAGATTAAAGGGAAATTAGGCTCATCTCGAGGAGTAGATCAATGGTAATATTGACCTTTCATTGGGGAGGTAATCCTGGAAAATACTCTATAAACACATATGGGTAAATATCTATAACTATTAGAAGCTCTCCCACTGAACCCTACTCAACAACCTCAAGAAACAACCTAGATAACTGACACAAGATCAACCCTAACTCTAAAGTAACTGGTCCAACCCTCTCTGATCACGGATCCCACTCACCTTAAATGATATGAGTGCACCCATTAGAATTAAGGTACTAGACCCTATGGTAATAATATTTGACAAACACCTTGAATATGATCAACCAATCCATACTAATAATGAGGTTGAATATATCTAGGTCCAAAATAAAGATGTCCTAAACAACCTTTACACCATCAACCACAAAATTACACTCTAGGAACTTGAAAGTTTTCTCCCTATTCATACCTAAATGGGTTAGAAAATACATAAAATAAGGCATAAAGTTATCCCACATACCTGAAAAATTAATCAGCTTAAGTGAAATAAATGAATGGGATGTTTCGGTGTAAAATAAAACCAATTCCATAGAAGAAATAAACACCATACCTTGAATGGTGTCCAGCCTGAAATCTGAGTCCATTAGTATACCTATATTTCATAGATATTGCCTAGATCATATCTTCTCCATGCCTTCTTACAATTTTGAAAATTTCCCTTCCCATGAGTTTAATATCCTCCATAATTGGAATCCTTTAACTGTACTTGAGATCCCTTAGAAAAGTTGGATCCCACACCACTCCCTCATCAATCCAACTGATAGAAGTATTGGATATGACATGATTTCCCACACTAGTGTCACATACTTAGAGTCTTTAGACACTTAGACTTGGTGTGTCTTTTCTTCCCTCACTGGTAATAGAAAAATGTTCTATACCCTGTAGGAGCCACAAAATCTGAACCTATGAACTACCGAACACTATTTCTACTACCCCCGTGAGACTCATCCCACTTCCGCTTTTGCTCAATGAATAAATATGGATTTTCCCATAGAAGGAATACCACTAAGACCAGTATTTATAGTTATATCTTACTCTACTATAGTTTCCTTGTCAACCACCTCTGAATATATTGTTAGACAGAAAATAATGAGCATAGATATGATCTATGGTCTCAAGCCCATCTTGAAGCATCAATCATTGATATAATCCTTTGTGAGGAGACCTGATAAGACATGAAATAACTTAGTGAATATGGTAGCATACTCCATCACCAAAAGATCACCCTTCTATATCTTTAAGAACTCATGGGCATTTATTACTCTCAAGGTCTTTGAGTAGAATTTTTTTATTGAAATCCACCTTTAAAGTGGTCCATGTGTGATCCTCATGCTTCACCAAAAGAATCACTGACTCCCACCACTTTATACCCAACCATTACAACACATATGTGGAAAATCCCACTTAATAGGTCTCAAGGGTCTTCAAGAACTCAAATATCCTCTAGATATGATTCAACCACTCCTTTATCTCATTGATCCCCTTATCACCATAGAACACCAATGGATTTTTCCTAAAAAATTATTGATCATGGTCTATGATCCGTGTCTACTCATGACCACCCACTTGACCCAAGGTCTGGATCATATGAATCACCAACTCCACCAACTCTAGATCAAAAGGCGGGTTTATCCTTGAGGTTTTCTCTACTACACCCTCTCTATGTCTGGATGATGTCCTTTTAGGAGGAATTGTATACAAGACACAAAATATGAGATTCATCAAGCATAATTCAACATGAAACCATTACAAAATGACACAAAGAAACCCTCAACATGGGTATCAACAAGAAACATAAACACCAAAATACACTCCCAACAAAATATGAGTAAAAAATCATCAAAACAACCCATAACCAGGATTAAAAAATAACCACAATTCTTATACCACCCATGGTAACTCGAGGTTTGACACATAGAAGATCTTTCCAGACACTCCCCAATTCCTACCTTCACTATGAGCTTGTCTCTGGACAGGAGTTTAGCTAGAATAAATCCTTCATTTTCTTTGGGAAAAACATTTCAGATTCTAGGAGGCATTGTATGACTCAGAGCCTCAGAATCAGAGAAGGTTCCTTCCATTTAACATATCTTGGAGTCCCAATGTTTTTAGGTAGACCGCTATCCACCTACTTTACTGAAGTGGTTTGTCAAGTTAGGATAACTCTCTCCAATTGGAAAGGTAAATCTCTTTCTATGGCGGGAAGAATCTACTTAGTTAAACATGTGATCATCTCCAAACTTTTTTATTCTTTTATGGTGTACTCCTGGCCTCCTTCTACATTTAAGATTCTTAATTCCCTTATGAGGAATTTTGTTTGGAGTGGCACCATTCTGGAAATGAAAATTATCACTGCTCCATGGACCAAATGTTTTTTACCTATCACTATGGGGGGACTTGGGATTAAGAATATCGAGCTCTTCAATCATTAACTTCAAGATCAATTTATTTGGAGACTTATTAATGGAAAATCAGCATCTATCAACTTTCTTAGAACAAGAATCCTTACCAGACTGATTGCTATAAATTTTACATACATGCAATCTTCTGTATGGCCTAGTTTGAAAAAGATTTATCAAAATATTAATAATCACTCCCACTGGTTAGTGAATGCATACTACAAGCTAAAATTCTAGAGAGATAACTGGACATGGACACCACTAGTTGAGGGTATAAATTATGATTCTTTGGATGTTGATTTATATGCCTCTATTTGTGATCAACTCGAGCTGAGCAACAACCTACCTACTCAAATTCTGAGAATTGTTAACTCGTATGATTTTATAAATTCTGATGATATCATGGTATGGGAACCAAGTGAAAATGGAATGCTTGACTCTATGAGATTATACTACCATTCTATCTAGGGAACTCCCTCCAATGCTATCCAGAATTTCAGAAGATGGGTACAACCCTCTCAGTTTACTCTTCTCTGTAGAATTCAAATGAAATAACTGCCAGTGGACAGCAACCTTCAAAAATTTGGTATCTCTCTTTGCTCAAGATGTGACTTGTGCCACCAACATATATATGATATGGACCATTTATTCCTCTCCTGTAAAACTGCTACATCAATCTGGATATTTATTTTTGAACTCTTTGACATCACAATACTGCATGTTGATAACATAGCATATTTTATGCACTTTATTTCAACAGAACAGCTCTCCAAGAAGATTCATATCCTCTTCCTTGTTGCATGTGCTGAAACTTTCCACACTCTTTGGAGAGGTAGGAACAGATTTAGGCATGAAAAGTCCACTTTCAATCATAATTTTGACATATCCAACATTCTTTCAATGACTCTAAGTGCAAATCAGTTTCACACTGGACAATGTCACAATTCCATCAGAGACTTTTCGGTCTTGAGAAAGCTTCATCTGTGAGGTAATTTTTCCAAACCTATGGGCACTATATAAATTTTTTGGAACCCTCCCTTTGTAGGTTGGATCAAATGCAATCTTGATGGTTCCTCAAAGGGAAATCCTAGACCACATGGTTATGGATTTGTCTTCCAAGACCACAATAGTGACTTGCTGGAAGGATTTTATGGCTCTTGTGGTCATGTCACTGCCCTTGAAGCTGATATAATGGCTCTTATAAAAGCTATGGAAAAAGATCACCAAAGAAATTGGAATAATCTCTGGTTAGAAAGTGATTCCTCTACTATTGTGCAAGTTGTTAGAAAGAATCAAATTCACCTTGCCTGGAAACTTACCTTGAAATGGATCAAATGCCTTGAAACTCTTGCCTCCAAGAGCTTTATAATCACTCATGTCTACCGTGAAGCCAACTCTCTTGCTGATAGAATTGCAAATAAAGGTATTTCTGAAGCCTCTGGAGTGTAGTTGACCACACTTGATGAGGATTTTCTCAGTTTACTTAATAGAGACAAATGTAAAATTCCCTACTTCAGGCTCTTGTAACTTGTCTTGTTTATTTGAGACTTTCTTGCTTGGTTTTTTTAAAAAAACTCCCCAATTCCTACCTGTTAAGTCATAATGGTTCTAGATATAAAATACCACTAAATACCAAATAAAAAACCACTCTAATACCATTTTATAATCAACCAACCCAGGTCATCCTAAAATGTCACCCAAGCTGGTTCTCCACATGGCCAGAAGTTCATTCTCGATCACCATGGGCTAGTGAAGATCACCAATAACAACCAATTAGCACTTGGCAAAAATTTATATAATGGTAAATAGGTATGACCTATCTATAAAATTGGACATCCAAACCATAAAAATCATATTCAATAATAAAAAATAATAATATACCATAAAAAATGACATAAATCAAATACAAAACATTCCATAACAATACATATACATGGAAACTCAAGATAATACCCAAAACTCAAAAGAATGGTAACAAGGCAAACAAGGCCTAACTAACATCCCAACAGGTAAAAAAACCAAAAAAAAAATCCACATGATCCAAACCCCATGAGACCAAATCTCCTCTACAAAACACTAGATGATGGTAATCAAGAAGATCCACACTAGAACATGGTGACCTTACCTTTATTGGTGTCTTACAAAAAAATGAAAATCCCAAAAGGGACCAAGTAGGGTGCGAGGTACGAATCCCAATAGGATACCACCATAAATCGATTTAAGAATTTTACCGATGAAAACCAATAAACTAGTTTGAAAATAATTTCAAAACTAAATCACTTTTATAACATACCATTTTCAAGTAAACTTTTAAATTACCTTTGTTTTTCGTAATGAATAAAACTAGTTTTCTAACATAATTTTCAACAAGGATCAAATAAATAAACATATCAAAAATTCATAACATGCTCAATAAAAAAATAAATAATAACTAAGGGTGATTATAACAACAATATCAATAACCATCTAAATGGAAATGAAAAAATGGTCATAACATCTCATCATATCAAAATGGCACTAATAAAATTCATAAACCATGAAAACCAACACAACATGAGTAATGTGAACATAGGGATCTAACCATCAGGACTATTGTGAGTGATTAAAAAAGTATTCTAAATATATAATAAGTTTTTAAGCACTCATAGTATTCCCTATGCCTAACTCCAAGATCTCACACAATCTCTCGATAATGAACTTGGAAGACCACACAGTCTTCCTACCCAAAGGCTTACTCGATACCTTGGAATCAAATGGAGGCTCTCACATTCCTCTCTTAAAAGGCCCACATGGTCCCTAAAAAACCCCTTGATCACTCCCCAGTTAACCCATATTCTAATCTTTTCCTACACAATCACAATCAAGGTACCATATCAAACAAACTATAACACAAGACGTTTCACAAATAAGAAATCCCAATTTATCTAAACACCTTAATAAAGGAAAAAAATAATTCTAAAACCACTTTATAAATTTATTTAAACCCAAAAAAATCTCCTTGAGACATTTTATCAAACAATTGGGGTGTAAAAATTGCACCCTCATTTGGAAAACCCTCTTTAAACACCCAAGTTTCCAAAATAATCCACAGAACAAATCAAACATGGAATACACACTAAGAATAAACGATTTCAATGGAAATTTAAATATAACAAACGAAAAGTGATTAGAAATTTAATGTCAATCCATGGGAAACACCCTTAAATAGGTTCACCTAACTTAGATTCAGTACAAACATTATCTCCATTGATGAAGACCACCCATAAGAGGTAGAATAAGGTATCACACACCAAATCCATAAGAAAACAAACGAAAACCCCCATGAGAATTCCTAGATTCATCCGACATCCCCACTAGGGTTCCAAAATTCCAAAAAATAGAAGAAAAAGTATTGGGAAGGAGAAATAAGGAATAAATATTGAATAAATCAACTTAACTCAAGCCACACCAACAATATTTCTAATAGAAAATCACCATAAGGAGGCGGGAGAGCTCCAGGGATAAAGGAGAGAGGCTACACGTATGGAGGAATGAAAATGACCCCTAAAAATTACGACATAAATAGGTTAAAAAGGGTAAAAATACAATTTTTAAGTGACTTGGATATGCTATACTATTTAGATGAATGGTTTGGAAAACCGTGTGCTAACCATGTAGGTTCCATTGTCCAACTAAAATATGGCACATAGTTTTCTCGTTGGAATCATATGATTTGAAAAACTATGATCAAACTATTCAAAACTCCACTGTAAAAAACCGCATCCCTATCACATGGTTAGCCACACAATTAGAAAAAATGTGTGCTAACCATGTGACCTAGCCTATCTCCCCCTAAAATCTCAGTTTTAAACTAGGACACCTAGGAACTCCAAGAACACACTCAAATATAAATAAAACTAAAAATTAGACACACAATCAACCTAGAGGGTGTTACATAAGTGAAGTATAACTTACCATACATCATAACATAATGTTATTATAATAACTAAACATGAACCATACATGTAATATCATGAGATTAAAACATCACCCAATTTATTGGAGGGATATATAATTCCGATCCCATCCATCATATTCATATAATGTACATTCATAAGTGTGCCTCATAGACCATTCAACATAGGATAATATTTCATTACATTTAATCCCAAAATTAAAGAGTTTGAGATAAATACATGTAAGTCCAAAATCAATGAAATATAGGTACATCTAAGTGAACACCCTTTAGTGTAAATGGAGATGGTTATTCACAGTGCAAAAGTTTAGTATGGAAAAATCATAGGATAATTTTGGCAGCATAACAATGGAACATAATGATTCATGGGAGAGATTAATGAGAGTGAAAGGGTCTATAATCACTTTTAAATCATAATTTAAATAATATTTATGTGTAAAAATATATCCCAATATGAAAAATTGGAAATAAAAAGGCATAATTTAAATAAGGTGAATGAATAAATAAAAGAAGGAGAGGATCCCTTACCTTGAGAGGGTGTTTCCAAAATCTTGGGAGGAGCTGCTTATGATCTTGGGGGAACATCAGGAGGGATATATAGAGGTAAGGGAAAATTAATTTCATGCTCCAATTGTTTTTAGTGAAGTGTAATGGGATTTTGGATGAGTTTATAAAGAAAAAGATAGGAGAGTTCTTTATTAATTTCCAAACTTAGGTTTTGGAATCTGTATGATAAATTAATCAAAACCAAAAACCTTACCATGGGTTTTTCCAATGTTTTATACAAAATAGAAGTGGTTTCTATTATTTTATAAGTCTAATAACATAAAACATTAGGATAATTTCCTTGGTGATGTGGAAGTGTGTCATGTTTATAAATAATTGATTTTAAAACCTTAAAATATAATATATGTTTTGGAGGATTCATAAAAGGTTTATAAAATTAACAAAATAACTTCAAAAGCACATTTTTTTAAAGGTAAAACATATTTTGTAAATGGATACTCTTTATAGTATTTATTACATAACTTTTGGGATTTTATGATGTCATAATACATAGCGTATATTTATACCGTATTTAATTTTTACCCAAAAAATTCAATTATATTAGAAAATGTTGAAAAATTCACCATTGGATAATTTTTATGTGATGATTTAAAACATAATATTTATTTTCTCAAAATAATTCTCTAAATATGATAATTTACACTTAGAATAAAAAATATCCATTTATTTATAAATGTTGTTTTTTTGATAATAAGAGTTTTTTGAACCTTATAAAAATTATATATGAATTTATAAAATTATATTATCATTTATAGTTAATATATATTATTTAATAATAGTATTTTATTAAAATATGATTTATTTAAAAAATTATTAAATTCATTAAAAGAGTGTCTTGATTGAAACTATATATTTCCCAAAATACAATTTTTGTTTCATTATATCAAAATATAATTTTTATCAAAATAATTATTTAATAATTTGTAAAGTAATAATAAATAAATATAAATATTATAATTATTTTATTAAAATTAAAAACATAAAAATTCATACTATTAGAGTCAAGATGCATAACCCCTTATTACACCAGTGAATGCCTTAAGGGTAAGGTGCGCGATGGTGATATTTTCATGTGGTGGTTTAGAAAACATGGTTTGGGTCATGATATTGATAAGATTGATCTTCTACCATAATTTTTTTTCTAATCATCTTTTTATTTAATATCATATTGGTCTTGGTTAAGGGAAAATCCCAGTGATGTTATCTCCCTTGAAAACTCTAATAAATGGGCTTCATAGGGTACGATCCTACATGTCGAGACCATCTATTTTATATATACGTCAAATGGAATTTATCACAACCCTTAATATAATAATATTAAAGATTACTATAAAATGGAGATATTATAAATGGTTCTAATTCTTAACGGTCTTTTAAATCTGACAGGAAATAACTTATAGAGGTATAAAATAACCCAATAAGTGCATTCATTTTCTATAACCATATTACATAATAAGGTATTTAATTTATTTTAAAAGGTAATTTCATTTATAAAAGTTTGGGTCATTACAATATCCATCTTTACCCAATACATTGTAGGGATATATAATTTTATTCCCAACCATCACATAATTAAAACCATATATATGTGTGATATATGATCAAAAAACATTCATCATATCATAACCCATGAAAAAGAAATGAGTTTCATAAATATTTCATCATAGTATAACCTATGGAAAAGAAATGGGTTTCATAAAAATATCATCATTATAATCATAAACCATTCATATAAATAATAAGAATGGTATCATTGGATCATATCCCCAGTAAAGCTTATGTAACATCTAAGGATGTCCTCTTAGATAAAAAGTGCATTTAAAAGATCACTCAGAACATTTCTTGAGGAAAATACCTTTCTCACTTTGAAATAACTTATTTAAAATATAAATATTTCACAAATATTAAAGATTTTTTTTATTTAAAAATAACCTTAAAAACTTTTAAAGTAATCTTCAAAGAATTTAGTGGTCATGGTAGTGGGAAATTCTATTTGTTCCATATAAGTTAAAAAAAGACATTCCTTTCACACTTTTGTAAAAAAAGTAAAAAAATAGCTCATTTATAAAATTAAAAGAAGATTAATTTTAAACTAGTTTTTAAAAATCCAATCATGGGTAAAAATGTCTTCAAAAAATCATAGGATAATATTAAAATCATTCTTGAAAACATTTTTTAGAAGACATGGATATTGAATAAAAAGTTTTTTTCAATTGAGGAGAGAAATAAATTGATTTTCCTTAAAAATGGTATTTTGGTTTCTTAAGTATTTAAAGTGATAAAAATGAAAGAAAAACATTTATTATCAATAAATAACCATAGTATAATAAATTTCACAAGATTCATCAGATTTAGATCATATAAGTTAATTATCAGAAACTTAATCATAAAAAATATTAGAAAAAATGATATTGTAACATAAAAACCCTTGCTAATTTAATAAATTTTGAATCATGAGACCAATGAAATAATAAAATCAAATGAAACTTTAAATATTATTATGTCGTGAAATTTTTTTATTCAATATAAAGAGAATTATATAAAACTCAGAAAAGGGTAGAAATAAACCCCAAAAAAGAATTTAAAGAAAATGTTCAAAGGGGAGAGACCATGAAGGACATATGGATTCCACGAAGTACGAATCCCTTCATGGACTGTCAATCCACATAGAATTATACTGTTTCATTAAGTGATCATGAACTAAATAGTTTGTTAGAGGAGGCAGTGTCACTGATGCTACCGAAAAAAACCACATTCATTTGTGGGGCCGGGCAGTGATTTCCACCTCCGCGAACGACCATCCTCATGAACTAAATAGTTCATAGGATGAGGTAGCACCACCAGCTCTTGTGAATGAAAAAAGACATTCTTGGATCCAGGTGGTGATTTATTCCCCCACAAATGTTCCCCCCTCTATGAACAACCACTCCCCATAGATTAAGTTGTTCACGGGTTAGGGCACCATCTTTGGGCTCCCACAAAAGAAGCCCTAAACCCACTGCGGATGACCAGGCATGCCAGTATTTGGTCCTTCCATTATTCTATAAAATTACCCTATGGGGGAATAATATGGAGGACCATGAGATCAAACTGAGGAGATATGAAGCATACGAGTGATGAGGAAATGAAAAAAATCAGATCCTCCATCGATTCCCGACTGGTAAAAATGTGTCACATAGTGTTAAAGAGGAATAATAAATAGTTTATCCATCCAAAAAATAAAAATATCTTTTCTAACACCATTCCAATAGGAATAAATGGATGAATCCTTTGTGGGCAAGAACCCCATATAGTAAAATGCTATATATGCATAAACTTTCCCCGCATAGCAAAATATTACGTGGAAGGAACTCATCCTTGTGTATCAAAATTCTATGCGGACGAAACCTAGCCCCACATAGCAACCCACTACGAAGGTAGAACCTAGGTCCATGTAGAAAAACTCTATGAGGATGGTACCCTCACCCATGTAACAACATGTGATGCATAGGGACCCCCATCCCACCTAAGAACATGCTACATAGATTGGGTCATCCTAGGGTGTTCTATGATCAAACAACCATCACTACCTACCGTCGTGTCATTGGCCTCTATGTTGGAACCTTTGAGAAGCAGTCTAATAGAATTAGATAAAGGACCTTTTCAAATACACCTAATATGTATGATACGATCATCAGTAACATCAGCGTGTCCTCTCAAGTTTACATACTCGTGGTAAGTGGAGTCACATGGGTAAACTTCGCAATAAAAAGGACCCTCAAAATGTCTTTAAGATTATATTACCATGGTAATGAGGGCTCTAATATTGGGGTGATCATGTGAACCTCCTCATTCCACGTGATGAGGGTAAGGATAATTCTTTCCTTTCCATTTGACAAGGAATGAGATCCTCCCCCCCAGAACCAATTTCAAGGCATCCCTCTTAGAGTAATCCCCTAGCCTTTCTTATGAGAGGTGAAAGTTTTGATCCTCTTTACATCAGCCCGAGATATGGCTGGATAGATCACTAGATGTGACTATCTTGGTTACAAAAATAAAATAGGAAACATGCACACTAAACACCCTCCCCTCTCCCTTTAGGATTTGGAACCCCATCCACTCGTGAGCATAGTGGATCATGCGATCTTCAGATCTACTGCTTCCACTTTTTTCTCTCACGAAGCATGACTCACGTGGGATTATAGGTTAGTGAATTTTATGAAATCTTCATGATCCCAAACCTCATATGGGCCTCCTATACATTATATAATCTCCAAAAAAAATCCAACTAAGGGAAATCCTCTTTCAAAAGGCATCTCCCATGCATAATCCTCAATCATGCCCCCCTTAAATTGTCTGCTTCCATGCGTAAGCCCCAACCATATGCACCAGATGGGAATCCTCAGAGGTGTAAGCCCCTACCTACTAAACTATATTGGCTTTGATTCTCAACTAACTGGGATACATAGGAAGTCTTCCTGAGGTCCAAACCCAATGCCCCAAAATTCACCATAATGTTCTTCAGGACACATCATCAGTAGGTTCATATCCACACAGGATACGATATCTCTCCTGGGCCCCTCAAGCCGCCTTGACATAAGTCCCACACCATCCTTGACCAGGAACCTTACACATGGACATCCTTGCCACATGACATTAAACTACATGGTTGGGTCCTTGTCACACAACTTTAAAAGGTGATGTTCCCTGTTAAGTGACAATGAACTACATGGGTTTTTATTCCTCTCATGAGGATACATAGGATTACCATTCTATTGGTTTGATGCCGGTATCAAAACAACTTCCATCTCCCTAAATGAAAACAAAATCCAAAGTTCCTCACCATGTGTCTTAAAACCAAAGTCTTCCTAATAAAGGAATAAGGAATCCCTGATTTATCCATAAATGAGTACCATATATAGATAACTTTAGATATATACAGAACAATCCATTAATTGAGAACCTAGGATAGATACAGATGATTCTGAACTCATGTGTATTCATAATTAATCATTACCTTAGGGTAATCCGTATTATACACACTTAGTAACAAATAAAGGAATCTTGAACATATCTTAAATATACAAGAGAGACCTGAAATAGGAAATAGTTCCCCCCTAAAAAGGTTGTGATGAGACTGAATTCCCACCCTCTCAACCAATGTGAGTTTTTAAGTGTCTTTGGCTAAGTTACCCAGTGAACAACTGCCTTTGGAATGGAGGTCCATGAGTCTTCACGAATATAAGAGTTGTTGGGCATTTTCAGTTCCATCTAGAAAACCTATTAGAGACCTTTTAAAGATGTTATACCCAACATTAGTGATTGAACAACATTCAATCCCTTGAAATCAACAATCAGGCCACAAATGGTTTTCATTGAAAAAAAATTGTGAACTCAATGTGAATCCTTAACCAAGGTGTTAGCATTTCCTTGCTTTAAACCCCATTCACATCTAAAATGAAAGGGGTCTAAGGGAAACCATCAATTACACATGTGGATATGATATGATACTTTGAAAAGGTTTTATTTTCTATACGTTTCATGTGTATTGAAGGAACTCTTCATAGATCTCTTCAATCCAATGGAATCTCATCAGTTTTCATGCATATACACCCCATCCACTGCATAGTTGGTCAGGTCCTCAACCAAACCGGGGACTCCATTTCCCACCCAGTGTCTTCATCATTGGGTTTCAAATGCACTAGTTAGGGAGTACCACCATAAGGGTACTCTCCCTACCCTGGAGGTAGCTAAGAAGGCCCTCTATTCCATGAATCCCTTCCAACCATCCTCCCAGTGAAAATCAGTGGTCCAGAACCAGACAAACCCACTAGCCATCTTTAACCCTTTCGAGAGCCTCTCCATAGAATGTGATAATGAGTTCCTCCCTTAACTTAGGGAGGCATATAAATTCATTACCAATTACTTTATCCCAACAACATAGGGGTCCCTCTCAAGGGCCCCCATCATAAACCGTCACCGTCAATGACATGTGGCCTAACATCATCACAATGAAGAGATTACCACCCCATGGCCCCCCAATGATGTCAAACGGACCCATATCCCCATGGAATCCCACAAAGGGAAATAATCATACAATCAGAAACATGCCAGCATCCTCATTCCTACTGAAGAAGCACACCATGAAAATACAATGACACACTACAGGTAGATGTATATTACTACTCACCCTCATGAATCTTGTATGTCAAATACGTCAAAAAATTATAGCCAAGAATATATCCCTACCAATGCACCTAAATACCACCATGAAAATACAATAAAAAATGAGCAGATGAAAATGACTACTCACAAATGTGAAGTCCTCTAGTCAAATATGATGAAAAATTATGAGAAAACATATATTCTCTCTTCCTATTATGAAGACCTCTAGTAAAATATGATTGAAAATTATGAGCATACGTATATTCCATCTAATGATCTCCAAGCCTTCCATGAAATTAGGGTGAAAAATTATAGGAAGATATAAATTTCTGTAGATGAAAATCAATCCCATAACTCAAATATGATGACAACCAACTATGAGAAAATGTAAATTTCTAAAGATTCATACGAAGCCCATCAGTAAAATACAATGACAACCAATGAGAATTTGAAACTTCCTGATCATTCATATCAATCCCCCCATGAAAATATAGAAGAAATTAGAGAAATAAACTGGCATATCTCAGTTATAAGTCAGGGGTAGACTGGTACCTCTTCCCCCACATTGCAGAATTATCAATACCTATTAGAAGGAAATGGAGGATCAGAACATTCATATATTCCTACTCCGACACCAGAATAGTTATATATTCCCATTCCTTCCAAGGATTTCTCTCAACACATCTTAGAAATGATTGAGTATTAGACATAAATTTCTGACCATATCTTGCATAATTTCCAATATATAACCACATATGCGGTGATAACAAGGAGTCGGGTCCACAACACTACCTCTCCAAGTGGGGTGACTCCCCCACACAATGAGGTTGTAGCCTAAGAGAAGAAATTCATCCCTTATCCTATATAGAATATTCATAAGAAATATTACATGATAAATGGAAAATAGAATCGGGTATAAATACCCATTCCAAACGGCAGACACCGGTCCATCTTGGTGGCTGCTTTAGGGAAAGATTATATCCCATTGAAAATTCAAGAGGCTTGCTAGTATATCTCTGCCGCACCATGTGAGACATTATAAAAGGAACCTAGATATGAAGGTTATCACCTAAAAAAATTATCCCCAGTCACCTACAAGAGAGTTCCCAAAAATAAATCATGCCAAAGGAAACTAGAAATTGAAGAGAAGATTCATGACCCTACTCATATGAAAGCTGGAGTTCAAGGGGCCATCAGACATATATCCCTAGTATCCCATGATCCTGCCAATACATCACCAAATTATGGATGTATTAGTAGTATTTGTGAATTTTATCCATGAAAAATTGTTAACAATATCACTAGAGGTCCTCTCTAGAGAACATACAATGAATGATTCCTTCGTGGACACAAAATGACCGATCATGAGATCTTATGTCCTAATGAGCATCACGATAGCCCTCCACATGGCTAGAAGATCAAATAGTAAGAAGGTCCTCCCCTTGATAATATCAACCTTGAAAGTCTTCCCCAAGGTATACAATGCATAAATTCTCCATACATCCAGACATCAAGCTATGATGGTAGTCCTCACCATGATGGCGTGCACTATGAAGGTCCTCCCCGCAACAACATATTATTTCAGAAAGAAGGTCCTACCCTTATCATTATCCACCGTGAAAGTTCTCCCCATGGTATACACTATAGAAATTATCTTTTCAGTTGTACATCAAGCTATGGTGGTAGTCCTCACCATGATAACACCAGCTGCGGAGGTCGTCCCCACAGTAACATTTCATATCGACAAGAAGGTCCTCCCCTTTTTGAGTCAAATACAAGGAAGCCCTCATATTATGAGGTGATTGAAAAGATGGGTCCTGAAATTTTAGAGACCCTATCAATAATAAGTGACATAATTTATCAACTAGGAGATGTTTTGGGATAACACTAATCCTCCGATCCACCCCTGGACCATTCCCACACCATTGAGAACCCTACTAGCCCCACTTCTTGCAACAAAATAGTCAATAAGAACCTATGTTGGGTAGATCAAATATAAGAGTTTTTGGTATAAGAACAAAATGATATGTTTATCATGAGAATAAAATTGGACAAAGATGACATACTCGTTATGTTTTGGCCCTCATACACTTCTCAGTTCGACATACCAAGAGAATTGTTAAAAGAATGCATACATAACATTTGTCTCAATCTCTGGAAAACTCTATACCACCTAAAAGAAAAATTATTTACTTATGATGAGTATGTAGACCATGTAAAAATATTGGGATATATTCATCATCAAATCAAATTTTAAGACCTTCCATCAACATGATGATCCCGATTAGAGAAATTATAGAATGATCTTCAATTGACATGCCTCAATGCGTTGTATAAGTTACATAATTTAATTAGAGATTCCTCACTTGGTGTTCATATATAGGGATGGGGGAACATGGATATTTTTATTTCACCTCACAACCCATTTAGAAGAACCTATTGGAAATGAAATCTTCTAATTTCATTATTCTAAGGAGGCCATCAAGAAAAACCCTATCCCAGTAAATGAGGACCACTCCATGATAATTATCCTTGAATAAGTCTCAAAAGCATTAGGCTTGATGAGGGAAATCCATAAAAAACTCTTGAACCCGAAAACTAAGAACATTATGTAGGATTCTCTCTAAAGGTAACCCAATAAGTAAGCATTGCTAATGTCTTCAAAAGAAAATAGTTTAAGTGTAGATTCAAAATCATATCTGACTCATGATCGAATAAGGATTCATGAGATCAAGAGAGTAGAGGTGGTAGCAGCAGTTACCGTAGTATGGGATCAACCCCATCCCACATGTATTGTGGAATTTTTATCCCAAAATTCCCCTATAAGGTAGAAAAATTTAGAATAGGGTACAAAAAGATAATAGGAGAAAACCCATCCCACAAGAATGGGGAAATTTTTACCACAATGGAAATCAGTCTTTCACCATTTAGGGAGGATGAAAAGTGGTAAGGTCTCCCAGATCACCCTGTCTCATGATCCAATTCTCCCAGAAGGGAGACGTATAACCAGACATCATAGAGGTTCCCTTTGAGTCAACCTTCACCAAGAAGCTCTAAGAGGATCCCGGAAAGGAAGGGAGAGGTCCAGTAAAGGATGAAAACAAACCTCCTATCATTCAACAATTAATATGATACCCACAATGCATTATGCATCTATGAATTCCATGGATGTAAATACTATAGATGGAACTAAAAATGATGGTAATGTAGAAAAACAAGAAGAGCACGTTTCCATTAGAAATCCATACCACACTGATAATGAAGGTGTGCGTACCCAGGATTAGAGAATCAAACTAAATTTAGGCACTCCCTCAGTCAATCCCCCACTGCCTCCTCAGCGAGTCTCTACTAGAGATAAGAATAGAAGAAAGTTCTTGTATGATCCACCTCCTTCTCTTGATGAGGAGAATGTCCCTACACTTGAATAGAGATTCTCTTGGTAGGAGAAATAAATGAAATAGTTGAGTTGAATCAACATAGAGTTACTCTGAGGTATCATATCTATCGAATATGATCCTCAGGTAGTGCCTCAATGTACACTTTTAGTAGGTGTACCTCATCCATAAGGGTTCATCCTAACAATTCAATAAAGGCCAGGACATTCACCTAACATGGCTCCTGGACCATTGGTCTACTCATTTCCATATGGAAGGGTATGACCTACTCCCTAAATCAATCACTTCCGCAAGAGTATACGCTCAATCTATACATTAAGAACCTTCATGAAGAACTCATAACACCACTCTTCTTGATGAAATATACAAGTGGGTTTCAGGATTTCTCCACCATTTCCCAATGAATGGTAGAATCCATACAATAGACTAAGATCAAGTCTCAGATAACTCCATTGATAATAGGGAAAAGAGTAGGAAAGACTGAGATGACATTTGTCACACTTAAGATAGCCTCCATTTCTAATCTATCTCTGAAGCCTGCACCATATCATAAAGCACCCACAAGTGTCAATATAAACCCACTCCTAGATAGGAAAAGTGGAGGGAATCCATGAAAAATTAGTTTTTGAAATGAAGGATTAAAATTTACTCATTCTGAGATGATCAAGTCCATTACTATTTTATAGCCACCATGAATAATGATTTAATCTACATTCCAGAGTCCAAGAGGCGAGATCAGGTAAATCTCTAAGACCTAACATATTTTACCCCTTTTTCTAGATACTAGAACACACCATCCAGGAATGTTTTGTCTTTAAAGACCTCATATAGAAAATGGTATATTATGGGAAAGTAAAGTTGGGACGGCCACCGACACAAGTGGGGTGTGTTTCCACCACTACCATCAAAGGAGGTGAGTGACAAGAAGTTTTTAGCATAAGGGATATTTTTTTGATGGTTGAATGACTTGAAAGACAATCAAATAAGATCATGGTATTCTCCAAGCATAGTTGAACCAACCAACTATTCCCCTAACCGCTTACATTGAAACACAACTGACGTCATTGACCCCAAACCTCCAAAATCTAGCCTTTAAAAGAGCAACCTAACCAGAATTGAAAGGAGGAAATACAAGAGGATGGAACAAAATCAAGGAAAAAAATTGGATTTGACCATCTCATATTTCATACCATTAGATCTAAAACAATGGGAACCACCCCACAAAATGGAACCACCAGAGATGATCAACCAGACAAAGTCCTCATCAGATGAGGATTTGATCTTCATCTCCATTAATTTCATTCAATTAATGGATCCTTTCTCTAATGAAGAGTATGGATATGAAACTGAGTACTTCAAATCCAATTAGGGAACTAGAGGAAGAGGCTGAAGGAGCCGAGTATATCAAAAAAGGAACAACCATTTTAGAATCTCAACTTCTAGCCATACCCCTGCTCGAACTGTTAATATTACAGAAACCTGTTAAAGAGCCCTTCAATGAGATCACCTAGAATAAGAAAATACTCCTACTATAATGACCCAAATTTTTTGAATGATAAATGTTTCCTAAAAATGTGTGTTATATTATTTGGTACACAATAAAACTATATCCCTTTGATAATGAAGTGAGTATAATTGAAATGTGATATTGAGTTTTGACTGTTATATGAACTTTGGTATATTATGACCATTGGTCAATATGACCATTGAAAAAAATACTCTTAATACTAATTTTAATGTTATAAATAGAAATGATAATGGTTAATTCATACAAAAAGAAGAGTCGATGGTCTCATCTAGTAGATTCTTTTCGTACAAATCCCATTTGTTAGGGCTTGGGAGGGAGTTAGTGTCTTTTGGCTTCACTAACCAAGACCAATCCCAGCTTCAACATATTAAGATTAAACTAAATCACCTATGATAGAAGTTCAAGTTAGTGGAGATTACCACTTGGGCGATGTTATCCGAGACACCCTAAGAGTCTATCACCATTGAAACCTTACCCTTAGGTCTTATGTAGGTATTATAAGGGGTTATGTGTCACATCCCTAGTTATTTAAAATTTAATACCTTTGTTTAAATTAAATTTTTATTTCATTATTTCCATTTTAATAATTGTTTTTCTTAATAAAATATATGTTTAATTGAGACAAATTTGATAAATTGATTTTACAGGTAGAAATTGTAATTTTCAAAGATTTCTCATACTTAGAGAATTATTATGGTAAAATAAACATCATTTTTGAATGTCAAATGTCAAAATTAAACTAGGTCGAATTCTTAGTTTTTTTCTAAGAAATTTCATATTTGTGATGAATAGTGAAAGATACAACATTTTTGCTTTAATAAGTATTATACTTTAAATAATTGATTTTTTGAAATGATTTTTGAAAAATAGACATACACAGTTGTGATCAGTAAGATAATTAGAGTCTGATAGGATCAACTTATTTTTTTGTGAATAGTAACTTGACCCTTTGGAATAGTGATGTTACCCTTATGAATAGTAATATGAACAATGGAATAGTAACCTCACCTAAGGAAGTATAAATATAATTTAGGCATATTAAATGATAATGTGATATAATTATATCATAGTATAAGTAAATAAATGCCTTATAAATTATTAGTTATGTATTAGTATTTTTATAAAACATAAATGTTTATTTATAAATTTATAATTAATATAAATATTTAAAATAAAATTCATTTTTATAAAATATAATCATAAATTAATATTTTGTTTTCTTATGATTATAAGTTAATTTTTTGAGACCTTAGTTTTTTTAAAAGTGTTATAAAATCAATTATAATTTTAGAATTGGTATTTTTTGAGTAAATAATGATTTTACTTAAAAATACACATTTTCATATTTATAAAATCATTTTCATAAAATTGAGTTCATTTTTAAATTCTACACGTTGAAAAATGGTTAGGGGGGATTTTTGGTATTTTTCCGAAATAATTGAATTTTTATTGAATAGTAAAACTACACTTTTGAGTTTTCAGTATATTTAATGACATCAATAATGATGTAATAATTATTTTAGAATCTTGTGATTTAAAATATGAAAATAGTTTTCCCATTTGGTCAATAAAATTGGAAAATACCATGGTAAAACCCATGGTTTTTCAAATACCACTACTGAGGTGTCCTCATAAATTAATAAAAAAACTCCCTCACTTTTGCTATAAATAGCCACAAATTTATCAATTATATTTCATTCCCAATTAATTATACTAGAATATATGATAGTATTACCTCCCAAGGAGTCCTTAAAATGTGTCCTCAATCCCCCAAGTTCCCGATCTTCAAGTTTTAGGAACACTCTTCAAGTTAAGGGAACTCTCAACTTCTCTTTTCCTTTCATGTTTCTTTATTAAGTGGAATGAATTTAAAATTTATACCATGGTCTTATGTATATTTTATTTTATCCATTTACTATATTAATATTCATTTATTAATTTTATACCCTTTTCCCCATTCTTTTTAATTTTTTTAAAACCATGTTTCATACCTGTTATGCTGCTGAATTTTCATCTCAAAATTTCTATCTTTTTATCAAGAAATTATTTTATTTTATTTTATGAATACCCAAAACTATTTATTATGTAGGGGTATTCACATATATTTGAAAATTATCTATTTAATTTTGGGATTATCATACATGAAACCCACTTTCTTTTCTGTGGGTTTAAAATGGAAAAAGCATCATGTTTTTAAGCACTTTTTAAAATGCCATGATTTTGATATGAAACCCATATCTTTATTATACAAGGGTTATTTATGAGATGTTTTTTTATGATCTATGTATCTAAAATTAATTAATACATATTAAGGGTGCACCATAATAGTGATCCAATGCATTGGGTAAAGAATTTAATCTCTAGAGTTGACAAGTTTTACAATACCTTAGTGAATAATCTTGGTAATTTTTACGACACATCGGTGAAAAAAATTGGTGATATTCTTATGAATAACTTAATTAAATGTTTTATAAACATTTAAAATTTATTATTAATGTTATTTTTATTATGATACACCTATTTTTCTATTTATATTTCCTTTATGTAATTCCACAAGTTCTTATCGATATTCCTCAAGATCACAAGTAAAGTGTTTCCCTTATTTACCCTTATTGGGCCTTCTACTCACCCTTTACTTTGATGTATGTCCCCAGGTTATGCGATAAAATAAATGTACTTAGGATGAACCTTAAAGAATACTTTCATGAGTAATAGAATACTATTTTATGTTTTCATGTATTATGTACCTTATTTCCAAGACACTAAACTTTAAAAGATCTCCTCTTTGTAAAATGTATGAAAAGTTATGTAATAAAAAGGTAGGATTCCATAACTGCATTGGAAAAAAATCCACCATGACCTAATCACTATAGAATATCAATAATAAAATAACATGTGTCATATCACCATTGGTATGAAGGCAGACCTTCCTGACCCAAATCACTAAGGATAGAAGCACATACAAATCCTCTCTCAAGGGATGACACATCTATATCAAATAATCAAGAACCTAAACCATTTGTGAAAGATAATACCCATGTTGGGAAGCATTGGAATTTATATGATAAGTATGAAATTCTAAAACAGGTAGCATTTATACTCACCAAACTATCAATCCTAGATGCCCTGATTTTATCAAAAGAACTCAGGGAATCACTCATAGAAGTTTTCTAATCCCCCTGGAGTTTGAAGATAAAGTGGCCACTTCTGAGGTATATCAGATAGAGACTGAACCTTTGGAATTTCATGCAGTTATATCTTTCAAAAATCAATATGAGGATGCTGTTATATAGAGAAAAATCAGACCCCTATATGTGTTCGACATGATAAATGACGTCGATGTCTAAAAAGTCTTCATTGAAAACATCTATGGAGTTAACCTCATTCCAGTATGAACATTTTTATGGATAATCTATGATGATGATAACATAGTGCCTTCCAACATATCACTAAGAGGATATAAAAAAAGTGATCAGAATCCATTGGTCTAAATCAAGCTTAAGGCCCAATTTGGAGACCACATAGCTAACTCATAATTTCTAGTGGTTTGGAAGAAGAAAACCTTAAACATATTTCTAGAAAGGCCCTGGTTGTATCAACAGGTGGAAATCCTCTCATCGTATCATCAATGCCTAAAATACTAAATTAATGGAAAAATCAGGATGTTTCATGCTGATAAGACACCGTTTGATCCTACTAGTCGCATTATATCGATGCATAATTATATTAGGGAAAAGGGAAATGACGACTGGTTGATGGTGATGATTGGGTTAACACCAAAAACGGTCTGTAAATGATACTAGACAACCCCTTAAAATATCCCAGTGAAGAATATGCATTATCCATCAATAAAATCAAGTATATGAGTCCAAATTCATATGCATATTTAGAAATATCCATGATTTTTATCATGAACCCTGAGTGTAACAGTGTTGAGAAGTTTGCTGACTCCCCAAACAATGGTGAGATCTCAGATGAAAGTACATTAAGTTCATCCCCAAATCCCCAAGAAATACCTACCACACTAGTTAAGGTATAATAGGTTGTATTGTCTCTCAAAAAGTGATAATACATTCCTTCTCCATCCCTCACTCCACCCCCTCCAGAGTTTTGAGGAAATCCTCCATTGTCAGCTGGGTCGGAGGAAGTCTTTTTATCTTTAGAATATCAAGTTATCAACTCCTCTCCTAACTATGGAGAAATCATCCCAACACTTTCTTCCCCAACCGAATAAGATTAAGAAGATGAATAGTAGGAAGAAGAAGTGGAGGGACCATGGATTCCACCCCCTCATTTGAGGAAGGCATCTAAACCACCATTGATGAACTCACAGAAATAAATTTGGCTACAAAAGAAGATCCAAGACCCACCTTCATTAGTACGTCCATTCCTTATGAAGAAGAATATGTATATACCTCTTTCTTGAAGACGCATCATAATTTATTTTCCTGTAACCACACAGAAAAGATGGGTCTTGATCTTGGGGCGGCCACTCACCACCTGGGCCTGCTAGAGGACCACCGAGGCTATAAATAAGCCTCCAGAAGGATACACCTGAAACATGCTACCAAAATAGAGGATGAAGTTTAAAATATCATCATAGATAAATTAAATTGGGAGGCACAATATCCTAAATAGATATCCAATATCATCCCATCAAGAATAAAAATGGGTAAATCAATGTTTGCATTGATTTTAGGGACCTCAACTGACACTTCCTGAAGGATGATTTCCTGGTCTCAATCACAGAACTACTAATCGACAAAAAAACTGAATATCAGGACCTCTCCTTCATGGATGGCTATTTAAGATATAATCAAATATGAATATCCTAAGAAGATAAATAATCCACCACCATTATGACCCATAGGGATTATTTTTCTATCAGGTAATTCCATTTGGTTTGAAGAATTCCGGTTCTACATACCAACGTGCCATGCATTGCATCTTTAAACCCTTCCTGAGAAATTTTTTTGAATACTATGTTGATGGAATGGTGGATAAATATCGACAATGATCTAACCACATGGACGATCTTGAAACCATCTTCAAAAATTTTTGGCAAAGAATCCTGAAAATGAACCCATTAAAATGTGCCTTTGGAGTTACCTTAGAAAAGTTTCTCAGTTTCTTCATATGCCATCATGGCATAAAATTCTACCACAAGAAGACAAGGGTTATTCTCAACATGTCACCTCCTAATAACCTCACATAGTTGAGAGGTATTAAAGGACACTTATCCTATATTTTTTTCTCCATATCCAACCTTGATGTAAAATGTTTTCCCTTCACCAGGTTGATGAAAAAGTGGGTTACATACTAGTGAACTGATGATTGTCAGGAAACATTTGAAAACCTTAAGAAATATCTCTTATTCCCACCAATGATGATGCCTCCTGTCGAAGTATTACCACTTATATTGTATGTGATATACATAGAGTGATCACTAAGCACCTTCCTCATGCAGAAGAATGATGTTGACAATGAAAACAACCTTTACTATCTCAGTCAAACCATTATTGAAACTAAGAATCATTATTTTTATATCGAAAAGATCTATATTTAACTAATATATACAGTCCAGAAACTAAGGAACTATTTTCATCATCACAAGGTCCATTTGGTATCTTATAGTAACCTGCTTAAATACATCCTCTGCCATCTAATGTTGACCGGACATTTGTCACGGTGGGTGGTCATTCTACAACAGTTTGACATTTAGTTCATACCTTAAAAAGAAATCAAAGGCCAGACATTGGAAGATCTTTTGGAAGAGAACCCCTCTATAGAAATGACTTCATTTGATACTGAATTACCTGATGAAGATATATTCTTTATTTAAGAGGTCCTCTGTTTAGGAGAGATGTATTTTGATGGTGCATCTATAAGCCAGATAGGGAAGAGGATGTAAGACCCTAGGATCAACAAAGTGTTATTAGAAGTCATGCTTATATCTCCATAAAAGGTAGTCCTACCTTAATCCTTCCTAATTTTAGATGAGTTCATAAAAAATGAAGCATAATATCAAAATATCATTGTTTGGATAGATAGGAACTTTAAATGTTGAAGATAAAAGGCGATTATAAGCTAGTCATCAAGAATGTTAACAACGATTACACTATCAAAAAGGAAGAGCTAATCCCCATAATAAATCATGTACATGGACTAAAGAAAGAGTTACCTTGGGAACCAACGTTGAATCACATCCCACGCTCACAAAATTCCCAGGTAGGTGCCCTGGAAAATGTGGCCACAAATCTAACCGATATAGACCGAGATGAAACAATAATAAGTATTGCACATCACCAGATAGTCTCACCTTTCATCCAAGAAAAAATGGAAGATATCAATAAAATTATCCCCATCCCTAAGTTGTACGATCCTGCCACTGGCTAGATGACACACATTGTGGAATGCCTTCAAAATGGAGAACTCCTATTAGATAGAGATTGGTGGGAGAAAATCAAAATATGAGAAATTAACTTTGTTCTCTTTAACAGAAATAACCATAAAAAATAAATCTATAATCATATCCTTGACAGGGTCCTTCTCAAGTACATAAATGGAGGAGAGACAAATGCTGTCACGAAGAAAGTGTATACTAAAGCCTATGACACCCACTAGAAATGACTCAAGATTTCCCACAAAATATGAAGAATTGGGTATTACTGGACCACTCTAACATAGGACTATACTAATATCACTAAAAGGTTCCATACCTTATAGGTTCATGAAAAATTTATTCACCAACCCCCAGAGTTTTTTTACACATCCAATTAAACCAAAGACACACCCCTCAAAGAATTCTGGGAAAGGAACATTTTTAGATTTTTGAAAGCCAACATCATAACCAAATTTGGTGTCCCTCATATAATAATGACAAAAAATAACACCAATTTCTATTCGTCTAAATTGGAGAAGATATATCAGGAGTATGACATCAAGTCGAACCATTTGTCCTGCTATCATTCAATGACTAATGGAAAAATAGAGTTCTTCAATAAGACCCTATCAAATATACTCTAAAATATGGTAGATAAGGATAAAAAGTTTTAACTGGAAAATATACTACATGCCTTGTGGGCTTACAAGACCATCACTTTCACCACCACACAGGCGACCCCATAATCATTAGTATATGGGATAGAGGCAATCCTTCACATTGAGGTTCAATTTACCTCACTCCACATTTCCTTCTTTGATCAATTATCCATGGATGAGAAATTCCATAAATGGATAGATGAATTGAAGTGAATGGATGAGAAAATATTGCATACCTTGCATCATTTGAAAGTCCACCAAAATCGCATCACATGAGCCTTTAACAAGAAGGTTTTCCTCCAATATTTTCTCGAAGGAGAGATGGTGTTGGTCCTCAAGACTCCAATGATACTTGGAAAGAAACCTCTAAAGTTAGAAATGAAATGGGAGGGACATTATTCCATACATAAGTTCTACTCCAATGGAGATTATTCCCTAATTTCAATGGATGGACATCTCACCAAGGCTCCCACCAATGCAAGGTTTTAGAAGAAATATTTCGTGTAGTCATATGATAAATTTTTCTAGTTGTATCAAATTAAACTGCATAAAACTTATCATCTTTAATGTATGATGTTAAATTGTATACCAAAGTCTAATAATCATGACTTTAAACTATGTGAAGTCATATTGGGAGAGTGTGGTGTGGTAATGGGCCTCATATTCCTTCACTCATGTTGTATTTGTCACTCTACCACAACACAAATGTCCATTTTGGGAAGCCTCCTTCCTTAGGTCCGAAGTCCATGACCTTAAACTAGGGTTTATTTTACTAATCGCATGATAATAAACTAAAAATATCAATGTTCTCACTATATCATGTTAAACTACATGGGAATTGTATTTTTGATTAACGATTCACTACATACAAGACAGATCTGCGCAAGAGAAAGCAAAAATTCCCCTATTCCCACGTGAGAGTTAGATCCATGTAAGGATTATATTTCTCAAAAACTATATGTGTATTGATTCCTATACTCATAGTATATGTAGTTAAATCTAGAACCTATGTCCTGGGCTCATCCACAAAAAAT
Organism: Viscum album; assembly: GCA_963277665.1. NCBI lineage: Eukaryota > Viridiplantae > Streptophyta > Magnoliopsida > Santalales > Viscaceae > Viscum > Viscum album. The sequence goes on along the minus strand of CAUJRU010000391.1, from coordinate 500,277 downwards.
AGGAAGAAATTCACCCTCTGCATATGAGTGATAACTACACAGAGAATTCCAATCCATAACTACATGTGGCTTGATTATTGTCATCACAAGATATGTATTGATGCCTAAACCTCTTGTGTTAGGCCCAAGCACAAATATAAATCCATTCATAAGATGATTGTATCACCAGCCTCTAGACTCAAGGACTCTTTTCACTTTTTAACTATTTATGGCTAGTCTATGAAATAATCCTTCCCATAACTGAAAAACATAGTCATACTGATCACATGATGTTAAAATGAATGGTAAAACATCCATGTTGCAAGACAATAAAATTTATAACACAAATTTCCTCAATGTATGATGTTAAACCGCACAACCCCATAATGTTCTCACCCATGAGGACATTTCCCCCGACATCGTTCATCTACTATTCCATATTCAAGAACTACGTGTGGCTTAATTCCTACATACACAAGATACATAGAGACACCTGGATTCTACATCTTGGTCCAACAACCCAAAGAGTAAAAAATGTCCCTTCCATATATATGGTTCAAACCAACATAGAGAGATTTTTGTCAAGAACTACATGTGGCTTTATTCCTACCCTCACAAGATACATAGTGACACCTAAACCTCATTTTCTAGGCCCAACCATGAAATAAAATAAATATACCCTCCCATGCATACAAATTGAATCAATGCAAGGGAATCCAAATAATGTGCTCTTTATTGATCCATTTCAAGAAAAATGCTCCTCCCTACATATGAGTTAGATCTGTGCAGGGAAGAATGCCGAGAACTATGCGTATCTTGATTCATGCCCACGTAGGATATATAGTGACACCCAAATATCTAGTTTTGAGTCTAACCACAACATTCCCCCTCTTTCACGTTGGGTTACCCTCGCCCTCACCACATGATGTTAAATTGCATGGGGTTACATAACTAAGTGTGGATTGATTCCTACCCACGAAAGATATGTAGTGACACATGAATCTCAAATCCTATGTTTCATCATAATAATTAAACAGTTAATAGAAAAAATTCCCCCATCTGCATATGGATTCGACCTACATAGAGAGTTCTCATTCAAAACTACATGTGGTTTGATTCCTATTTTCAAAAGATACATAGTGATGCTAGGATATCTAATGTTGGGTATAGTCGTGATGAAGGATAAAAAATTCCATCCTCCATGTGTATAGGTTAGATCTTCATAGAGAGTTTTCTGATAACTACATATCACTTGATTCTTGTATTGAAGTGATAGGTAGAAACATCCAAATTCTTCATCATCGACTAGATAACACAAACGTAGAATGAACCTATACTTCATTATGTCACCTATGTGTGGTGGAATAAACCTTTCTCATGCATTATTTCTCACACTGAGCATAGCTTACATGGGATTATGAGTTTGAGTAGGGGATTCCCTGCATGATCAAGTCATACCAATCCACATCAGATGGTCCTGATACTAATACCTTAAATGCCACACAAAATATTTCCTCTTCACATTAGGGAACCTATGTCCTTACCGCATTATGTTAAACTACATGGTACCTCAAAAAATATGTGTGGTGTGATTAATGACTTTTCAGGATATGTAGTGACACCCAAACAACCAGTCCTAGGTCTAGTTGCAACAAAAAACCCCCTTTCCATGTGCGTGGGTTAGACCTTCACAGGAAACCCTATAAAAAATACATATGTTTTTATTCTTATTGTCACAAGATACATAGTGAAACTCAGATTCTCAATATTAGGTCTATATTTGAGGTAAAAATTCCTCCACCTCTTTCCTGTGTATGGGTTAGACCTACACAAGAATTTTCTAGACAAAAAAATTCCCTGCTCTCCTATAAAATTTATAGACATGTATAGGAGAGTCTTTTATGATCCTCATCCCATTTGTGATCTCATATTTTAAAAAAGTCCTCACCTCCTGTGTACAAAAAAAGATCTGTGTTGGAGATCTCAAATTTGTGCCCCTCATTCAAGAATCTATCAAGGAAGAAATGATCCCACTACATATGAGTCTGAACTATGTAGGTAATTTTACACTCCATGGATAATCGTAGTCTAAATGATTCTTATGTACCCAAGAACATTACTTCCATTCATCATACTATGTTCCCCAAGAGATTTTAGATATTCACAGTATTCCTATGGCCACCAGAGATGTGGGGTCAGTATCTTGAGGACACCTTTGTTTGACTATGCATAATATTCACTAGTTGGATTTGAATAAGTTTCCCACAAAAAAGCCCGTCAACCAAAGGAAAATTAGTCCCCAAGAGAAGATTTCTCTATCTATATAATCCCTAATGGAATTTGTTTCCCCATATAATTTCTCCTAATATGAGGATCCCTAGAATCATGGATTACACTTTCTTCTCCCTCACATTTGAGGCATGTCAAAACATCCCAGCCCAATGATCCTCCTATTACTCATTTCCATGAAATATGGTCCTAGCCATATGACCTTAAACTATAGGACCCCATGATGTCCTCACCATATTAAATTAAACTGAATATCTGATGTCATAGTCACATGACACTAACCTTCATGATTGCTGAGAACTATGTCTGGATTAATTCTCATTCTAATGACATACGTAGTGATTCTCAGATCCTCAAATTTGGGTCCATCCATGAGATAAAAATACCTCCCTTTTTCTATGTATGGGTCAAAACTACATAAGAGACATCTAAAATTTCCATAACTACGTGTTTCTTGATTCCTATCATCACAGGATACATAGTGACACCCAAATATCCATTCCTAGGTTCAGCTATAACAAATGTCAAAAATTCCCTTTCCTTGGGCATGGGTCAAAACTGCATGGGAAACCCTATCAAAACTTCATATGCCTTGATTATGATTCTAAAAAGATACATAGTGACATTCTTACCTCACATCTCTATACCATATGTGTCAAAAAAAATGTTCCTCCTTGCGCATAGGTTAGAACTATATGAGGAACCTTCTCAAACCTACATAAGGGAAATGTTTCTACCCATTCCCATAAAGTTTCGACATGAAGTTATCCTTTAATTTTCAGGTAATTTGATTTAACAAAACAAAATCTATGTATGGGAAGGTCCAAATCCCCATAAACCTCACCAACCATCAGAAATAGAGGGTTATTGTTCTAGGGACACCTTTGTTTGACTACGAACAATATACCCCCGTCAGCTCTGCATAAGTTTCTCACAAAAAAAGACTATTAACTGAAAAAAAATTTGTACCTAGGAGTTACTTTTCATATCTACATATGACCTAATAACATTTACATCCCACATCACTCCTTATATTTGAAACCCCCTAGATTATAGCTTACAACCTACCCCCCTTCACGCTTGAAGATGCTGAAACATTCTTGGAAAAATTACTATGAAAAGGATAAATAATTTATCCCTAAGTTACAAATAAATGACTTTAAACTATATCCCTCAAACATCCTCTTTGTAAGACACTAAAATGAAAGTTTAATGTCCTAGTTTCATGATTTTAAACTGAACCATGCTCCAACCCTCCTTTACACTAGCAAAATCCATGTAGGAGTGGTTCCTCATTCATGGCTAGTGCCAAAACAGATGCCCTATTAATTTTTTAAACATCATATCCTTGATAAGACACCCACCATGGTCACCCATGATAACACCATGATGGAAAAATTTCTTATGATTACCCCTTGTGTAGTCGACCCATATCATGTCTCAGATTTATAAATCAAAAAACCAGAGTCAAGAAAAATCTCTCATTCATGTCTGAAAAATATCAGGACATTCTCAGCTAATAATCCCTATTGGGGACCTCACACCATAATCCATGGTCAAATATTTTCAACCTAAAACATTAGATGCATTATTATGGTTTTAAATACTCTAAAATTCCCATGAAAAGAGACAAAAAACTCACCAGGTGGAAAACCTATAAAGGTGTATCCTGGACAAAAAGTCAAGTTCCATCTTGCTAGAACTATGCCTTGTATAGTTTAGGCAACAATCGAGCAATCAAAAAAATTAAAAATTCACAAATCATGTTAGGTTGAAAACCAAAAAAGGGTGGCCTAAGAAAAATTCAAGTTATTACTACTAGGACTTCACTATAGTGGACTTAGGAAAAAAATAGGGCAATAACAGAAAATACACAAAGTTTGTAGGGTTTCCCATGTAACCTTAAAAATAGTCAAAACTATTCTTACTAAGTCTCTTCACATAGGAAAAAATTTGATCATTACATGATCATATCAATTTAGTTATCCCAAATTGAGATTGAAATTGATATCCAGTGGAGATTATCTTTCAAAAGGTATTCAATTATGGTTGATTGGAACTACTGTAAAAGATAAAGGATAAACATTAGAGAGAAAGCAAGTTTTCATTTCATTAAATGAGAACAAAGGAGCATCCAGAAACTAGAGTCTCTCGCTAATTCTAGTGATAATAAAAATAAAGTCACATAAGATTCTAAATGGTTACAATGAAGCCCAAATCACTTTAGTCATCAAATTAACTACTGCGTAATGTAAGAAATCAAGAGTCTCTTCCAAATTGGTTCTTTTCTTGGATTTATTTTCAGTTGTTGGGAACATATTCCTAATAAAGGCCCGGAGATATCAACCCTTCTGGTTTATTGATTCAAAATTTTTAGTTTTTGTTGAAAGATGCACCTTTAACCATGCCAAATGATCCTCACATTCCCTCATATCTTTATTTTGTTCAACCACTTGATCATGAGAGATTTCTTCTTCAGCAAAAAAGTGGTTTAGATCAATAGTAGTGTCACAAAAGTCTTCCTCTTTATGTTGGGAAACATCAAACTGAGCAAGGTTGTAACATACCAAGTAAGTAATGAATAATAGATATTTTTATCTATGTCTATTAATGAATTAGATAGTGTTTTAGAGGCTTAAAATGAAAATAAATCCAATCTTAAGCATGGAATACACTAATATTTTTAAAAGATTGTTTTACTGCCTTTTGATGGAAAACCATTTTTGAATCTATATTTTGACAATTTTATAAACTATGTTTGTCAAAATAAAATTATTCTTTATGATTGGGACATCAAAATTTACTTTGTGTGAATTTTTGGTATTTTTCTGACAATGTTCATTTTTTTAATGAATAGTGAAAAATACTGCATTTTACATCAAAACTGCTTTTTAATCTAATTTATTTATATGATTAGATTATCTTTTGAATTTGTTTTGAAGTGAAATTAGAATATATTTTTACCATTTAATCCAATGGTGGTCATTGGAATCAATTTCACTTTGAAATTGGACTTAAACTGGTGTCAATCTTTTGATACTTATTGTTTCATAAAAACACGCTATTTGTCATGACAACGGGAATTAATTATTAAATTAATTAATGTAACTTATATGATTTGAATTTTGTAAAATAGACATCATTTTTGAATTCAGAATATCAAATATAGCTTTGGGTGAGGTTTTGGTATTTTTCTGAAAAACTTCAATTTTTGATGAATAGTGAAACCACTAAGTGGTACTTATAAAAACTGCCACCTTTGTGTTTTGAATTTCAAAAATACGACATACATGGTTGTCATTAAGAAGTAAAATGTGGTCCAATGGGATTAAAATAAATTTTTGGTGAATAGTAACTTATTAAGTTTTTAATCGCGATTAGTGATAATTAGTGTAGTTTAAGGTAAAAATAATGTTTTAATAGTATGATATGAGCTTGAAACATATCCTACCCTAATTGGATGTGTCATGGCCGACCAAGAAAATCCATGGGTCAACTTCGGGACCCCATGGATCCACTTTGGTTGGGAAATGACATAAATAACTTTTTATTTAATGAAAAAGTAAAAATGACACAAACATAATATGTTTTACAAAAACAATTTTTAAATGGGGTTATACAAGTCCGATTTTTGACTATAAATATGAATTGGAAATCTAAAAAGACTTCCTACATCATAGTATTTTTTTATAATTTTTTGACATTAAATAAATAAAAGTATTTATAACATCATAATGATGTAGCGATTACCTCATTAATAAAGGATTAAAATAAAATTAAAAGATAATGTAAATTCTATGACCTACACATTTCCAAAACCTATTGGATGGATATATTTAGAACCCTTATCACCTTATCCTCGAATTATATCAATGTGGGATCTTTTAAATCCGAAACTCATTTTCAAATAAAGTAATATTTCTTTACTTTCTAAGAGTGCCCCTCCTCTCCTCTTATAAAAGGCCCCCACCTCTACCTCTTTACCCACACTTCCAAAGCCTTTGGCTCGGCCAACCCCTGCCCATTATGTCTCTCCACATCCCTCTCTTACTCCTTGAAGCCTAACTTTGGGTAGAAGTCTTCCCAAGTAAGCCTTTGAGCTCAAACCAAAGGGAGTTACCCAATTTTAAGGTAATGTCTTCACTTGAGTCCTTTTGTTTTATTTTGCTTCTCCAACCCCCTAAACTCTTTTTTATTTATTTCTTTTGTAACAACTCCAGTATCTTAAATATACTAGGATGTTTCTATAAGAAGTATTCAAGCTACACTTACACACACCTACATCTAATGGTTAAAGAACATACTATTTCCGTGGATGGTGAATTTATGCCTCCCGAAACGATGATTGTTCAACATTCCTTTAACACCTTAAAAGGTGGCCATTAAGATGACAATATATTTATATATGATATATAATATGTTTAGGTTTTCCTTAAGCTTCTGTATTTTTCATTTTGGGCATACCTTTATGGTTTCCATTATGGGTAAACGCGATATCTTCATTTAAGGAAGTGCGGACTACCGCCCCCTCAAAGTGATTTGATTCGTTAAATACAATATGTGGGACGTATAAAGGATGGAAATATGATATTATATATGATATTATATATGATATTATACTGGAATTATAATATACCTTTATATCATTATGATTCCATTCTATAAAATACGAAATAGAAATGAAAGTAGCGTTCATGCGTACGTACGACTTACCGTCTCCATGAACGGTGCATTTCATTTCTTACCTCTAAATGATTATGTAATATTATAAATTCATGTATATACTGGATATATATGATATATACATCATGATTATAATTCTGGATATAATGTATACATGAACAACTTGTAATTATAAAGGGTTTATTTTTGACTCAAGTACCAATGATCGTTAAAACGACCGTTAAATAATTACATAGTGTTAATGACATGGAAATAAGTGATATAAAAGGAATAATGAACTTAAAAAAATTTTCTTAAGAAAGTATAAATTAACTCAAGTTTATTATTCAGGACATTAAAGAACGATCGATTCAAGTCGGACCCGAGGTATGAGACTTCGTCTCAATCTCCTTTCATTGAGGCATATTTTATTTTATACACAACTTTCTTTTATATGGTGTATAAACCCCTTTGACTTTTATGTTTATCCAAATGGAATCTTTTTTTTATGCAAAGAGTTTTACAAAACAACAAAAGGGAATGTTTTTGTCGTACGTATGCGGTGACAACGACTTCTCCTCTGCCGTGACCATTATTTGAGTTTCAGCTTCCTCTACAAGCCATACCTTCTTTTTAAAAGAAAAATAAATACCATGTTTTACTTTTCTTTTATTTTGGTATTGAAAATAGTTTTCATAATGTTTATATATAAATGTGTTGTATTGATATCTTGTGATTGAAAGGTGGAAATGTTATGTTTCCTTTATGCATGTTTTATGTGATACGATTATGTTGAGGTTCTTGGGCATTATTATGAAGACAGGTGGTTCCGTGATAAAATAAGGGCGGGTTAGCCCGGTATAGCTCTCCAATGCATTGGGTAACGTGAAGGAGTGAAACGTTAAGGTTTCTCCAAAGAAATTTAGGGAATATACTGTGATGGGTATTCCAAACGTAACCAAGAGGGTTACTCCCTACGTAAGAATGTTATGAATGCATCAAGTTACCTTTATGTATTATGATTTCTATGATTTATTCATGATTTGATGAGGTATGTTAAATTTCTTATGTTTTATGGGTAAAGTATGATTTCATTCTTATGTATATATGTACCCATGTTTCCTTTCCATATATTTTTATATCCCTTACTGATATTTTTATGCTCATCCCAAGTTTTTTTTGAAATTTTTTTCACAGGTCAAGGGAAAGGTACATGATATGATGATAGTGTCAAGGAAGTGTCAAGAAAGAATCCATGTTTTATTTTAAATATGTTTCCATTGATGGGAAAGAAGAATACTATCTTTATGTAACCACTTTGTTTATATGTGGAATGTAATGAAAGTTCTATGATCTAATATTCTAAAACTCTAAACCAGAAAAGATCCTCAATGTGTAATCTTGTAATAACTCAAGATTAAGTAAGGTTTAAGGCTGATGCCTTATAGTTGGTATCAAAGGTCGGTTTAGATAACTTTAGGATTTAGAATTATATTAAATTATTATCCAAAAATATTTTTTTTATGGTCAAATTGAAGTGATATAGTATTTGAAGATTACCATGTTGCTTCATCTAAGACATGTTTGTTCAGAATGGTTTTCCGTAGAGGAAACAGGGAAGCAGTGCTAGGAAGGCATGCAGAAAGAAATAACCTTCCGAATCAGCATCCTGAGATGGTCGGAATTGGAACTGAACAGTTTGTTGAAGTAATGTCGCAGTTGACTCAAGCGATAAATGGTGGTGGTATCCATGCATGAGATCAACCAGATCAACCGTAGAGGAACATGTTAGTGGTGGAACATTTCATGAGGAAACATCTGCCATCATTCAGAGGATCATCTGACCATGTGCTAGCTGAAGGGTGGATTAAAGCACTGGAGAAGATTTTCAATGTCATGGGGTGTTTAGACAATCAAAAGGTTAGTCTTGCTATTTACCGTTTGGAGGGTGAAACAGATCATTGGTGGTCGATGGTTAAAAATATCAGGGACGCTGATGAGATTGATGCTCTTGAATGGGATGAATTCAAAGGTATATTTCTTGAGAAGTACTTTCCTAAGGCTGTTCGACTTAGGATGGAAAAGAAATTCTTAGAATTGAGGCAAGAGGAAGACTCAGTGGCTACCTATGAAAAAAGGTTCACTCGATTGGCAAGGTATGCTCCAAATTTTATCCGAGACCTTGATAGTAAAATCAATCATTTTTACTCAGGATTAAAGCCAAAATATCGAAGGGCATTAGCTTCTCGTGAGTTTAAAAGTTGTGAAAAGCTTGTTCGATGTGCTGAGAAGGTGGAAATGGAGTTTGACGATGACCAAATGTTCTATAACAACCAACAGAAGAAGAGACCGAGGTGGCAGGAGAAAGGCAAGAATTCTTCAAAAAAGTCTGATGGTAAGAAAACTAAGTTTCTAGTTTGTGATAAATGTGGCAAAAGGCATGCTGGGGAATGTCTTCTGAATTCTAGAAAGTGCTACCGATGTGGTAAGATGGGACATAAGGCTCGTGATTGCACTGAAAAAGATCAGGCTGATGGTAATACCAAATTTGATTTACAGTTAGTGAAATGTTATAAGTGCAATGAGATGGTTCACTATGAAAATGAGTGTCCAACAAAGAGCTTGAGTGATGGGAAGCAATTAGACTACAAGCAGAAAGGGGTGGTGAAATCCTTTGCAACTACTTCAGCAGATGTCAGGCCGTAAAATGAAGTTGTATCAGGTACTTTGTTTTTTTTTCAGATTATGCCAGTGTGTTGTTTGATTCGGGGTCTACACATTCTTTTATCTCTGAAACCCTTTCTAGTAAAATGGGAATACCATCTCAAGAAATGACTCCTGAAGTTTTGGTAAAAACACCTGGGGGAAATGTTGAGGCAAAATGAATTTATAAGAATCTTCCTATCCTTATCTGTGGAAAGAACCTACTTGTGAACCTTATTGTTTTACCTCTAGTAGAGTTTTATGTTATCTTGGGTATGGATTGGATCTCTATTTACCATGCTAAGATTGACTGTAGAGCTAAAGAAGTTTCTTTTCAGAAAGACTTTCAGTTTGTGTACAAGAATGAACCCTTACTATTGATAACTTATCAAGAGGCTGAGAAACTTGTAAAATATGGAAATGAATGTTACCTTGCACATATAGTTGAAAATAAAGGAACTGTTCAGATTAATGATGTGCCAGTGGTAAATGAGTATCCTGATGTTTTTCCTGATGAGTTTCCTGGAATAATACCAGATCGGGAAGTTGAGTTTACTGTTGACTTAGTTCCTAATGCTAATCCAATTTCAAAACCCCCTTATCGAATGACTCAAATTGAACTTTTAGAGTTGAAGGAGCAATTGCAAGATTTATTAGAGAAAGGTTTCATTCGACCTAGCACATCACCATGGGGTGCTCCTGTTTTATTTGTTAAAAAGAAAGATGGTTCTATGATACTTTGCATTGATTATAGGCCCTTGAATAATATCACTGTTAAGAATAAATATCCTTTGCCTCATATCGATGATTTGTTTGATCAGCTCCAGGAGCTCAGTTTTTTTCAAAGATTGACCTGAGATCGGGGTACCATCAGCTGAAGGTAAAGGAAGCAGATGTTCCAAAGACCGTGTTCTGTACAAGATTTGGCCATTATAAATTTGTAGTAATGCCTTTTGGGCTAACCAATGCACCTACTGTATTCATGGAATTAATGAATAGAATTTTCCATGAGTTCTTGGATAAGTTTGTGGTGGTTTTCATTGATGATATTTTGGTGTTTTCTAAAAGTAAAGAAGAGGATGAAAGATTTTAAGGGTTATCTTGCAAACCTTAAAAGAAAAGAAACTGTATGGAAAATTCAGCAAGTGCGAGTTTTATTTGCAACAAATTTCTTTCCTTGGTCACATTGTTTCTAAAGATGGGATAACCGTTGATCCTGCAAAAACAAAAGTTGTGGAAGACTGGCCAAGACCCACAAATGTAACAGAGATTCGTAGTTTCCTTGGTTTGGCAGGCTATTACCGAAGGTTTGTTAGAAATTTTTCATGGTTATCTTTTCCAATGACTAAGCTAACTCGGAAGGGTGTTAAGTTTATCTGGACAAAAGAATGTGATGATTGTTTTCAGGAATTGAAAAGAAGATTTGTGAATGCTCCAGTTTTGGCACTACATTCCAGGAATGGTGAGTTTGTAATCTACAGTGACGCTTCATTGAAAGGACTTGGTTGTGTCCTAATGCAGAATGATCAGGTAATTGCTTATGCTTCACGTCAGTTGAAAACTCATGAGGTAAATTACCCTACACATGATTTGGAATTAACTGCTGTTGTTTTCGCTTTAAAAATTTAGAGGCATCATTTGTATGGAGTAAAGTGTGAAATATATACTGATCACAAAAGTTTAAAATATATATTCACTCAGAAATAGTTAAACATGAGACAAAGGAGATGGATAGAATTAATCAAGGTTTATGATTTTACAATTCATTACCATCCGGGAAAAGCAAATAAAGTGGACGATGCATTGAGTCGAAAAAGTAATGCTTCATTAGCAATGTTGCGTTTAGAATGTGATCCTTTGGTTAAGGATTTGATGAAATTTGGAATAGAAGTTTTTGGTGCAGGATGTTCTTCTGTTTTGTTTTAGGTATCAGTGAAATCTTCTCTATCAGACAGAATCAAGCAAGCATAGAAGCAAGATAGTGAGTTGCAGAAAAAGGTAGAGCTGGTTCAGAAAGGTACGTTGCATGAATTCAACATTGATAATGATTGTGTTTTGAGATTTGGGACGAGATTGTGTGTGCCTTGTGATTCACAGTTGAAGAGAGAGTTGTTATGTGAAGCTCATAGTTCTCCGTTTTCAATTCATCCTGGCAGTACTAAGATGTACAGAGATCTGCAGGAGTATTACTGGTGGGATGGAATGAAAAGAGATATTGCTGATTTTACTGTGAAGTGTTTGACTTGTCAACATGTTAAAGCAGAGTGGTAGTTACCAAAAGGGATGCTTCAGCCTTTACCAGTGATAGAGTGGAAATGAGAGAATATATCCATGAACTTTGTTGTGGGATTACCAAAGACATCTCAAGGTAATAATGCAATCTGGGTTATTGTTGATCGCTTGACCAAATCTACTCATTTCCTTTCTATACGAGATACTTTTTACCTAGATTAACTTTCCCGTTTGTATCTTAAAGAGATAGTCAGGTTACATGGAGTTCCTCTCTCCATTGAATCTGACTGTGATCCCAGGTTCACTTCTAACTTTTGGTAAGGCCTTCAGAAGTCGTTGGGTACTGAATTAAATTTTAGTACAGATTTTCATCCTCAATCAGATGGGCAGTCAAAACAAAAAATTCAGACCTTGGAGGATATGCTACGAGCATGTTCGATGGATTATCAGGGAAGTTGGGACCAACATCTTTCTTTGGTTGAATTTTCATATAATAACAGTTTTCATTCCAGTATACAGATGGCACCATTTCAGGCATTATATGGGAAGCGGTGTCGAACTCCAGTTTTCTGAGATGAAGTGGGTGAAAGGAAGTTGATGGGACCAGAATTGGTAGAAGAGTTGGCAGAAAAAGTTCAGCTGATACAGAAACACATGAGAACAGCTCAGAGCAGGAAGAAGAGTTATGCGGACAACAGGAGGAAGAACCTATCTTTTAGGGAAGGTGATCATGTTTTTCTCAAAGTCTCACCATGGAAAAGTGTGATGTGATTTGATAAGAAAGGAAAGCTGAGTCCAAGGTTCATTGGACCATATGAAATTCTAGAGAGAGTTGGATCAGTTGCTTACCGAGTGGCTTTACCTCCGAGTTTATCTCAGGTACACAATGTTTTTCATGTTTCGATGTTGAGGAAGTATATGCCAGATTCATCTCATGTTTTGAGTCCAGAGGTAGTTCAGCTGGAAGAGAACCTATCTTATGAGGAACAACTGGTCCAGATTCTTGACCACATGGAGTAAGTGTTACAGAATAAGGTGATTCATCAGGTAAAGGTTTTGTGGAAAAACCACATGATGGAAGAGGCAACATGAGAATCTGAAAATGCAATGAGGGATAAGTACCCCCATTTATTCGATAAGTAAATAAATTGCGGGGACGCAATTTTATAAAGGGGGGAAGGATGTAAGATCCCAAGTAAGTAATGAATAATAGATATTTTTATCTATGTCTATTAATGAATTAGATAGTGTTTTAGAGGCTTAAAATGAAAATAAATCCAATCTTAAGCATGGAATACACTAATATTTTTAAAAGATTGTTTTACTGCCTTTTGATGGAAAACCATTTTTGAATCTATATTTTGACAATTTTATAAACTCTGTTTGTCAAAATAAACTTATTCTTTATGATTGGGAAATCAAAATTTACTTTGTGTGAATTTTTGGTATTTTTCTGACAATGTTTATTTTTTTAATGAATAGTGAAAAATACTGCATTTTACATCAAAACTGCTTTTTAATCTAATTTATTTATATGATTAGATTATATTTTGAATTGGTTTTGAAGTTAAATTAGAATATATTTTTACCATTTAATCCAATGGTGGTCATTTGAATCAATTTCACTTTGAAATTGGACTTAAACTGGTGTCAATCTTTTGATACTTATTGTTTCATAAAAACATGCTATTTGTCATGACAGTGGGAATTAATTATTAAATTAATTAATGTAACTTATATGATTTGAATTTTTTAAAATAGACATAATTTTTGAATTCAGAATATAAAATATAGCTTTGGGTGAAGTTTTGGTATTTTTCTGAAAAACTTCAATTTTTGATGAATAGTGAAACCACTAAGTGGTACTTATAAAAACTGATTTTCCATTTAAATGAAAATTTTCCACCTTTGTGTTTTGAATTTTAAAAATCCGACATAAATGGTTTTCATTAAGAAGTAAAATGTGGTCCAATGGGATTAAAATAAATTTTGGGTGAATAGTAACTTATTAAGTTTTTAATCGCGATTAGTGGTAATTAGTGTAGTTTAAGGTAAAAATAATGTTTTAATAGTATGATATGAGCTTGACACATGTCCTACCCACATTGGATGTGTCATGGCCGACCAAGACAATCCATGGGTCAACTTGGGGACCCCATGGAGCCACTTTGGTTGGAAAATTACATAAATAACTTTTTATTTAATGAAAAGGTAAAAATGACACAAACATAATATGTTTTACAAAAACAATTTTTAAATGGGGTTATACAAGTCATATTTTTGACTATAAATATTCATTGGAAAGATAAAAAGATTTCCTACATCATAGTATTTTTTTATAATTTTTAGACATTAAATAAATAAAAGTATTTATGACATAATATGATGTAGCGATTACCTCATTAATAAAGGATTTAAATAAAATGAAAAGATAATGTAAATTCTATGACCTACACATGTCAAAAACCTATTAGGTGGGTATATTTAGAACCATTATCACCTTATCCTCGAATTATATCAATGTGGGACATTTTAAATCCGAAACTCATTTTCAAATAAATTAATATTTCTTTACTTTCCAAGAGTGCCCCTCCTCTCCTCTTATAAAAGGCCCCCACCTCTACCTCTTTACCCACATTTACAAAGCCTTTGGCTTGGCCAAACCCTTCCCATTCTGTCTCTCCTCATCCCTCTATTACTCCTTGAAGCCTCACTTTGGGCAGAAGTCTTCCCAAGGAAGCCTTTGAGCTCAAACCAAAGGGAGTTACCCAATTTTAAGGTAATGTCTTCACTTGAGTCCTTTTGTTTTATTTTGCTTCTCCAACCCCCTAAACTCTTTTTATTTATTTCTTTTATAACAAATCCAGTATCTTTAATATACTATGATGTTTTTATAAGAAGGATACAAGCTACACTTACACACACCTACATATAATGGTTAAAGAACATACTGTTTCAGTGGATGGTGAATTTATGCCTCCCGAAACGATGATTGTTCAACATTCCTTTAACACCTTCAAAGGTGGCCATTAAGATGACACTATATTTATATATAATATATAATATTTTTATGTTTCCCTTAAGCTTCTGTATTTTTCATTTTGGGCATAACTTTATGGTTTCCATTATGGGTAAACACGATATCTTCATTTAAGGAAGTGCGGACTACCGCCCCCTCAAAGTGATTTGATTCGTTAAATAACATATGTGGGACGTATAAAGGATGGAACTATGATATTATATATGATATTATACTAGAATTATAATATACCTTTATATCATTATGATTCCATTCTATAAAATACGAAATAGAAATGAAAGTAGCGTTCATGCGTACGTACAACTTACCGTCTCCATGAACAGTGCATTTCATTTCTTACCTCTAAATGATTATGTAATATTATAAATTCATGTATATACTGGATATATATGATATATACATCATGATTATAATTCTAGATATAATGGATACATGAACAACTTATAATTATAAAGGGTTTATTTTTGACTCAAGTACCAATGATCGTTAAAACGACCGTTAAATAATTACATAGTGTTCATGACATGAAAATAAGTGATATAAAAGGAATAATGAACTTAAAAAAAGGTTCTTAAGAAAGTATAAATTAACTCAAGTTTATTATTCAGGACATTAAAGAACGATCGAGTCATGTCGGACCCGAGGTATGGGACTTCGTTTCAATCTCCTTTCATTGAGGCATATTTTATTTTATACACAACTTTCTTTTATACAGTGTATAAACCCCTTTGACTTTTATGTTTATCCAAAAGGAATCTTTTTTTTATGCGAAGTATTTTACAAAACGACAAAAGGGAATGTTTTTGTCGTACGTATGCGGCGACAATGACTTCTCCACTGTCGTGATCATTATTTGAGTTTCAGCTTCCTCTACAAGCCATACCTTCTTTTTAAAAGAAAAATAAATACCATGTTTTGCTTTTCTTTTATTTTGGTATTGAAAATGGTTTTCATAATGTTTATATATAAATGTGTTGTATTGATATCTTGTGATTGAAAGGTGGAAATGTTATGTTTCCTTTATGCATGTTTTATGTGATACGATTATGTTGAGGTTCTTGGGAATTATTATGAAGACGGGTGGTTCCGTGATAAACTAAGGGCGGGTGAGCCCGATATAGCTCCCCAATGTATTGGGTAACACGAAAGAGTGAAACGTTAAGGTTTCTCCGAATAGATTTAGGGAATATACTCTGATGGGTATTCCAAACGTAACCAAGAGGGTTACTCCCTACGTAAGAATGTTATGAATACCTTAAGTTACCTTTATGTCTTATGATTTCTATGATTTATTCATGATTTGATGAGGTATGTTAAAGTTCTTATGTTTTATGGGTAATGTATGATTTCATTATTATGTATATATGTACCAATGTTTCCTTTCCATATATTTTTATATCCCTTACTGAGCTTTTTATGCTCATCCCAGGTTTTTTTGAAATGTTTTTCACAGGTCAAGGGAAAGGTACATGATATGATGATAGTGTCAAGGAAGTTTCAAGAAAGAATATATGTTTTATTTTAAATATGTTTCCATTGATGGGAAATAAGAATACCATCTTTATGTAACCACTTTGTTTATATGTGGAATGTAATGCAAGTTCTATGATCTAATTCTCTAAAACTCTAAACCAGAAAATATCCTCAATGTGTAATCTTGTAATAACTCAAGATTAAGTAAGGTTTAAGGCTGGGGCCTTATAAAGGTCACCTTTGCAAGCAGTTAAGTCTTCTCTATCTTTGATGATCTATTGAATAAGGATATGAAGGTGTCATTAATATAATCCACCTGAGCCTAAGAAATGGAAAAGTTGGTGAAGGATATCCAAATTTTCATCCATTTCCACCAAGGGAGTCTCTATGAAGATGATGAAAATTTATTTACAGACCCATCTTTTCACAACCTGATGTTCAGTAACAATGCAAGGATCATGCTATCGATCACCTCCTTCCATGGGTATGTAATTCGGTATTGCAACCACTGCAATAGGTTTATATTGAAAAATGAATCGAAAGTGGGGAAATATTCTATCTCTACCTCCTGGCTAGATTTGAGAACCAAGATGATAGACTCATTATTAATTGGTGTGGTTCCCAAGGCTATCTTATTGGGACTAGCATTAGTAGTGATACCAATAGCATTAATTAAGAACATAAAATCTACACAATATTCTATAAGTAGGGGGTTGGAGGATGAATCTCCCCTAAGGTTCTTAGAGTTTTGGGATGCGAGTTGTTCTCCCCTTGAAACTGATGGGGAAAGTGCATTAGGAATAGAAATGGTAGAGGCCAACAGTTTAGGAAAATTTTAGACCACCTTCCCCAATATCCCATTAGGATAATAATTTATCTACATCTTGGAAAAATTTCATGATAAATTGATAGGAGTTTCCATGCAAGTTAAGGAAATTTTCATTCTAGAACCTTTGCACATCATCATCAAACAAAAATGAAAAGAATAATAGGGTGGGAATCCTGAATCCGAGGAAGGGGAAAAGGATAAACCTATTACATACATCCTAATTTTTGGGAAAACATGTAAGAAGTATATAATTCTTGGATGGTTACCCCATCAACCCACATAACCTGAGTTCCATATCACAAAGAGATGACGTAAGGGCACTCATCTGGAGTCCCTTCACCAACATGCATGAAGCTGTGGGGTAAGAGATGAAGGTAAAGTGGGAAAATTATCTCAAAAGTTTTATAGTTGCATCTATTCATAGGGATATTAGGTGAAAAATATCAATATTAAGTAACGTAGGGTGAAATGAAGAATGTGTAATTTTCACGGTATGTTGATATTCATAACATCGATAGTGTTCCTCCACCTAGTCATAAAAGAATTGGAACGACCCATAGCGGTGATATATAGAACTAACTTCTTTCATGTGGCCTAATAATTCATATATATGAGAAAGGGTGGGTACAAATAGGTTGACAGGGTGTCCCTCCTCTTGTTCAGTCACCATCTTCAGGGTACAGATGTGAACACCATTATAGGAATCTCAATATGGGAAGATCCATCTACTCAAGAACATGGTAAAGAAACCTACCAACCTGAAGTCAGAAGATATGTTTGGATAAATTATATATCCACATGTGGAATATTGGCCTTCTTTGAGAGTATCATAGTATGAACCTTGGATGCCTCATGATTATTGATTTGGATGAGTCTTACTATTGTTAACTTTCAACCTTAGACCACAAACTTTCAAAAAAAAAACTTTATCCAATCATTGAACAAAATGAGTGAGCAGGAATAGAGGGGATTACCAATAAATTCCTATTATTTGATTAATAGTTCCCTTACTAGTGGAGATACTTTCTCAGTGTTTTCCCAAGTATTGGAAGAAACAGGAATTCGTCATAAATTTTTTCAAGAATGGGGATTCACCCTAGATAATATATGTCCCATAAGGTGATCCTAAATTCACCATGTGATAGATGCAAAGTATTGGTTCTCGAACACCAATAGATAATTAATTCATGGAACACCTCAGTTGGTGAATAAATTTCAAATTGGGAGACCCACACCATCTGGTATAAGCTGATAACTTCTAACTATTTAGGGAATTACATGTAGTTCTGGTACACCTAGAATGCCCAAGTTCATTCATCTGAGAAACTCCATCTAGATCACAAATCCCACTTGGAGCTCCACCCTCTATGGGTATTTCCTCTTGTGAAGTTGAAAATGGAAGGATAACATTGAATGGATTATTTCAAGGATATATCATGGATGTGTCAGTTGTTTTGTATCCTATAGAACCATTCAAAACAAAGATGTTATCCGAACCTGAACCAGGAATTATTTTCCCCATAGTAGAGATTTCTACTTGGTCATGATCCTAAGATATATCAGACTAAGAATATGGGAGATGATGATCAACTAGTGGAAGGGGAGAATCATCTTGAAGTCTGAATTTATAAAGTGGTAGTCAGTTTGATAATGGGTAGGCCAGAAGCTTTGGGGAAAAAATGTTCTTCAGAATACCCTCCTCAGGGATGATGTGATATCATAGGTTCTCTTAAATATTCTTATCCATGGTAGTGTGTATTCTTGTCACAATTGTTGAGGTGGAAGCTAGATCCATTTTGTTTCTACAGTGGATCATAAAAAATATGTGATATTAATTGGAAAATAATGTGAAGTAATGCATAGAAAACATTAAAAATAGTGTGATTCACACCCAACATAGGCCTATGAGCCATCAATTAGTGAAGGTATTCATCCATGAACCACCATTTCCTAAAGGAACTATCCCATGAAGCATTGTATAGTGAAGAAAAGGTATGCAGAATGGTCCATTTGCGAAGCATCCAACTACTATGTGAAAGATCAAAAATTACCATTTGCAGTTGAGACTTTCAGTTCACAGATGATGAAATTCAGTTCATGGAATATGCATCCCTAAAGTAAGTGCTATGCGAAATCAAGAGGGTATCTGAGAGTGTATAGTTCTTAGTTCATCAAGAAATCCAATAAATAACAAATAATCCAGCCCCTATTTATAGTCATGGTTCCCTCTTACAGGTCCACTTGTGTACCAAAAAACGGTTCAAAATAAGACAAATTTCTACATTGAAATAGGCTCCTCTTCACCCCTATCAGAACCCATTCCGATGGAGGGTATTTGTTGGGTCTTAAAAATTCCAAATTCATGAAGAATAGAATTCTATAAAACTCAGAAAAGGGTATAAATAAACCCCGAAGAATAATTTGAAGAAAATGTTCTAAGGGGTGAGACAAAGAAGGATAAATGGATTCCATGAAGTACAAATTTATTTTTATACCACCACTTCGCATTGAGTTCCACCATTTCATGAATCACCTATTAAATAAATATTTTGTGGGAGGAGGTGGTGATGCTAGTGCCCAAAAATGAAAAAACATTCATTTTTGGGGCGTAATGGTGTTTTCCACCCCTACAAATAACCATCCTTATGAACTAAATAGTTTGGGTCTGGGTGGTGATTTCTACCCCCACAAATGTCTCCCCCTCCACAAATGACCATTCCCTACTTAATAAGTCATTCATGTGTTGGGGAACCCTCTTTGGCCTCCCATAAAAGCAACCCCATGTCCCACTGTGGAAGACCAGGCATGCTAGTATCTGGTCCCTCTGTTCTTCTATTAAAGGACCTCGAGGGGGCACTGCTATAAAATAGGGCTTTAACAACATTAAAAATGACCTTTATCAGTGACATAGAAGCACTTACTATTGTAACGAGATTAAAATCCCAAGTATTTTATCAGTGCTAAAAAAGAACCGATAAAGTGTTTATTTATCAGTGCTTATAAAAGCGCTGATAAAGGGACATAGTACAGTGTCCTGTAATAGTACACTGCAGCACCGGTACAATGTGCTATAATAACACACCGTATCACCAAAAAAACCCAAAAATAATAAAAATAAATTACAAATATAGAATTTAAATAAATATAAAACCATCTAGGCTCGTTTTCTCAGTTTTGGCAATGTGATGTGCATTTTAAACTAAAATGATACTTATATTTTGAAAAAATGCACTTGGAGTCACACCGGTCACACTGTGTGTTAGATTGAGTTACATATGATTCTTACATGTCTCAAATGATATATGTATCATTTTACTAAAGTATCAAAATGATTCGAATGTGTTTTATTGGTTTTGAGTATGTCACTTGTCTTTTTTACTAAAATGTCATTTTAAATTAGAAACACACACTTTGACACATACCAATCACATCGTGTGTTAGTTCAAAATGATACTAATTCCTACATGTCAAAAATGAATTATAAATCATTTTCCAAAATTATAAATACAATCCGAGTGTGTTTTTTGGTTTTCAGTGAGTGACACTTTTTGAATTGAAATGTTATTTTAAACCAATAACGGATATATTGAGTCATACTAAACAAATTTTGTATCATATTGAGGTTTGGATGACTCTTAAACATCCAAAATGACTTATGGATCATTTTAATAAAGTATAAAAAACAATCCGAATGTATTTATTCAGTTTTGAGTAGGTGAGTTGTCCTTTTTACTAAAATTGTTGTCAATTTTAAATAAAAAGACGCACTTGGAGTCATATCAGTTATACCATGAATCAGATTGAGTTGAGGATAATTATTATAAATATCTAATGGATTATGTATCATTGTAACAAAGTATCAAAACAATCCTAATTAATTTAACCATTTTTTAGTATGTTACTTGTCTTTTTTACTAAAATGTCATTTTAAATTGGAAACATGCACTTTGACTCATACCGATCACATCATGTATTGGTTTGAAGTGAGAATAATTTCTACACTTCAAAAATAACTTATGAATAAATTCCCTAAATTATCAAGAAAATCCAAGCATGTTTCTCAATTTTCAATGAGCGACATTATTTTGAACTAAACAGTCAATTTTAAACTGATAACAAACACATTGAGTCATACTGGGAACATCATGTATCATATTAAGTTTTAGATAATTAAAACAAGTCAAAAATGACTTATTTATCATTTCTATAAAATATCAAAACAATATGAATGCATTTTCTTAGTTTTGAGTAGGTCATTTGTCAATTTTTCTGAAATTGATGTCAATTTTAAATAAAAAGATGCACTTGGAGTCATATCAGTCACACCGTGCATCAGAATAACGTGCAAATAATTCTTATAGATACCAAATGTATTATGGATCTTTTTCACAAATTATTAAAATAATATGAATGTGTTTACTCAATTTTGAGTAAATCACTTGTATTTTTTTACTAAAATGTCATTTTAAACTAGAAACACACACTTTGACTCATACCAATCACATCATGTATCGGTTTGAAATGAGACTGATTCCTATATATCACAAATAACTTATGAATCAATTTTATATATTATCAAGAAAATATGCGTGCATTTTCTCAGTTTTTAGTGAGTGAAATTTTTTGAACTAAACTATCGATTTTAAATTGATAATGGACACATCAAGTCATACTAGGAACATCGTGTATCAGATTGAAGTGATGATGATTCCTATACATCAAAAATTACTTATAGACCATTTCAACAAAGTATAAAAACAATATGAATGAGTTTTTTTAGTTTTTAGTAGGTTATTTGTCCTTATTAAAGTTGATGCCATTTTTAAATAAAAAGATGTACATGGAGTCATACTGGTCACATCGTGCGTCAGATTGAGGTATAGATGATTACTACGTGTCTAAAATTAATTATGGATAATTTTACTAAAGTATCAAAACAATATAAATGTGTTTTCTCGATTTTGAGTATGTCACTTGATTCTTACTAAAACTTCATTTTAAACTGGAAACATGCACTTTAACATATATTGATCACATATTGTACTAGTTTGACGTGATAATGATTCCTAAAGGTTATAAATGACTTATGAATTGATTTACTAAATTATCAAGAAAATATGAGTGAATTTTCATTGTTTTCAGTGATTAATGTTTTTGAACTAAAGTGTGGATTTTAAAGTGATAACGGACACATTGAGTCATATCGAACACACCGTGCATCGAATTGTGGTGAGACTGATTCCTACATGTCCCAAATGACTTATGAATTATTTCCCTAAAGTATCAAATTAACTAGAATATGTTTTCTTGGTTTTGAGTATGTCAGTTTTCCTTTTTACTAAATTTCATGTCAATTTAAAATAAAAATAAGTACTCGGAGTCATACTGGTCACACTGTGCGTCAGATTGATATGAGGTTGATTCTGAAACATCACAAAGTCTCAAAACAATACCAACTTATAATTTAACCAAGTTTCCATTATCTTTCTATGTAAAACTTCCAACACTGCATATTAAATTAATGTTCTTAGCTAATTTTTGTTCTCATTATTGAAATTTAAAAGAGCAGAGAAAGATCATGTGCCCATTATATCTTGAGAAGTCACCAAAATGGACACATGAGATTCCTATACTCTCCTGGATTTCAATAATGAGAAATTTTTTTCAACTAACAACATCGATTCAATATGCAGTGTTGGAAGTTCGACAAATAAAGACTATGAATATAGAAAACATGGTTACATTGGAAGAAATAATCATTTTATCTCTTTTGTGGCTTGTTGTAGATTGTTGGAATCAAAATAAAACTTCCTAAAAGATATGTAAAGGAACTTAATAATTATTAGATAAAAAATAAAAGTAAATTATCTTACAAATATTAGATAAAATGATGAAAAAATTAATTAAATAAGTAGTAGGAATTCACCTTTTTTTGATGGTTGTATACATTCTTGATGCATTTCCTTTTTTTCATCATCTCAGTTATAGGATAAAATTCCAATACCTCATTAGCATGATAAACTTAGAACAAACCAACCCAACTCGATCAAAATAATCCACTTATATAATAAAACAATTAATATATGAGTAATACTGAAAAGAAATGAATTAAACATAAATATAAAACAATACATTAATTATATGGATAATTATTTTACTGTGAAAACATTGGTGACCATAGGGATATGCTGATGATAAATCAATAATGATGATAAAACATGAAAATAGATCTCTCCAAACAATCAATGAACGAATAAATAGAATGAGTAGAAAATAAGATACATTTTTTGAATCTTTTAATCATCTGAGAGAAAGTAAAGACATACTATTAGGTTCATAAAATATTCATTTTGTATAATAAATAAATAAATACACATAATATATTCATTATCAAAGGTTAATGCCTCCCATTTGTGAGAATTACATGTATGGTAATCATAAATTTCTAAGGGTGAAACCAAAAAGCAATGTTAATGAATGATATGTTTTTAGATGGATTAAAGTAAAACATACATAGTTTTTATTAGATGTGTGATGAAATAAATGAATTGATTTTTAAGAAGTATTAATTAGTGGGTTATCATTTCAAATATGGCTATAATTCTATCACCTTCAAGAAATACAAGCAAGGCAGAAATCAATGAATAAAATTTCATTGATGATAGGAAAGTTTTGGTGAAATATCAAAGGAGTAAGACTCTAAAAAAAACCTCATTTTTACTAAGTAGAGCCTAAATCATTTGGAGAGGTTGATAATGATGATAAATAGGACAAATCTATGCATGAGGAGATTGATCTAAATAAGAACAATGTGACATGGGGAACAATTCCAAGGGTGGAAGACATAAATGTTATTAGAACCAAGTTGGAGTTCAGTAATAAATTCAATGAATATGGAAAAGTTACTCAAAATAAAGAATGGATATGGTGTTTTTAGTTTTTATTTCATGGTTTCTAGATTAATAATTTTTAGGATTTTGGGGTTTTTTATTTAGATTTTCATTTTGGGGAGATTTAGGATCAACTATATCTTCCTTGTCATCCTGAAGACTACTCATATTTTTGAAATCAATATAATTATACCTAATATTTAGTTTAGTTATGCCAAATAGTTTACCCATATCTCAGCCTTAGAGATTTCATGAAAATTAACTCATTTGTGACTCATGGTTTTTTAAATCTTGAATGAATTTCTTATTTATTTGAATCAAGTAGAGACTTTTGTGATTCAAAATTACATATTATTTTTTGAAACATTCCTTTGAAATAATATTGATAACCATAATTTTAATCCTATGGTTGTAACTATAATACTGGCTTAGATTAGTGTTGAAATTCATTAGGAACGACAAGTCTATGCACTCCTTTCCCTCACTAGGAATGGTTTGGTTATTAATGGTAGCCCTGGTCATAGTTATCAATAAACACATAATAATTTTTTAAATTCTATTTACATTCACAAATAATTTCAAATTATCATGGAAATAAGAAGGTATATCAGAAGTGGGAAAATTAGAATTTTAATTCCAAAACATTCCCCTATGATATAATTTCTCTATAAGGGTGTTTGTAATATTTTTAGTAGAGAATATAGAAGATTGATCTTTATCATAGAGAGAAATCATGATTTCTATCCTAGAAATGGTTCTCCCATAGAATACTTATGAAATGAATTCTATTCCATGTTGTTAAAAATATGTTAGAGTTCTTCCACTATTTTATAACTAATGTTACCTCTAGAATACTAATACACAAAAGTTTATTGTTATGGGATTATACTTTCATAAAATGTGTCTGTATGAATTTTTGGACTATATTGTTGATTGTTAAATTTCATAAGTGACACCTAAATCTATCCCAATCCTCATTAAATAGTATATAGTCATCCTAAATAAATCCATTAATTTTACACCATATTTCAGTTTTCATTATCCTAGGAAAGAAATTCCTAAAAAATAATTATATAGTTGTTCCCATTTGTAAGATATTTCATCATCCATTTTTTGGAAAAAATTCTAAAATTACCTTTCAAATAGAAGGGGATAACCCTATATTTCAGTTCCTCCTCACTCAACCCTCTCAGTTCCAATTGATGCATGACATAATATAAGATCCTAATGATGTGATATATTTTATCATCCAAGTGATTTACAATGTAATATTCCAAACCAATGACAACAAAGACCACTATATGGATAAATTTTTCAAAATTAGACAATTGGAAAGAGGCAGATGTCATCAAATATAGGTATTGGGAGCCTATTACACCTCACAACCACATGAATCAACATTGGGTTTGATATATTTCAAGTCGCACAGTACCAATGTCATCCCAAGGAGAGCCACATGATATCGGGGAAGACGATACTTTAATATATCTAAAAAATATTGAATTTTGGGTTGTTTTATTATAGGATAGTTCAAATAGAATTGTTAGGATACACGAATGTGGGATGATAATATTCAGGGGATAACTGAGGGAAATTAGAGATATAAAGAAACCTATATTTTGTTTGAGCCTTGGTTTCGTTCATCCCTTGAATCGCTTGAGACTTGAATTCGAGCCTTTGAATAGTTAGAGCCTTGATTCTATCCTAGAATCAAGATTGGATTTGATAATGAGGATTAAAAGAAACAGCTCACTTTTGTGGAGAGATTCAGATATTGAGAACCAGTTCGTGATGGTTAGGGTTCTTAAAATAGATCGTGACACTTTTATCATTAATTCAAAAAAAGCACAGATAAAGATACCTTTTATCTGTGCTAAGTTAATAAGCATAGATAAAATGAATCTTTATCATTTCTTTTTTATCACTAATAAATCTATATTTTTACAAGTGCTAAAAAAGTGCTGATAAATACTTAAAGTACTTTTTAAAAAAAAATAATACTTTTAAAAAAAGTATAATTGTTATATATAATTATAATACTTATAATAATAATATTTATAAAATAATAATTTTATAATTATTTATTTATAATTATATAAATAATTTTTTAAAAAATAATATTTATATCATTATATATATCTATATAATTATATATATAAGCACAGTAAATATATTCATTATTTAAATAAATTTATTATAATTTTATAATTATTTATTTATAAATATAAAAATTATTTTTAAACAAATATTATTTATTTATTTATAATTATAAATATATAAAATAGTAA
Source organism: Viscum album (assembly GCA_963277665.1). NCBI lineage: Eukaryota > Viridiplantae > Streptophyta > Magnoliopsida > Santalales > Viscaceae > Viscum > Viscum album. Next base: position 473,892 of record CAUJRU010000391.1, on the reverse strand, counting down.
ATTTACATTTATAAATATTTTTATTTATAAATATTTTTGTACAAATGTATTTTTAACATTATTAATGAATACTTAATTCTAATTTCATGCATGTCTAAGATTCATAAAATTGATTAAATAAAAATGAGTTCAATGTTGAAGATTTGGATAAGTTTGATAAATATAAATCATTAAAAAAATGGATATATATTGAAATAAAGATGAGTACATTTTTAAAATATTAAAAAATAGTAAATAAATATATATAAAATAAATAATATAAATTGATTAAATTCCTAAAAAATATATTTGTGTGTGCACATATGTATATAAAAATGAATTAATTACGTATATGTGAAATCAATATAATACATTTAATATATGTTATAAATTAAAAAATAAAACAACATTCAATTATGCCCATTACTCGATGCAATTAGTCTATATTTTTAATTCATATTAATTTTTAATTATAAACTATTATTCACTAAATATATTATTATTTAATATAAAGCATAAATAATATTTTGAATTATATAAATCATATTTATAGACATTAATATATATTTATATATTTAATATATACCATCCAATGGACCAAAGACCTTCATTTTTTTATTGATTTTGATAATCCACCTTTCAAGGGGTGAGGTGGAACCCTTACAAGGCCCGTAGGTGTAAGTATTACATGGATCATATATACAATTTATTAACATTAATAATAATTTTCTAATTAATAAAATGTTTAATATTTTTCTCAATTTACCTATTTTTAATTTTTATTTGTGTAATTTTAATTTATTATATATCTATATATTTAATACATACTGTTTATTAGTATTTATAATTTATATATAGTATAATCAATTTATTCATTTTTATCAATAATTATTTAATTAATTTTTTTTAATATTTTTTAATAAAATATTTTTTATTATTTATTTATTTAATTATTTCATTTTATTTTTTTGGAGCTTTATCAACCCTAAAAAAACACTGATAAAGGATTCCTTTATGAACGCTAAAAATATAAGGCTGATAAAGGGTACCCTTTATCAGCATGAAAAAAGAAGTGACGATAAAGGGTACCCTTTATGAGTGCTAAAAATAAAACTATGATAAAGGGTCCCTTTATTAGTGCTAAAAAAGTGCTGATAATGGGTTAAATTTATCAGCGCTTTCTTTAGCGATGTTAAAGATGTCATTTATCAGTGCTTTTTAATAATGATGATAAATACCAGCACTGTTAAAGGCTTATTTTGTAGTAGTGGGGACTGAGATAGAGGACCATGGAACTGAACCAAGGAGAGATGAAGGAAACGAGCGATGAGCCAATGCAAAAATTGGAGCCTCTGTCGATTCCCAGCAGGTAAAAATTCATCACATAGCATTAAGGAGAAATAATAAATCATGCATCCGTCCATGAAATCAAAATCAATTTACGGACACCATTCTTCCAGGAATTAATGGATGGACCCTTTTCGGACAATTACCCCATATAGAAAAACTCTATGTGGCTAGAACCCTACCCCGCGTAGAAAAATACTACATGGAAGTAACTAGGCCCCACATAGAAACATGATACATGAACAAAACCTGGCCTCACATAGCAACACACTATATGGGTAGAAACCAAATACTTATAACACAACTCTACATGGATGGTACCCTCACATGAGTAGAAACATGCTATATGAAGGGAACCCCATCATTCCTAAGAACTTGATAAGTGGAATGGGGCCTCCTAGGGTGTTCTATGCTGAAGTTCCAATCACTCCCTTCCATCATGTCATCAACCCCCATGTTGGTCCATCCATGAACCAGTCTAACGACATCAGGTCAAGGACCCTTCCAAATCCACTTGACATGTATGTTAAGATCATTGGGTACATCATCATGTACTCTCGAGTTTACATACTCATGGTAAGTGGAGTCACATGGGTAACCACCACAATAAGGCGGTCCCTCAGGATATCTCTTGGATTACATTCCCATGGTAACAAGGGTTCTGAACTCAAGGTTCTCATGTGAACCATATCATTCTAGGTGCTGAGGCTAAGGATCATGCTTGCCTTCCCCTTTGATAGATAATAAGATCCTTCCCCCATGAACCAATTTTAGGGAATCCCTCCTAGAGTAATACCATAGCCTTTCTTACGAGAGAAGACACTTTTGATCCTCTCCACCTTAGACGGGGCTATATATTAATAGATATCTAGATGTGACTATACCAGTTACCAAAATAAAATAGGATTCATGGACACTAAATTCCCACTCCCTCTCCTTTTGGTCTTCAACACCCCATCCACCAGCGGATAGAGTGGATCATGTGATCTTCAGATTTACTAATTCTTATTGTTTCTCACACCGATCATGACTCATGTGCGATTAAAGGTTATTGATGATCATGAAATATGCATGATCCAAAACCTTATATGGGCCTTCTATATGGTATAATCCCCAACCAAATCTAACCAAGATCAATCCTCTTGTAAAAGGTATCTCCCATGCATAAGCCCCAATCACGCCCCCCTTAAATGGGCTGCTTCCATGCATAATCCCAAACCATATCCACTAGATGGGCATCCTCATAGGTGTAAGCACCAAACTACCAAACTACATTGGATTTGATTCCTGAATAATTGGGATACATAGGAAGCCTCCCTGAGGTCCAAAACCAATTCCCCCAAATTCACCCTAATGTTATCTAGGACACATCCCCGATTGAGTCATATCCACCCAACAAAACATATTTCTCATGGGACCCTTGAGAAACCTCGGTGTAATTCCCACTCCATCCTTTATCAAGAAACTTCTGCCTAGACTTCCTTTCCACATGACATTAAACTATGTGGTTGGGTCCTTGTCACATGGCATTAAAATGTGATGTTCCCTATTAAGTGGTACCGAACTACATGAGTTCTGATTCCATTCACGAGGATATGCATGAAGACCATTTTATGGGTTAGATCCTGATATCAAAACAACTTACATCTCCCTAGATGATAACAAAATCCAAAGTGCCTCACCATGTGTCGTAAAACCAAATTCTTCCTAATAAATGACTAAAGAATCCCTGATCTATCCATAAAATGGTATCATCGATGGAGAACTTCAGATATATACAGATCCCTCCATTTATAGAGAACCTTCAATAGATACATATGATTCTGAACCCATGCGTATTCATGATTAATAATTACCTTAGGGTAATCCATACTATACACACTTGGTAATGAATAAAGGATTTAAGAACATATCTTAAATCAATAAGAGATTCCCATAATAAGCAATAGTTTTCCCCCTAAAAGGGTGTGATGAGCCCAAATTCCCATCATCTCGACCAATGTGAGTTCTTAAGTGTCATTGAACAAGTTACCCAGTAAAATATTTCCCTTATAAAGTAGGACCAAGAGTGTTCATGGATATAAGATCCGTTGGGCATTTTCGACTCCATGAACAAAACCCATTGGAGACTATTCAAAGATGTTGTACCTGACATAAGTGATTTCACACCATTCAATCCATTAAAATCAACCATTTTTCTAAAAACTATTTTCATAGAAAATAAATATCATGAAAATAATGAGATTAATGATATTACATTTTAAAGGGGAAGTACATGTATCACATAAAAGAAATAAGCAGTGAATATGGAATATGCCTCCCAAAAATAAAAGTGAGACTATAAATCCCTTACTTTACGTCTTGTCCTTTTTCATATATGTTCAAATATTCTATATAATAAATATAAATTTCTTATACATATATCCCATAAAAATATTCATACATAAATTAATATGTACCATTAATTTTATAATTTCTAATTATTCTTTTATAAACAATTCTCCGTTAAAATGGACATTCGAGTGAAATCTGGTCTGTTTTCCATGCATTTTTCGGTTCAATGGTTTTGGTCCTTATACTTTGATTATAGTTCCATCATCTACATAATTTTAATAATAATATAAATATCATATATATTAATTATATATATATATATATATAGATTCATCCATAAGAATCGAGATAGAAAAAAGAATTACATCATTCATAAAGACGGTAGGTGGTACGTACACATGAATACTGTTTTCATTTTTGACAGATGGAAAAAAATAAAGGTAAAATATAATTCAACTTTATAAAATCATTATTATATAATATATAATATATATTCATTAAATCTATCCTTATTACAATCCATGTAATATATAAATGAAAAATAAATCACATCACTTCGCGGAGGTGGTAGTCCACACATACGTACGAGTGATGTTATCATTTTCTAACATATTTAAAGGTAATAAGGTAGATGTGATATTATAATTAAATAATAATAATTATTTCATAAATATAATTTATAAGCATTAAAATAATCATAAAAACCATCCAATAAAAGTGAATATGGAAAAATGAATTAAGCTTCTACGTGGAGACGACAAGCCATACATGCTCACAAGTGATGTTTTCACATTTTTTCGGATGGAAAAGATATGGAAAAAGGTTGTACCATAATCATAATAAAATTTTAGTATATTGATGATATTTAATTTATTATTTTAGTATGGTTACAACAAATTTAGATGAAATATAATAAGAAATAAATTTGAATGATTTACCAGAGACAGTTACCTCTTGTTCGGTAGACTTCCTTCAGATCTCCTCTTAAGGGACATAGGGATGGTCTTTTGGGAATATCATCACTAATAAAACTTGTATAAGGTTTTTTAAAGATAAATGGATTGTTTTTTTCAATATATATGTCTCAATATGGTGTAATTAAAATAGATAAGGGGATCCCTTTTATCAGTGAGGGAAAGGAAACTCTTGGAATTTCTTATAAGATTAAAATATAATGAAGTAATTATAAAGGAAAATGATTTAAAAGGTAAATATATCTGAATAAATATATTCTAAGGTCTAAATATCATTAAAAATGAAATTTAGATAGGTTTTGGTGTCATTTTAAACCTTATCTTTAAGTTTAACCCCTTGCTTAACCAAATATATCTTTAATCGGGACAATGATTTTTCAATATTAAAGGGTTATAATTTTATTTATATGGTGAAAATTAGATCATAAATGGAAAATAGATGAAATTATATACCATATATTATCAATGTTGTCCTATTTCAATATTTTTAGGGGTTTTAAACATTTTAATAAAATATTATTCTCAAAAAATATCATTAATGTCATTTTTGAAACTATTCATTTAATTTGATATTAAAGACACCCAAAAAATTATTTAATATGAATAAAATTATTTAACACATCAATAATATGTCATATTTATCAAATAAATTCTGGTAATACATTAATTAATTAAAATTATACTACTATTAATATTTTTAAAATAATTTATTATATTTTTCTATTAATTGAATAAATATTGTGTCGTTGTTGTGTAAACCTTTAAGGTAATTATTAAATTACTAAAAATAAGAAATAAAATACGATGATAAAAAAAATTAATTAATATTTGAAATAAAAATTTATAACTGAACTGATACTCTTTTCATCATTATATTAAAAGTTTAGAGTTATTAAATTCAAGAGAATGACATTTTGTATTTATCATTTTCTTAAAATAATATAGATGTAAACATCAAAGAAAAATGAAACAAAGTGGCCATATATTAGATAATTGGTTGGAAATGGCTGAAATAAATCCATAAAATAGTATTAATATAAGTTATTTATTGATATTGATACTTTATCTCACTATTTTAATCCCATTTTACCCATTTTACCTTTTTTGAGGCGACAAATATTTACCGAGGTTACTAATCATAATGACCAAAGATAAAAAGAAACTATTTACCGAATTTAAAACTCATGATTCAAAATATTGTATAAATTTTTTTAAGATTCAATTTATATAAGTGTTAAAAATTAATTTAAGATAAAATTACAAAATGCAACAAAAAATAGTTTTTTCAGAAAAATATCTTTTTAGGTATACAAATATTTTTATACCAAATTCAACCATAAAATTGATTACAATGAAATAAATCATATTATTAATTATATAATATAAATAATTTTACTTCTAAATATTATTTTAAAAAATGTAAATTTTTACATTTTTGAAATAAAAATGAAATTTTCAATAAAAATTAGTATTTTTCACTATTCATTAGAAAAAAAATCTTTTCAAAAAAATCCAAAAAATAAACCCTAAGATAATTTTGATATTATAATTTAAAAAATCAATTCCATTTTATCAAATAAATTTTCCAAAATTATAAATAATTAAATATAATATCTTTTCATAGAAAACAATAAAAACCATTTTAAAGGAAATGTACTTTTAAGAAATATCTAAATTTTCTAAATATTGAATGATTATTTAATAGGAATTAATCAACAAATTTTTATTAAGTAGGACCTTTATATATATATATATATATTTCATAATGTGGTATTCCTATTCATACCCTCCAATTCAACAACTAGGTTATAATGGTCATAATAATATTTCATGGTTCATTTAAGCTCAGTCTTGTGTGTCGTATATGCTATCGAACATAATGTTATTATTTTAAAATATTGGGGTGTTACACTTTTTACAACAATATAAGATCAAAAACTATAAATAAAAACCTTTGGTAAACACATCATATTCATATAAACATATCAACCATCATAGTGAAAACCCAAAATAGTAATCCAATGTAACGCCCCGACCCCAGTTACCCAGAGTCGGTGCATTATTACATAGCATTGGCATGATCATAAGAAAGATCAAATCTCGAAAGACCGATTGGTTTAGTAGCCTTGGAAAATGCCAGATATATTCATAAGTTTTACATTACATTATAAAATGAAAAACTACTACAACAACATAATGTCTCAATAGACCACACTATTATCCCCTCATAAAATCCCTGCAGGTCATTCATAACTTACTTCTTCACATCCTGGGAAAAATAAAACATAGAAAAGGGGTGAGCTCAAATGCCCAGTAAGGATAACAATATAGCGGAAAGAATAAACATTTAAGGCAATGTATAACTAAAACAAAAGCCTTTTAAATATGAACTTTCAACATGGTATGGCATAAATAAAATGAAATAATGCCATTTAATTATTCACATGGATATTCTACTAATCGAATAATCACATGCAAAAATCAATAACCACTTTCATAATGTTGGAATGCATAATGCCAGACTATCATAACCACATAGCCAAGGCCTCGTGCCAAGACTACAAATAAGATTTTGTCAAGGCCTTGTGCCAAGACACTAGTTTGTCTCATGAGACCTACCGATGCATCGAGGAGCTATAGCGGGCTCCACCCGTCACTTATTAAGTCCAATGCATTCCCATATGAAAAGGTTTAAACATAACATAAACATTCGTATTAAAACTAGCATACGAAATGTCAATAATTTCACCATAAACTATGAATGGTATAAAAATAGCACACCCACAGTCAAACATATCACAAAACCTTCAATACAATATAGAAGTTTTGTATCATAATAAATCAACTTCAAATAATCTTAAAATCCATCAAAGGATGTTGACATAGATGAAATCAAAATTATTTTTAAAGAAGTATCTCCTTTTATTTTGAAATCATTTAGGATCCATATAAAATAAAACATTTTCTTTGAAAATATTCTTATAAGCTTGTATGGAAAGCTTCGACGATTTTATAACGGCGGAAAATAACCGCACCCGCCGTATAAGTTAAAAAAAAACATTCTTACCTCAATTCTGTCGAAAAGGTTAAAAAGGACCTTGTTTTGAAAACGACGGAAAGATTCCTTTATAAACCTCTTATAAAAAGTCAAACAAGGGTATAAATGACTTAAACCCATATTCTTGTAAATAGTAAAAATGTTTTGAAATACATTTTTAAGAAACATGGATGTGGATGATAAAGAGATCCCAGTAGATTATTACGTATAAACAACCTCGGATAATGAAGAGATTGTGAAATAACCCTTACCTTGTACTTTTCCTTGGTTGGGTAGGTTAACCTCCTGTATAATAGTGAAATAATTGTTACTAAATCATACAAGAATCATATACATTAATATGATATCATATATGATCTTTTAATATTGATTTGATAATAATATCTTAGTATTATCGCTGTTTCGGGTGTGAACTTACTTGTTTGCTTTTGTATGTTTTGTTACGTAAGACATGTTTGTAAAGGATGAGTTGTATATTATTCAAATCCAGAATGGTATCAAGTCCTTAAACATCATTTTTAAATCATCAAATGATAATTATACTTGAATGGATACGATGGAAAATGAATCTCATCGCGTTCGTGGAGACGGTAGTCCGTACGTACGCACGAACGCTACTTCCATTTAATTTTTATTTTAAAAGAATCGAATACAAATGATACATAGGTATATTACTATTCCAGTATAATATTTTATATATGTTACTTAAGTTCATTAACACCATCCTTTATACGTTCCATGTGTGGTATGAACGAGTCATATCATTTTAAGGGGGCGGTAGTCCGCACTTCCTCAAATGAAATTATCGTATGTATATACAACATGAAACGAATAATGGTATGAAATAAAATGGAATTACAGAAGCTTATATATAAAATATATATCATTAACATCATATTTAATTACAGTGCCATCATAATGGCCACCATGAGAGGCGGTAAGATGTATTTGAACAATCATCGTTTCGTGAGGCGTTAGTTTGCCATCCACAGAAACATTATGTTCATCATCCATTAGATGGAGTTGTGTGTATGTGTAGTTTGAATCCTTCTTATAACAACATCCTAGTACATTGAGGATACTGGTGTTGTTACAAAAGAAAGGAAATAAAAAGAGTTTGGGGGTTGAAGAAGCAAAATAAATGAAAATAATTTAAGAGAAATTGTTACCTTTAATTTAGGTAACTCACTTTGGTTGGAACCAAAGGACTTGTTGAAATGCTTTCTGCCTAAGGGGAAGCTTCAAGGAGGAGGAGAGGGATGTGGGGAGCTTAGTTGGGCAGAGTTTGGACGAGCCAAGTGGCTTGAGAGGTGTGAGGAATGAGTAGAAGTGGTCTCCTTTTATAAGGGGGAGGAGGGGCTCTTTAGGAAAGAGTGAAAGTATTACTTTATAATATAATTATATTCGGTTTATAATGGTCCAAAAATCATTGAGGTCGAAGATAAGATGACTCATATTCTAAATAACATCAACCAATAAGAATTGGACAGGTTTTAGATAATATTTTAATCATTATAATCTTATTTATTTAAATGATTTATTAATGAGGTAAACATTGCATCATTATTGTGTCATTAATAATTTAAATTATTTGATGTCTAAAAATTATAAATAAAATCTCATTATGTAGGAAATCTTTTTAGCTTTCTAATGAATATTTATAATCGAAAATTCAACATGTATAACCCTTTGTAAAAATTGTTCTTCTAAAAGATGTAAGCTTATGCCATTTTTATTTTTATTTTAACTTTATTAATATAATGTGTCCCTACCACATACAAGTGGATCCAAGGGGTCCCCAAATTGATCCAAGGATGCCCATGGTCGGGTATGTGTCCACCAATAAGGTTAGGACACGTTTTAGGGTAATTTTGTATTATTATAATATTATTTTTTAACCCTTATTTACCGGATTTACCCTTTAACCATGGTAAATAAAATATTTACCACAGTAACTATTCAAAATGTCTAAAAATAAAAGTTACCTATTTACACAATTTGAACATCCTGATTCCAAATATGGAATCCATTTTCCTAAATTCAAAACACAGAAGTGGCAGAAATTAATTTAAAATTAATTCCCGCTGTCAAAACAAAAAGCGTGTTTTTAAGAGGTAATAACTATCAAAAGATTGACACTTGTTTATGTTCGGTTTAATTGTAAAATTATGTCCAATGACCAACATTATATTAAATGGTAAAAATATATTCTAAATATACTTTAAAACCACTCAAATTCACAATTTATCACTATTAATTATTTTGATTAAAAAAGTTGTTTTTAATTAAAATTTAGTAATTTTCACTATTCATCAAAATATAAAAGTTATCCGAAAAGTACCAAAATTTCACCCTAGGCTAATTTTGATATTCCGAATCTAAAAATGAATTCCATTTTGAAATATAAAATATATATGATTTCAAAAAGTAGGTATTACTATTCACAACGGCTAGTTTAATTAGTTGTGGTGTGTGTTAGAACTCGAGGTTGCGTACAACACACGCTATCGCATTATTCGAAGGGAAACGTACCGTAGAAGCTTGGGGTGTTACATTCTCCCCTCCTTCAAATAATTGCATCCTCGCAATTTCTAGGGTATTACTGCATAAAAAGACTCGGGTGGTTTTTCATCATAAGTTCCTCGGGTTCCCACGTTGCCTCTTCCATCTTATGATTTCTCCACAAAACTTTTACCAGACGCGTCGTCCGGTTTCTCAGTACTTGTTCTCTCATATCAAGAATCTTGACGGGCTCTTCACAATAAGACAGATCGGGTTCCAGTTCTAATTCCTCATAGGTGAGTACATGCGTTGGGTCAGGCATGTATTTTCTCAACAGAGATACGTGGAACACATCGTGAACTTTGGAGAGACTTGGCGGCATTGCCAATCGGTAAGCTACAGGCCCAATTCGTTCTAGAATTTCGAAAGGTCCGATGTACCTGGGACTCAATTTACCTTTCTTACCAAAACCTATGACTCCCTTCCATGGAGATACCTTTAGGAAAACATGATCACCGACTTGAAATTCCAAATCCTTCCTTCGATTATCGGCATAGCTCTTCTGCCTACTTTGAGCTGCTTTGATGTGATTTTGGATTACTTTCACCTTTTCCACCGTTTCCTCCACCAGTTCTGGGCCTACAAGTTTTCTTTCACCAACGTCATCCCAACAGGTTGGTGTACGACATCTATTTCCGTATAACGCTTTATATGGTGCCATCTGAATACTCGAATGGAAGCTATTGTTATAGGAAAATTCTACCAGAGGTAAATATTGATCCCACATACCCTGAAAGTCAAGTGAGCAAGATCTCAACATGTCTTCTAAGGTTTGAATAGTCCGTTCTGATTGTCCGTCTGTCTGAGGGTGGTAAGCAGTGCTCAAATGAAGTTCAGTATCCAGGGATTTCTGAAGACTTTTCCAGAATCTTGAAGTAAAACGGGGATCACGATCAGAAACAATCGATAGGGGTACTCCATGAAGTCTCACAACTTCATTAATGTATAGTCTTGCTAGACGTTCCAGGGGTAGATCTTCTCTTATAGCAAGAAAATGTGCTGACTTGGTAAGACGATCAACAATCACCCATATTGCATCATTCCTTCTAGGAGTCTTTGGTAGCCCCATGACAAAGTCCATCGTAACATTGTCCCATTTCCACTCTGGTATGGGAAGAGGTTGCATGACTCCTCCAGGCTGTTGCCTTCCAGCTTTCACTTGTTGACAAACCATACATCTTGACACAAAATCAGCAATCTCCCTCTTCATGTTGTCCCACCAAAAATGTTCCTTCAAATCTCTATACATTTTGGTGCTCCCAGGGTGTATAGAGAAATTGGAACTATGAGCATCATCCAGCAATTCCCTTTTTAGATCAGGTATATTGGGAACACAAAGTCTCTTCCCGAATTTCAAAATTCCATCTTCATACACAAAGTCTCTCAATCTCCCATCATTCACAGCTTTAATCTTCTTCTGAAATTCTTCATCATCGTTCTGAGAACTCTTAATCCTTTCTAGTAAAGATGGTTTGGCAACCATTTGAAAAAGCATTGATGTTTCACCTTCCCTGGTTATTCCCATGTCCATCTTCACTAGATCCATGAAAAGTGGATCCCTTTCAATTCTCATCATGTTCAGAACTCCATGGTCTTTTCTGCTCAAAGCATCTGCTACTTTGTTTGCTTTCCCCGGGTGGTAGTGTATCGTGCAATCATAATCCTTGAGTAATTCAAGCCATCTCCTTTGCCTCATGTTGAGTTCTTTTTGTGAGAAAATATACTTCAAACTCTTGTGATCAGTATAAATCTCACATTTTTCACCATAGAGGTAGTGCCTCCATATCTTCAAAGCAAAGATCACTGCTGCTAACTCGAGATCATGAGTAGGATAGTTTTGTTCATGAATTTTCAACTGTCGTGATGCATAGGCAATAACTCTATCATTTTTCATAAGGACACAACCAAGTCCTTTCTTCGATGCATCACTATAAATAACGAACCCATCATTCCCCGATGGTAAAGTCAATATAGGAGCATTGACTAATCTTATCTTCAGTTCTTCGAAACATTCTTAACACTCTTTTGTCCAAACAAATTTAACCCCTTTACGTGTGAGCTTCGTTAATGGGTTAGCCAATCGGGCAAAATTCTGGACGAAACGTCGATAATAACCTGCCAAACCAATAAAACTGCGTACCTCAGTTATACTCGTAGGTGCTGGCCATTCTTGGATTGCTTTGGTCTTAGAAGGATCAACAGAGATTCCATCTTTAGAGACAATATGGCCAAGAAAAGAAATCTCCTGAAGCCAGAATTCGCACTTGCTAAACTTCCCATATAATTCATGCCTCCTCAGAGTCTTCAAGATAATGCGCAAGTGATTTTCATGATCTTCGTAGGTTTTGGAGTATACCAAGATATCATCAATAAATACCACCACAAATTCATCGAGATACTCCTTGAAAACTCTATTCATCAGATCCATGAACACAGAGGGTGCATTAGTCAATCCAAACGGCATTACAGTAAACTCATAATGCCCGTACCTGGTTCGAAATGCTGTCTTCGGAATGTCTTCCTTCTTCACACACAACTGATGGTATCCAGATCGAAGGTCAATCTTTGAAAAGTATTGAGCTCCATGCAGTTGGTCAAATAAATCATCAATACGAGGTAGGGGATACTTGTTCTTTATTGTTATAGCATTGATCTCCCTGTAGTCGATACATAACCTCATAGATCCATCTTTCTTTTTAACAAAAAGAACAGGGGCTCCCCATGGAGAAACACTAGGGCGAATAAATCCCTTATTACTCAATTCCTCTAGTTGTTTCTTTAGTTCGACTAACTCTACAGTGGCCATTCTATAAGGGGTCTTCGATATAGGCCTTGATCCAGGAATCAAATCAATAGAAAACTCAACTTCTCGTTCTGGAGGATGTCCAGGTAAATCTTCCGGAAATACATCTACAAATTCTTTCACAACAGGTACATCCTCTATTTGAACATTCCTTTCCTCACCGACAGTTATTTCATTCTCTTCCTCCCCAATAATTGAATTAAGTTGAGCTGTTGGGGGTGGATTAAATAAGAATTAGGTGGTGATGATTCTGCTCTAAAAATAAGGTGCTCCTTATCATTATCATCAAGAATCGTAACCTCTTTCTTCTTACAATAAATCTTCGCATCATAGTCCGAAAGCCAGTCCATACCGAGGATTATATCAAACTCAATCATAGGTATGACGATGAAATCAGCAGATAAAGAAAATTTATGTGCTCTAATGGGGACTGATTCACAAAACTTTGTTGCAACGATACTTCCCTTAGGAGTTTTAACAGACAACTCCCTTATTAAATCAAATTGGAAATATCTAATTTTCTTAGCAAACTGGGAAGATATGAAACAATGCGATGATCCAGAATCAAATAATGCATTTGCTAAACTTGAGGAAACCTTTAAATTACCTGCCACCACGTCTTTCGGAGCTTCTACCTCAGCAGTAGTGATAGCATAAGCCTGGCCTTGATCCCTTGGCCTTTTCTGAGGTAAGTTCTCCTGACGCTTAGGGCATGCATTTGCATAATGCCCCATCTCCCTGCAATTGTAGCACTGAACGTTGGTAGCTTCCTTCTTCCCCTTGCAATCATGATCTTGGTGGCCTTTTTCACCACACTTGTAACAGACTCCCATTCCCTTCAAGCAAGTACCAGGATGTTTCTTCCCGCATTTACCACAAGATGGATATTCAACCTTTCCCTTCTTCCCCTTATTTCCATTCCCAGATTGATCAGCAGGTCTCTTCTTCTCTTGCTTTGCTTTAAGGTCATAAGACTTAGAGAATTCCTTTTCGGTCTTGATAGCACATGAGACAATGTCTTCGTACGATGAAAAGGATTGTGAGACTAATGCTCGACGGAGAAATGGTTTTAACCCATCAAAGAAACGATCAATCTTACTTCTTGGGTTGCGAATATAATCTCCAGCATACCTCGCTAACCTTGTAAAGTTAGCCTCATACTTTGTGACATTTTCATCCTCCTTTTGTCTCAGACTCAGAAATTGCCTTTCCATATCTGCTCGATGGTCGCGAGGAAAGTATTTTTCTAAAAACAGATCTTTGAACTCCCTCCATTCCATGTTTGATACTTCATCATCTTACTTCATGTTTTGAATCAATGACCACCATTGATCAGCATCTCCAGTGAGGCGGTAAACTGCCATGGTAACTTTTTCCCTTTCACTACTCCCCAAAGCCTGAAATATTTTCTCTAGGGAAAATATCCATTGCTCAGCTACTAAGGGATTTGTACTCCCATTGAACGTTGGTGGTTGTTGTCTCATGAATCGATCTAACATTGATCCTCCACGCTGCGGATCAGGGTGCTCCATACGGGTAAGGTTATTATTCATAACCTGAGTAAGTTGTCCCAGTATGGTGATTAGCTGATCAGCACCAGTTGCATCACTAGCCCCACTATAATTATCTTGAGCAGGAGGGCAATCCCTACATGGGGTGCGTGCATTGATACGGTTTCCATTTCTTCCACTAGGCGCCATTTCTAAACAATGGCATAAACTAGATCAGTTTATAAATCAAAATACATAATCCCATACTTATAAAACACTTAGCATAAATTGAACTATTTATGGATATAATCCATAATCATAAAAATGTTTTCTTTGAGGAAGTATATACTCATAAACCCTTCATAATGATTTGTAAAGATAGTGAGAGTTATCCTAAGCATATCCCCCGGGAGTGTCGTAACCAAGAGTGCAGCAAGGCCCGTTGTCGTGCACCAGTTCCCGTTCGAGTCTAGCTCAAAGTGGTGTTTTCGGGTTTTACCCCTAGGTACATCTGTGCCAGAGCCGCCTTTACCTGCTCGTATCCAGACAGGGATGTATTGCTCGGAAAACTCACAAAGTATCTACAATACCAAAATTCTAGGAAGTTCTTCTATACTAATCCTCAAAGTTCATCTTAGGTCTATGTGCTCTAATCAGCGTTTATCTAAATCTAGCTTCCAAGGTTTGTACTAAACTTCCTCTGATACCAACTGTAACGCCCCGACCCCAGTTACCCAGAGTCGGTGCATTATTACATAGCATTGTCATGATCATAAGAAAGATCAAATCTTGAAAGACCGATTGGTTTAGTAGCCTTGGAAAATGCCAGATATATTCATAAGTTTTACATTACATTATAAAATGGAAAACTACTACAACAACATAATGTATCAATAGACCACACTATTATCCCCTCATAAAATCCCTACAGGTCATTCATAACTTACTTCTTCACATCCTGGGAAAAATAAAACATAGAAAAGGGGTGAGCTCAAATGCCCAGTAAGGATAACAATATTGCGGAAAGAATAAACATTTAAGGAAATGTATAACTAAAACAAAAGCCTTTTAAATATGAACTTTCAACATGGTATGGCATAAATAAAATGAAATAATGCCATTTAATTATTCACATGGATATTCTACT
This sequence comes from Viscum album, assembly GCA_963277665.1. Classification (NCBI taxonomy): domain Eukaryota; kingdom Viridiplantae; phylum Streptophyta; class Magnoliopsida; order Santalales; family Viscaceae; genus Viscum; species Viscum album. Next base: position 458,198 of record CAUJRU010000391.1, on the reverse strand, counting down.
AATCGAATAATCACATGCAAAAATCAATAACCACTTTCATAATGTTGGAATGCATAATGCCAGACTATCATAACCACATAGCCAAGGCCTCGTGCCAAGACTACAAATAAGATTTTTTCAAGGCCTTGTGCCAAGACACTAGTTTGTCTCATGAGACCTACCGATGCATCGAGGAGCTATAGCGGGCTCCACCCGTCACTTATTAAGTCCAATGCATTCCCATATGAAAAGGTTTAAACATAACATAAACATTCGTATTAAAACTAGCATACAAAATGTCAATAATTTCACCATAAACTATGAATGGTATAAAAATAGCACACCCACAGTCAAACATATCACAAAACCTTCAATACAATATAGAAGTTTTGTATCATAATAAATCAACTTCAAATAATCTTAAAATCCATCAAAGGATTTTGACATAGATGAAATCAAAATTATTTTTAAAGAAGTATCTCCTTTTATTTTGAAATCATTTAGGATCCATATAAAATAAAACATTTTCTTTGAAAATATTCTTATAAGCTTGTATGGAAAGCTTCGACGATTTTATAACGGCGGAAAATAACCGCACCCGCCGTATAAGTTAAAAAAAAACATTCTTACCTCAATTCTGTCGAAAAGGTTAAAAAGGACCTTGTTTTAAAAACGACGGAAAGATTCCTTTATAAACCTCTTATAAAAAGTCAAACAAGGGTATAAATGACTTAAACCCATATTCTTGTAAATAGTAAAAATGTTTTGAAATACATTTTTAAGAAACATGGATGTGGATGATAAAGAGATCCCAGTAGATTATTACGTATAAACAACCTCGGATAATGAAGAGATTGTGAAATAACCCTTACCTTGTACTTTTCCTTGGTTGGGTAGGTTAACCTCCTGTATAATAGTGAAATAATTGTTACTAAATCATACAAGAATCATATACATTAATATGATATCATATATGATCTTTTAATATTGATTTGATAATAATATCTTAGTATTATCGCTGTTTCGGGTGTGAACTTACTTGTTTTCTTTTGTATGTTTTGTTACGTAAGACATGTTTGTAAAGGATAAGTTGTATATTATTCAAATCCAGAATGGTATCAAGTCCTTAAACATCATTTTTAAATCATCAAATGATAATTATACTTGAATGGATACGATGGAAAATGAATCTCATCGCGTTCGTGGAGACGGTAGTCCGTACGTACGCACGAACGCTACTTCCATTTAATTTTTATTTTAAAAGAATCGAATACAAATGATACATAGGTATATTACTATTCCAGTATAATATTTTATATATGTTACTTAAGTTCATTAACACCATCCTTTATACGTTCCATGTGTGGTATGAACGAGTCATATCATTTTAAGGGGGCGGTAGTCCGCACTTCCTCAAATGAAATTATCGTATGTATATACAACATGAAACGAATAATGGTATGAAATAAAATGGAATTACAGAAGCTTATATATAAAATATATATCATTAACATCATATTTAATTACAGTGCCATCATAATGGCCACCATGAGAGGCGGTAAGATGTATTTGAACAATCATCGTTTCGTGAGGCGTTAGTTTGCCATCCACAGAAACATTATGTTCATCATCCATTAGATGGAGTTGTGTGTATGTGTAGTTTGAATACTTCTTATAACAACATCCTAGTATATTGAGGATACTGGTGTTGTTACAAAAGAAAGGAAATAAAAAGAGTTTGGGGGTTGAAGAAGCAAAATAAATGAAAATAATTTAAGAGAAATCGTTACCTTTAATTTAGGTAACTCACTTTGGTTGGAACCAAAGGACTTGTTGAAATGCTTTCTTCCTAAGGGGAAGCTTCAAGGATGAGGAGAGGGATGTGGGGAGCTTAGTTGGGCAGAGTTTGGACGAGCCAAGTGGCTTGAGAGGTGTGAGGAATGAGTAGAAGTGGTCTCCTTTTATAAGGGGGAGGAGGGGCTCTTTAGGAAAGAGTGAAAGTATTACTTTATAATATAATTATATTCGGTTTATAATGGTCCAAAAATCATTGAGGTCGAAGATAAGATGAATCATATTCTAAATAACATCAACCAATAAGAATTGGACAGGTTTTAGATAATATTTTAATCATTATAATCTTATTTATTTAAATGATTTATTAATGAGGTAAACATTGCATCATTATTGTGTCATTAATAATTTAAATTATTTGATGTCTAAAAATTATAAATAAAATATCATTATGTAGGAAATAGTTTTATCTTTCTAATGAATATTTATAATCGAAAATTCAACATGTATAACCCTTTGTAAAAATTGTTCTTCTAAAAGATGTAAGCTTATGCCATTTTTATTTTTATTTTAACTTTATTAATATAATGTGTCCCTACCACATACAAGTGGATCCAAGGGGTCCCCAAATTGATCCAAGGATGCCCATGGTCGGGTATGTGTCCACCAATAAGTTTAGGACACGTTTTAGGGTAATTATGTATTATTATAATATTATTTTTTAACCCTTATTTACCGGATTTACCCTTTAACCATGGTAAATAAAATATTTACCACAGTAACTATTCAAAATGTCTAAAAATAAAAGTTACCTATTTACACAATTTGAACATCCTGATTCCAAATATGGAATCCATTTTCCTAAATTCAAAACACAGAAGTGGCAGAAATTAATTTAAAATTAATTCCCGCTGTCAAAACAAAAAGCGTGTTTTTAAGAGGTAATAACTATCAAAAGATTGACACTTGTTTATGTTCGGTTTAATTGTAAAATTATGTCCAATGACCAACATTATATTAAATGGTAAAAATATATTCTAAATATACTTTAAAACCACTCAAATTCACAATTTATCACTATTAATTATTTTGATTAAAAAAGTTGTTTTTAATTAAAATTTAGTAATTTTCACTATTCATCAAAATATAAAAGTTATCCGAAAAGTACCAAAATTTCACCCTAGGCTAATTTTGATATTCCGAATCTAAAAATGAAGTCCATTTTGAAATATAAAATATATATGATTTCAAAAAGTAGGTATTACTATTCACAACGGCTAGTTTAATTAGTTGTGGTGTGTGTTAGAACTCGAGGTTGCGTACAACACACGCTATCGCATTATTCGAAGGGAAACGTACCATAGAAGCTTGGGGTGTTACATCCAATGACCCTAGTAACCAGAAATTCCCACAAGAAAGCTGTTCAGGATACATTAGTCCATTTTACAACATAAGATCCAACACATTTTTAGACCACCTATCTACCATCTCCCCAAATAGAAAAATAGATAAAAAATTATGTGATACCACTTTGTAACATCCCGACCCTATGCCACAAAACTGTACCCAGACTAAGGTGCCACATGGACTCAGGCATGCCTCCCTATATTATAGAGTCCATTTACTAGTAAATCGGGTATAAGATGTTACCATGGAGAGATTATACACTCATATCAGAGTAAAAATACAATGGAAATAACTAAAAAATATCATCTACACAGATCATCAGAGTATGCAGAATCAATAAACCACAATACTATCATAATATACCATGAAGAAGAATATAACATACAATAACTAATCAATAAATTAACCAATCAAATATAAAAAATAAATATAAGGAAAAATACAAGAGTATGTACTTATATCCTTGAGCCAAATCCCAATCCCAGTCTCCAATACCCATCGATATTCCATAACATGAACCACTGCACACCTTATTCTCAACTTAAAAAACATGCATAAGGTTTGAATATCCACTAGTGTTCCCATGAATGGTGTGAGAAATACATCTCAGTTGTGTTTCACTAAGTTTACCTATTATAAACCATCATATACTTGTATTCATGAGGAAAATAAACATGCCACACAAGTGAATCATACATTGTGTTCTAACTAAGACACCAAAACTTTATGTGAATCAGGTTACAATGTGATAAATAGGACACCATGGCACCTGATCCTACCCACTTCAATGGAATGATGGGATCTAGTCACCACCTCATCTTGTGCTACTATACCCATATCCCAACCCGCACATGAAGGCTCAGGTTAGGGAATCTTCCAAGCCTAAACAACTGTCCCTCCAGGCAGGGTTCTACACTATATACCAGACCAAAATATTTCTCTACAGAGGTCACACATATAAGGATTTACCTTCACCTTATCACTCAAGGAAGGGTCTATCCATATGGATTCATATAATATCAAGAACTAACTTTCTCACTCAAGGAGATCCCACCATGTAATCCCATGTTACGTTGCAACCTAAATACCTTCTCACTCAAGGCAGTTTTATCACTACCTTCTCACTCAAGGTAGGTACCTTTATCACATCTCATTCCCAAACACTACCTTCTCACTCAATTAATGGTTCATGATAAAGAATTATTACTCAATGTGAATCCAAACTGGTCTCAAGACATACCTTCTCAATAAATGTTGGCCTATAAATAATACACAATTAGGAATCCGACTCACTCATGAAATCCCATCTTATACTATTTCACTCATAGTGGGGATAAACCTTGGTATTCACAACACCCACACTAGAATCCATCTCTGATTAAAATCACATACATGCAAAAAATAGGGCATGTAACCCATCATAGAAACTCACCAACTTACTATGGGGTGATACTCATTCAAGACTCAACCCCTCATCCCAAATACGTCCCACCATCCATATATCCACTTAGGATAACCTTATAAAACCATTATAGTTTCCGATCACTAGAAACAAGCCATTTATAATAACACAGGTGTGTTCCCATATCTAGTAGGCTCTTCCTATAACCCAGACCTCAAGAGGCCGTTCCACATTCTCTACTAAATCTTTCCTCCAACCTCACTTAGTTACTATCTCACATAACTACTGAAATATTTCTAAACTCATCAGTATAAGGAAACCCTCACCATCACACTTAGTATAAACCCAATGTACCTATCATGCTTAGAACACTCACTAAGATTCTCTTCCACCCTTAAGAGAGTGTCACTCCTTAAGAGTGAGATGCATGACCATCTCACTTTCCACTACTAAAACTAAGTCTCTTATTCTTCCTCTACTAATCCTAGGGAAACTATCTTAGGCTATACATATCATGTCTCACATCATAAGAACACCTAAGGTCTCTTGATACCCATCCAAAATCTCTTCCCCCTCGCAGTATAGTCAATGGAAAATTCCCATACAACTAAATCAATGAAGAGAACTTGATCAACCTCTAGGAGGCTCAAAGAAACCCCACCCCTACTACCTAAGGAACTCTTAGTCCCTAGTGATAAACCCAATCCGATAAAACGTATAATAGGATAATAAATCATTCATAATAACCATATTAATTTTTTATTAAAGGGAAAAGCTACCACCATATTAGTACCTCACAGAGATCCACCGAGCCTCTCCCAAGCTCATACATGATCTTGAGCACCCATCCCATTCTATATGATATAAATAAATAATTATAATAATATATAATTAATTGTTTAAATTAAAATAAATAGGAATATTTTCCTATTAACAAACCATAAATCACTGATTCAACAAAACGACACCCATCGATATGTGATCATCCTTCCAAGACCTCCTCCCACAAAGACACAAAATCCACATAATCCTTACCCAATCCTACCATGATCTGGTGGAAGTGGAACAAAAAAACTATCTCAAACTATCAAATATATGTGGATAATTAATGTAAATAAAAATGTAAGACAACAGAATAAGATACACACCTTAAATTCCATTGAATTGACACCAAAACCTACCCATTTTAATGGGGATCAAAGGGGTGGGAGAAGGATGACAAGGATAACTAAAATTTCTCTCCCCATGTCGAAAACCCTCCAAAAATGAAGGGGGATGACTAGTAAATTATCCATCTCTCAAACATAAAAATACTAGGTGGGGTCCCCCTTATTGTGTGTCCATAGGGGGTACATCACAACCCCCATTGGGGGGGGGGATCAAGGGATTTCTTCATGAGGTCCCTCCACAGTGCAACCCCATGGATATGGAATGAGAGTTTCCTATCAGGAAGCTCTACAGAGTGGACCTCCTGACCGGGGGTGGGGGGTGGGGTGGGGTGGGGGTGGGGAAACCCAACTTCCCTACCACCTGGGATCCCTTTACACTGGTGGGGATTAGTGTTGTTGTAGTTTTCTTTCCAATTCAGAATTTGTATCCCTTGACCTATTTGACTAGTTAAGATCTTGATTCTCAAATAATATCCTCCTTATCATATGTAAGTAGATAAAGTGAGTAGAGTAAGTCACATGATATTTTTATAAGGTTTACTACTCAGAAAGAGTAGGTAGTCTTTACTGTGTATATTGATGACTGATACATGGATTTTATACTATAATAAGGTACCAATTAAAGTGTTTTGGATGAAAAAATCCTAAACTTGAAGTTTTGTACCCTAAACTTAATAGGGGGGATAAAAATAACCATGAGTCCTTGAACTGGTGATAACCTAGTCCACACGAAGATCATTCTAGATCCTTATACTACTTGTGTAGATAGTCTTCAACTTATTTAAGTATTTTACAACATCAAGATATTCCTTCACTGGAGGTGACTTCTGTTGAATATCAAAGTGCTTCATCAATATTCTCCTCCTCATACTTTTATTATTTTAGGAACATTAGTTTGAAAGAAACTTCTTTCTTCAATTCTTATTTTCTTACACTGACTACAAGTTCATTCTCTCTCTTTAAAAAAACCTCATATATATTTATTCTTCTTTTGAAATTCATGGAAAACTCAGTTAATTATTATTCTTATTCATTCATTATCATAGAATTGCATAACCATTTTTTTTTCTCCTTGCTCCCTTTTCTTATTCCACATATAAAAACAGATATGCACAATACCTTCTTCTCTTATTCTATCTCCTTCCCTCCTCTCTTATCATATTCTTCTTTAGTAAAGATGATTTATACTGGTTCTATTGTTCTTGGATTCAAATCTTAGTATGTTTATGATGATGATTATTATATATATAATTCTACTTATTCTTGAAAAAAATATTATCTCTTAAATAACACTATCGAAGTTCTCTCAGTTGTTCTAAATAGATTCTCATTGACATGAATTTTATATATATAATAATAAAACATGTAGTGTCAATTACATTTCACTTATTATCTTTATTCTATATTCATAATACCACATGAGCACATGAACACAGTATCTAAATTACTATGTTTTATAGAAATTAATATCCTCCTAGATATTTAGTAACCACTTTTGGCTAGATCCACATTAATAAACCTTTATATATTTTCCCATTCTTTGATATTATTCAAACATTCCCTAAATACATAGAAAATGAATCAATTATTTCTTATTATTTTCATTCCATGATATATAGAAATATTGCACACTCATCACTCAAAAAAATACACATATTAAAATTTTATTCACCTATGCATATAAAATATGAATTAGTTGTATTCATGGATCCCTTACTTCAAGGAAACAAAACTCATGGTTCTTCATTAACCTTACTTTAATAAACTTCCTAAACTATGTATCCTTTATTTTTAGTGAGATTTACCCAAAAATATCTCTCTCAACACTTTCATCAAATATCCCATATCACTATGAGTATTATCGCGATATATATATTTTAATTTAATACCCATATACCTAGAATATTTTGAGTTATTAATTTGATAAATACCATGATATCCTATCCTTATTTTTCAATGCACAAATTCTCTAAAGTTCTCAAAGAATTATTCTTTTGATGACGTCGATGATCCTTACACCAATCATCATTATCATTGAATATTTGAATGCTACTTCCATTCTTATAATTTTCTATTTTGAAAACATCAAAATAATTATTATAATGATATATCCATAATTAAATTACAATAACATTTAATTGACTAAATCATAATGATATCCTTATTCACATATTCATTCAGATAATATTGTGACAATTTCATGTCACTATCTTAATACCAAGCTTCATATATTATTATATTTCTCGATCTTCCTTGTGATTGATCATGAAGTAGATCAACATACCATGAGAATCCATAGTTACCTAACCTACCATATGTGGACATGCCTGATTACCTTCTTTATGTAGAAGGTATAAATTTCTTCTTATGGTTGACTTCTCATGATAGCTTCACCTACAATGCAACTCACGATCACTTCACAGACCATTTTAATATCATGTTAAGTCATATCAATCATTCTTTGGTACATTGACCATGACTTAGTAGATCATGTGGTGGGTACTGGTTCTTCATATGATTAGTACACCAATCATGAATTCTCAATTCATACGATCACTCTAGTGACCATGATATATTTTTAATTATTGTAAACAATGTGAAATCTCCATTATTAGTAAATGTTTTGGATGAGAGGTAAATACGCATTGAATATCCAAGAAGATAATTCATACTCATACATATGAAAGGTTGATGTAGGTTTATCCTAGAAGATTCATGATCATCACGTACATAGATGAGGCCATACTACACAGAAGGTAAAAAATTAGTTTATATAGAAGATTCATATCTTGAATGATTATTTAATAGAATATCATTTCACATTCTATTATCTTAAGGAAGATCAGTGATTTTCATGTGTAAGGACTCAAAAAATCTTCCAAAATAACTCTACTCATCTAGATGAAAGTTCTACAATATCCACTAACACTTTTCATACTTTTCTTTATAAAATAAAAATTCAAAACACCTGATTCAACATCCAGCCTCATCTTACTCCCTTATTTGCTTCATTTAAACCTTACAAATTCATTCAAATATTTAAATAATAATTTTTTCCTTCAATAATAAATATATTTTCGAAGGAAAGTAAAAACACCATTTTCATATAAAATATGACAAGAAAATTCAAATACCACATATGAGATGTGTTTTTCAATCTCAATTTACTTAATATAATGAGATAATATGATTGGGAAATTCTTAAAAATGTCTAAGTTGTTATTCACTTATACCATATTTATATTCTTTTGAAAAAAATATAACTAATGCAAATTGGGCTCAATAATCCCCCCTTTTATTTATTGGAAATGCCTTCAAAGTTAAATGTTAATATTTTACCCATTACTTCTCTCCCTTACATTCATTTCACTTTCTCTCCCCCTTATCGATAAGAAATAAAAATCACTTTGGAAATTGGTATCAAGTCATACTTAGAAAAGAACCACAATCCATATTAATCTAAGTCCACCGAGCCATGATTGGTTTATAAAATAAGAGTTTTTGATTTATAAAACTAAAATTTCCTTTAAAAATTACTTTATATTAAATGAAATAATAAATCTTTACCTTTCTTAGATACTATAAAATAATTTCAAATCGAGACCATTGATGATAGAAATTAAGATACACATTTCTCAAAGGATATGTCAAACTAATTTTTTTCACTCACCCCAACACATAGGTTAAAAGAATTCAAGTACAAATAATAAGATTTAATATAGATAAAAATATTAAAAACTTCCACTTTTATAAAATTGATTTAATTTTATATACCTACTTTGATCATATATTCTGTCTCGATGGTTGATTATGAGGAGATCAGTATAGTTTTAAAATTACTCATGTTGGTATGGTTTACCCATGGAAACACCCAATGACTCTCATATCCATAACAAACTGTGGGATTGATTTCCAAAGTAATGTGATCATTAGTGTTCCATACCTAATGAATCTTAGGAACAGACATTGGTCAAGAGTATGGGAGGTCATGCTCGTCACACCCCATTGGGGGGAATTATATCCTACTCTAGGAATCTCTTATAAATTTAAGATATGTTTTTGAATCTATCCCATATCTATGCACAAGAAAGAATACCCAAAACAATGATCAATTATTTACTTTTTCTAATTTGAACCCCATATATATAGGTTGGAATCCTTTTAGTGACATAATTTGTATTTATCATAGGTTCTACATCATGATAACTATTAAAAATTAGTGATAATTTTTTGGGGGATTGTTATGTTTTAAAGCCACATAACTGGGCACTCTATAGTTTACCACCATCCAATAAGGTGATTAGTGTTTTTGAATTAATACTGAACCCACAAGTTGTGTCCTATGTATCATGTGAGAATAGGAATAAAATACCATGTAGTTCATTTAAGACTATACTGTGTAGTTTAATTTCACAAATAAAGGATGTGTATGAGGGTATGAAAATATTATATGTGAACTCAGGACATAAGAATGTGCCTTTCATATTTTATTTTTATAATAGGAATCGAATTCTTCATAGTTCCATTGAGGCATCCATATCATAATAGGTATGAAAACAATTCTTTTGATTAGGGATTATGCATAGTAAGATGCCCTGGGATATTTCATCGTGAATATGTACCTCTAATGGAAAAGAAAATGCAATCATACTTACATATTAAAGGTGAACCATATTTGGTTCATTTACATCATGCTAATGGCATAACCACATATAGTTTCTAAACCCATACGAGTCATGATTGGTGTGAGAAATAAGATATAACAGTAGATTGAATTAAATACATGGGGGAATGATTTTAACTATGTGGGTATTAAATGATAAGGTTTCCTTGATGTTTGAGTTGGGCATACACACTAAGTTTCCCCTGATGTTTGAGTAGGGATTACACACTGAGGTTTCCTTGATTTTTGAGACTGAATTACACACTAAGGTTTCCCTAATGTTTGATCAGGTCTTACAAACTAAGGTTTATCTAATGTTTTATCTAAAAGTTTATATATTGTTCAAATGGGCCTTAAAAACTATGTCCATCCTTATGTTTGTGCATGGACTTGTTAAGGATATAAATCCTTATGTAGAGACAAGTTTTTTATGTTTTATATGGAGCTAGACCCTTATAAATCCCTCTTATATATATATCCTATTTATAATATGAATTATATTCCTCATAGTTATTTATATTTATAAATCACTAATGGGTAGTTAAGGATAGACTTATAAGAGAAGTTGGTCCCATGAGTTAGGACAATTGGGATATTAAGGGACTTACACCAAGGTGGATTCCCATGTTTTGAGGCATTTGTATCATGCTATTGATATTATCACCATAGATCTATAACAACATAAAAGTCATTCTAGGTGTGGGAAATAAGATATAATAAAATAATATACATGTTGTAATGGATGCAATATTGAGTATGCGCAAGGCTTATACACAGAGGATTCCCTAAAATAAAGGTGGAGACATGTCCTATTGAGAATATAGATCTATGATAAATATAAATCGATTTCATAAGGGATGTTATAATATAAAGAAAACATGGTATTTGTGATGCAATTATAGATATCTAACCTTAAAAAAGGTGTCCCACATATCCTTCTTATAAAAGGAATAAGAGACCTCGTAGTTCATATTCCCTTTCCCACTGATGGATTGGGCAGATATACATTTTGGTCCCATGAATTAAGAAATATTTGAAGATATTTAAAGGAATATGGACTTTATGGTAGGATAACGTCATAGGATAGAATGTGTTACACCAATTAGTGTTGATTAGACATGTAGGGTTCATGCAGTATTGTGTGAAAGAAGGGTGTTTATGCACTTTATGTGACCGCTTTGGAGTTACACACTTTGTGTGATCTCCTCAGAGTCCTGTGAATGGGAAAGAGTGCAAGATAATATTCCTCGAAAAAATGTTTTAATTTTTTTTATAATGACAATTAAAAGGTTCATGTAATCACATAAAGGTTGGGTAGTCACATGCTTCACATGAAATGAAGGTGGTCATGTGATTCATGTGATCCCTTTGGAGTTATGAGAATAGGAAAGAACATAAGGGAATACGATCACATGACTGACGAGAGTCCATATGATCATATGTTCTTCCACATGATCAATATTATATCTCATGATCGACCCTTGTGCTACAAATTCTATTTCTATTTACCCTAAGTTACTCACTGGAATTTTTTAAGTGGAAGGCCCATTGGATCGCATGACCACTCCACTCTGGAAAGTTTTATCTTGACTATATTCCACCCTTTTGTTATGTGTATAATGGGTGGGTGGGTGGGTGGGGTGGGGGGTTATAGGAACCACCAAACCATATCTATGCCATTTTTTATAGTGATCAAGTATTATATCTTGACTTGAGTTAGCAGAGGGATCATCCACATAAGTCAAAAATGTCTCACATGCTTTGTGTTATCAAGCCGCATGTCATCAATGATGTTGTATATTTTCACATGATAAACAATGACCACGTGACCGGTCCATCATTACCTGCTTTATTAAACCCATGGAATGTCATAGGTTGTGAACATGATGAAGGGTGCATGTATAGGAAATTGAGTTACATATCCTTTGCTGTATGTAGGCATCTCATGATGTCCAAGATAGATGTGTCCAAGATCCTTCATGTGATCAAATCAATATATCAGAGGGATTTCATGGTATTAGGCTGACATGTCATAGATCCTTCATTATATTAGGATGAAATGCACAAGTGAATTCACAAGTTCTGCCTGACATGTTTAAGATACTTCATGTGAACAATCCGACATGTCATAAGGATTTCATGTGTTCAAGATGGTATGTCTGAGAGCATTTGTGTGATCAAGATGGAATTTTATAAGGATTTCTCATATTCAAGACGACATGTCTAATAGAGTTCTCATGATAAGTAAAATAATCATTCACACCACATGATCCATTAGTGTAAAAAACAATATAACTTACAACACATAAGGATCTCGTCTTTTCAGCCTTTATTGCATGAAGCCCATGACATTTTTCTACTACTTTTCCATCAAGGAATCACAAGATTAATAAGTCGATCATGTGAACCACATAACCTGATTTTCATGGAATTGATATAATGAATCTAAGGGTTTCTTCATGATCATTTCTAGATCATGTGATAGTACACAAACCTTTTTCATGGATAGTAATTCCATTTATCTTTAATCATCATATTATGTTTTGAAATTTACATGATCATGAGCCCCACCAAGGGTTCTATGGCCACATGATCTACTTGTGATCATGATTATTTATTTATTTTTATCCTTTTCCAAATTAAAACTTGTTCTTTAGGTATTTATTTCTCAATTTTATAATGCTCATTTTTTGGGTGTAAAAAAATCCCCCCCTCAAAAGAAATGTTTGAAGGAAAGAGAAAGGAGTTAGTTCTGAGGAAGTAAATTCCCACCTAAGTCACTTGGGATTTATTTGTGTGGTACTATGGGTGTCTGTTGAATTCCTAAGAGACCTTTGGTATTCCACCTAATTCCCTAAAAATATGGGAAATGGGATAGTCATTTCACCAGTGTCTTAGAAATTTCAAAGAGCTCTCGAATTTTCTCTGTCATGTGATTACTTCACAAGACCACTTCACATAATCCCATTGTGAGATATGATCATGATAACCAATCACACGACCTTACCTATTGACCACATTAGTTTTGATTACTTTCTCAAACAATATTCTAATAAATCAATGAAAATTAATTTTAATTGTGCTGTACCTTAAGAATAAATAACTTGACCGTTATATTTCTTCGCACGATCCACTTATGGTCACATAATTTGCATGATGCTCCTAGATGTATCATGATCTTGTAATGATTTATGTGATTCACATGATCCCCTTATGATCTCTCAATCATGTGATCTTATATTGGTATTGTGATCACATGACTTATAATGGATCACACGATCCATGTGATGCTATCCAACTCATGCACCCCCGTTTTTCATTTAGTGCACCCCTTTTTAAGATTTTGAATCTTTCATTCTAAGATAAAATTTACCTTTTCACTGATTTTAGATGTCTTCAAAAAGGGATGTTATGGTAGTAGTAGATTGAAAAAATTCTATGGTTGTAAGTGTGTACATTGATGAGCGTATCATTATTAAGTCATCTTAGGGGAAATTAACAAGCCTGATGAGGATAATATTTTTGAATATTGTTTATCAAACTGATTACCAACATATGGATTAATCCTCTAGAATGATTATACTATATTAAAACCTCAATTAATAATTATATAAAGTCATGTAGTGATTCATTATAGTCTAGTAGCATCCATATGGTCTTAAAAAAGACCTGCACAATTTTGACAACATAAAGTTTTTACTCCAATTGATAAGGGAACCCTAAGAGACCCTGTAACAAAAGCATGATAAAGTATCCCAATTAAATGATTAGATGAAGAACCTAGATGAATATATAGAATATTATTAAGTGTTCATAGCTCATGGTTGCACTCAAATTTACCCTACTGGTAAAAGCGGTCGATGTAGTACATGTAGGGGTCGAAGCCATAGAGACCGACGAAGTAACCTTGAGACGCTATGATTTGGTGAAGGATGGGATATGAAGTATCCAACATTGGTTTTGATTTTGGATGGTTTAAAGAACACTAAGAAACCTAAGTGAATTCAATTCAAAGAAAATGGGTTGATCTTAGGATTATGCTCGGGGTGGATTGAATGAATTTTCCTTCTTTAGACAATTTTGGTTTTATTAATTCTTGATTAATCCATTCTTCAAAAATAACACTACCTTCATCATTTTCTGGTTTGGTGCTTACTAAATAGAATTACTAATCCCCTATACACTTATAGAACCAAATTCATGATCTCTCCGAGGTATATGGTCATTTAGTAATTGAATTTAGTTTGCTCAAACACAGTAAAGATGAAGAGTAGAAATAACTGAAGAATGGATGTCTTAAATTAATTATCCAATTAACAACAATTCATTAATAAAATAACATTCAATCCATCCTTTTCATACTCCTAAGATCAACCCATTAAAGGGTTATACCTCTATTGATGGTATACTCTCAATGGTGGGTGGAAGATGGCTTACAAGAATTTGATTGAAGAAATTAAAACCGCGGAAATAACGAGCACTCCTCTGTGTGTGTGAATGAAATTCACACCTATATGTGAACTAATTCACCACAACGCAGAGATATCACTGTGCTTTGTGAAAATTTAGTTTTAAAAAATTAATGGAAAATATAGAATAGAAAGATATTGATTAAGAACAAAAAAACTTACATGGAAATTGAAAACATTACAAAGGAACTTTTGCAGCATAACCTTACAATGAAACAAGCAACAAAAGATGATAAGAAAAATATCCGACCCTATTAACTTCACCACTAGCTCCTTATATAGGCATGTTAGGAGCCTTAGGTCCATACCCCAATAATTAATTCAACCCGAACAATTAATAGAGTCAAAAGGAGGGTGAATAATCAAAAGGAAATTGACATTTCGAATTTGACCCAGAAAACTGTCCAGATTCGTCCACCATATTGACATGTGAATTTGTAATTGAAGAAGGCCGAATCCGTAGGGGTTGTAGAAGAGAAATATCTCATCCATATGTCCTCTATGATTTGTAAAAATGTCAAGAAATTTTCCTCAGCCGTTTGGAAGTTATGATCGAAATGGTGGGATGGATTTCTGTACATTAATGTCGGGTCCACCATTTAAATCTCAACTTCAGATCCATTTGTTTGATGGGCCTTAGGCCCATTATGCTTCTTCCAGCAAGTTTCTGCCTTCAGGTGAAAAAATCTCCATCTTCACTTGTGATTCATCCATCAGACCTAAAAGAAAAAATGTTCCAAATAAATTGATGAATCATATACCAAAGTATCAAATTAAAATGATGAATATTGTAATTTCCACAAGCAAATTATTGAGTGGGCCAAAATTGACACTTTAAGCATAAATTGCACAATGATGGGAAATGAAGTTCAATTTATGAATTTGACTAAAATTGATGTTTATGAACATTTAAACACATTAATATTAAGATCTTAACAATGAATATTAGCCACTTTCAGTGACTAATCACACCCCCAACTTGAGTTTTTCTAGTCCCGAGCAAAATATATTACAAATATGAAATTCAAATCCTCTTTTCCAAAAACATTTTAATACACATTTCTCACCCAAATATCTCATACCAAAGAAATTATGGAACCCATCAAAATCATTTAAAACAAGCTAGGTCCATAAACATATCCCAAGACCAAGCCCATTCCTTTGTTCAAATTCATTTCCACATTTCATCCAATTTCAATTAAGCATGATAAAGTGTTGTGCATCACAAAAGATATGGGGACCATTTTATTGTTCAAGGGGAAAAATGGAAGTGCTATGTGGGAATCACATTAAACCTTAATATGAGTATCTTTTTTTTTTATTTTTTTGATGATTTTTTTGATGATTTTTTTTACCACAATATATATGAAAAGACTAACTCTGGGCAAGACAACTATGGAGTCATGATCCCCAAGTGCCGGAAGCCACACATATTGTCAATTTCATGCTCTAAAATAGAGATATAAAGCCTAACTCTGGGAAAGAAAACTATGGAGTCACGATCCCCAAGTGTCGGACGCCACACATTTGGACAAAACATTGCTCTATGTGCTCAATTTTGTTTTGTTTTGTTTTTTTGGATAATAAAATTAAACTAAAAGTGACCCCATAACCCTATGCTATAAATAAAGGGACCCAAGAACTCAAATTTACACCCATGATCTAGTAGACGTGCATTGTGGCATTTTTATTAAGAGGATGAAAATGTAAACATTGAAGAATCACATTGGACAACCGCACTTTCCAAAAACTATGCTCATGAACTTAAACTTGCATTAAAATCAGAATCAAGGCATGCAAAATTTATTTGATATCCAATTTTAGAGTTTTCAACGTGTGTTATCATGTTTATGGTTAATGGAATTTTTCTTTTCATGCATGTTTTTATTCACAAAATAAAAAAAATCATTTTTTATCTCCCCCCAACTTAGAATAACACTGTCCCTAATGTTTAAAGAAAAAAAAAGTTAGAAGGGGGTAGGAGAGGAGTTCAAAGAAGGAATCTAAAATGATAATCATGGAATGAAGTCACCTGGTGGTTGATGATGATAGCACATGCCATAGTCTCCCTTCAATCCGGGATTTGAGTCTCAGCGGCATGGATGGTGGTGAATGGATTTTCCTTATGGATTACGACATGTCCTTTTATTTTTTTTAACCTATAAAAACATAAAAATAAAACAAAACAAAAATAAATTGATGATACATTTTCTTCTTTATATTTTCTGGGTAAGGTATTACTCAGAGATCACACCACGTGACATGGATGAATATGGCTCTCCCCTTTCATACCCATCCTTACTCATAAAAGAAGAACAGGTCAACAACTTATGGTAATTTATTATATGAAAAAGAATATGATTCAAAATGATTGGAAACATGAAAACCATGGGTTCTATCCCATACATCGCGTTTGTTTAACGTCGTTGGCTCAACTTGTACCCCCCAACTTATCCAATTCTAAATATCAACATTTTTAGGAACTCATTTTTGTCCACTTCAACTTGATTTAGATTGATTTTTTTATAATTTGATTCATGTGAAATCCCATGGTCAATAATGAGTGTGGAATTCCAAGGAAATTTGGTAATGGTTGATTCAGTTGAATTTCTATTCTTTCCTAAGACATCAATGACCATTCCAACATTATTGGTTTCTTGAGAATAATGAACTACAAATACAAGGTTTTTGTTATCTCTTATAGTGGGATTCTTGAGTTCGGAAGAAAGTAAAATAATTTTGATCTTGGTTTCATTGAAATTTCCTAAAGAAGATTGAGAAATTAAATCAAAATCAGTTTCTTCTCCAAAAAATTTAGAAATAATTGGTTCATTTTGAAAATAAGATTCATCCTGGAAATTGTCCAGTTGAATATCAGAAGTGTGTATGGGATCAATGTTTGGTATTTCTCCCAATTTTTCAGTGATTGGTGGTCCTAAAAATTCACTAATGGAGCCATGTTTAGGAAACTCAATCCATGATGTAAAGTTATTATCTTTTGAATTCATAAAATCAATTTCCTCCAGATTTAAACACTCTTTATCTTGACTTTCAACATTTTCTGACCAATTCAATTCATTATCTAAATCTTAATTCCCAAATTCTAATGTGAGTTTTTCACATGTTTTAATGTTTTGTAGTTCAAACCTCAAAGATGAAACCTCAGAATTAATTATCTCCATTTGATTACATAATCATTCAATAATTTTTCAGGAATAGATTTGATAGATGTTTGTACATCATGGAATTCCTCATTATTTATATTTTCAATCATTCTTGATAGGTATGGAAATTGATCTTTTAAATAGTCAGCATCCCATTGATTTTACATCTCATCTGGTGTGGTGTATTGAATTAAGGTTTGGTCAATGAAATTCCCCATGTGAGGTGTTTCCCAATATTTATTTCCTACTTGATTATAGAATTGGTTTACGAAGGGGTATTTTGGAGGATAATCCATTAGAGTTGATTGAAAATTGGTTTTGGGATTTTTCAAACACACAGAAAAAAAGAGGAAAAGAGAAGAGAATGTAGGGTGAGAATAGACAATTTGGGTGAGAAAAGAAGACGAGGGTCTAAGGTATTTACTTGTTTCCCTGGAAACGGAGCCAAAATTTGGTTGCACCCAAATTTACCCTACTAGTAAAAGCGGTCGATGTAGTACATGTAGGGGTCGAATCCATAGAGACCGAAGAAGTAACCTTGAGACGCTATGATTTGGTGAAGGATGGGCTATGAAGTATCCAACTTTGGTTTTGATTTTGGATGGTTTAAAGAACACTAATAAACCTAAGTGAATTCAATTCAAATAAAATTGGTTGATCTTAGGATTATGCTCGGGGTGGATTGAATGAATTTTACTTCTTTAGACAATTTTGGTTTTATTAATTCTTGATTAATCCATTCTTCAAAAATAACACTACCTTCATCATTTTCTGGTTTGGTGCTTACTAAATAGAATTACTAATCCCATATACACTTAGAGAACCAAATTCATGATCTCTCCGAGGTATATTTTCATTTAGTAATTGAATTTAGTTTGCTCAAACACAGTAAAGATAAAGAGTAGAAATAACTGAAGAATGGATGTCTTAAATTAATTATCCAATTAACAATAATTCGTTAATAAAATAACATTCAATCCAGCATTTTCATCCTCCTAAGATCAACCCATTAAAGTTTTATCCTTATATTGATGGTATACTCTCAATGGTGGGTGGAAGATGGCTTACAATAATTGGATTGAAGAAATTAACACCGCGGAAATAACAAGCACTCCTCCGTGTGTGTGAATGAAATTCACACCTATGTGTGAACTAATTCACCACAATGCAGAGATATCACTATGATTTTTGAAAATTTTGTTTTAAAAAATGAATGGAAAATATAGAAGAGAAATATGTTGATTAAGAACAAAAAAAACTTACATGGAAATTGAAAACATTACAAAGGAACTTTTGCAGCATAACCTTACAATGAAACATGCAACAAAAGATGATAAGAAAAATATCTGCCCCTATTCCCTTCACCACTAGATCCTTATATAGGCATATTAAGAGCCTTAGGTCTATACCCAAACAATTAATTTACCCCCCAACAATTAATAGAGTCAAAATCAGGGTGAATAATCAAAAAGAATTTGATGTTTCGAATTTGACCCAGAAAACTGTCCAGATTCGTCCACCATATTGACGTGTGAATTTGTAATTGAAGAAGGCCGAATCCGGAGGGGTTGTAGAAGAGAAATATCTTCATCCATCTATCCTATATGATCTGTAAAAATTTCAGGAAAGTTTCCTCATCCGTTTGGAAGTTATGGTTGAAATGTTGGGATGGATTTCTGTGCATTAATGTTGGGTCCACCATTTAAATCTCAACTTCAGATCCATTTGTTTGATGTGCCTAAGGCCCATTATGCTTTTCACAGCAAGTTTCTGCCTTCAGGTGAAAAAATATCTATCTTCACTTGTGATTCATCCATTATACCTACAATAAAAAATGTTCCAAATAATGTGATGAATCATATACCAAAATATCCAATTAAAATGATGAATATTGTAATTTCCACAAGAAATTTATTGAGTGGGACCAAATTGACACTTTAAGCATGAATTGCACAATGATGGGAAATGAAGTTCAATTTCTGAATTGGACTAAAATTGATGTTTATGAACATTTAAACACATTAATATTAAGATCTTAAAAATTAATATTAGCCACTTTTAGTGACTAATCAGCTCATGTGAAGGATGATCTTTCAATGGTATCATATTTAATTGAAACTACCCAAAAATAGGGTTATGGTCTATCCTCTTTGATTGAGGCTCTCTATGCACTAGCGATAGTAGAGGAAATAGAGTGGGTGGCACTTTGGCATGAAATTTATTCCCCCTGTAAGGTTCTGAATGAACCAGATAAATCATTAGACCAAATTGTGTCTTGATCTTGTTGTTTCCCTTTTGGGAGGAGTGAATCTAGGATATATAAATTCCTCATTCATTTATACTCTACTAATGAATGGATCCTTAAAATTTTGGGTTTTTTGTCATACCTTCCACCTTTTATCATATGTATGATACTTTCAAGGATTAATATCATGAAAATCACCAAAATTCATCAATATTTCTATAATATTGAAAACATACCCCAAATACGAATTCAAATGCTTGAACAATAATGGAATTGTATGGTTCAAAGGGATGGACTGGGGTGGATGTTCCACTGATAGAGAGTCTGAGTGCTCTAATTTCTTCCTAGGTTAGTAAACCTAGTGAGAATATATTTATTTTTTCTAGGGTCATATAATGATCCCTAAAATCTTCATTTCTATTTATTTTGGCCATAACTTTTTCCTAATCGATTAAGGGAGAGTCTTAGCAGGCATAGACTTGGATATTGATCAGAACACCCTTTATGGTGGTTTAGCCTAATAATTTTTAAACCTTTTCCATTTCATAAATCCTTAATGTTTCTTGAATCACAAAGTGTGTCCAACAAGTGAAGACTTTAATTTTTCATCAACCACAATTTTCGAGTTTTCATCCAGGTGAGTATCATGTCTCTTTCCATTGGTAGTTTAAGGTATTTTAAGCTAGACCAATTAGGTGCTATTATTTAGGGTCAAATAGATTGGATACCATTTTTATATATTTTAAGGTCATATAGTTCATGATTTATTTTTCTATAGTTTAGTATTATATATCTCATATCTTCTTTTACTGTAGTTTAGGGTTGTATATCTCAAACCTTCTTTTGATGTAGTTTAGGGCCATATAGATCAGTCATTATTTTGCTGTAATTTAGGGATGTAAAACTTAGACATTCTTTTGTTATAGTTTAGGGTTGTATAGACCAGACCTTATTTTTCTATAGTTTTGGGTATATAGCTGGCCTTTATCTTTATATGGTTTAGTGCTATATATCTTGGAACTTATTTTACTATAGTTCATGTTCGTATAGCTCATAACTTATTTTTATATAGTTTAGGTTCATATAGATTAGTCCTTATTTTACTATATTTTAGGGTCATATATCTCAAAACTTATTTTCCAATTCACATGCTTATGATATAGAGGATGAATATTCATGATAAGGGTTTAGACACCCTACATTTATATTTAGAAGAATGAATATTCCTGAAGGGTTATGAAACCTTGAATTCTTGAAAGAGTTATAAAATATGAATATTCAAAAAGGGTTTTGACACCCTGAATCCTTTCCAAGAACATGCACAATATATGGTGACATAATGTTAGGGATGTTAAATCCACTTTAACAGTCCGAATATGGGTTGTGTAAATTACATCCCATGGAGTTTGAACTAAAGACGATGAGATGGGGTAAACACACCATGGATGATTATAGAACACACTAAGGTTATGAATTCTAATAGGATGTTTCCAGGTATTATGGGAATTAGAAGCCATTTATTACTAGAAAAAGACACCTTTGGTTAATGAGTCAAGGTAAATTATGCATGATCTTATATGGTCTTATATGCTGGTCAAGCAGAGGGGTCCCTCTTCCTTTCCAGGGCCTATGAAATATTTGGGGAGGTCTATGCACTTGAGTAATGAAGTAATATATATAGAAAAGTCTATCTAAGGAGGGTTCTAGTACCCTGAGGATGGTTCAGTCTAGGGTTGTGAATCTTAGTCTCTACATCACTTGTTTAGGACCACATGATGAGTAACACTAAAAGGTCCAATAATGAAGTACTACATTCCATCATTAAGAATGGGTAAAACATACAGTACCATAATTCCCAGGATATCAAATCCATTTGAATAGTTTGGTCATGGTAATTTTAAATCATGATATAGGAATATATGATTCAATGAGGAATTTAGATTTGTGGGTATATGTTGAAATAAGTATCATGCATGAGAAGTGAAATATCTCATGGATTTTAAGGGTAAATTTCCTCCATGACCAATAAATCCACTAGGTAAAATCTCTAAGTAATTGTGTTATTCACAAGGGAATCCAAGTGGGGTACCTTTAGATTAGTCAGTCCCTGTTATTGATACACTACATAGAAGAACCAAGAGAAATATCTAAAAGAAATGGAGATCCATGAGAAGTGTAATGACTCAAGGAACTTTCAATTTCCAATTAATAATTCCAATACATGAAGTTTTTTTAGGAAAAAAAATATTCAAGAAGGGTTTGAGAACCCTAAAGGTTGTTTTGCTACATATGGAACGCATTATCATAGTAAGGGGATGTGATAAGTCATCACACTATTTTATTATTGGACTAGGTGATATAGTGATCATGGATCTCCTTTTATAAGGTTCATAATGTGGACCCTAATATATTTATTAATTTTTTATTTATTCTTTATATCTTGCCTAAAATCTAGATATAAAGGTATTTATGAGAAGAGACTTGTCTTTTGCTCAGATTTCCCTTTTTAGGTTTTTAGTCTAACAAGTTTTATGTCTCTTTCATTACCAATTTAAGGTCTTGTGATTTAGACCATCGGGGGATAAAGTTTAAATTCGTAAAAATTTGACCAAGGTGCACACAGTTTAAATTCATGATGCAGAGACCCATTATAATATAGATTCTACACAATAACATGACTAGGATTACCATGGTCGGGAGTACTCCAAAACCTTCATAAACATGGTATGAAAATATTTAAAATCATGGTTCAAGGTTTTTGAATCACGATTAATGGTATGATATAGAAATTTTGAGGATGATCATGAATCTCCCTAATGTGATGAGTTCCACTATAATTTTTTCATAGATTATACATATTTGAGGTCCTTTCCTACTAGGAGGATATTCCTTTGGCTGATGGGTCAAGGGACCTTACATAGATTTAACTCATGCACGGTCAAATAGAAGGGTCCCAACTTATTTATGAGGGTCATGAATGGTTTATTGAAATATGATATGATCAAGGAATAAAGTGTGGTTTATGAATTGAGTTGACCAAAATAATGAAAAAGGTACCTCAAACTATTGTTTTCAATGGTCAATATCTTGTGGGTTGTTTGATAAGAACTGATAATGGAGAATTGGTTTGTGCAATTTAAAATTATACCATAGAAAAATTTACCATGCAGTTTAACATCATGGAACAAGTACATAACTATTATATAGTTTAAAATCCTGAAACTTGGACGTCTTCTATTTGGTTTAACATTATATGGTAAGGATGTAATTTTCAACATTAAATTATGCAAATTACTCTGAGAAAAACCATGATTTGGTCAGGGAAATTTGAATACATGATGAAATTTCCTCCATATATGTTAGGGATTATTTTGCATAGATTTGACTCAGATTCAAGAAATATATTTATAGATATGACTCATGAATAGGTGGAACAAGATCACATGACTCATACATTATTTAATAGTTCAAGGTCCTACGAGGTAGACTAGAGGTAGGGGATTATGAAACTTTTTTTGGATAGGATTCCCCTAAATTTACATATGCATATTATAAGGGTAGGACCCATGTCATAACCATATATTATCAAATAAATCTCTCTACATATATCTATCTTGTACGTAGAAGGTGGTTAAACATCTTCTTTTGGTTTTATAATTGGGACCACGATTAAAGGGGTCCTGACATGGCTATGTATCCTATAACAATAGGAATCAATCCACACATAGTTCTCATATGTATCCCCACATAGATTCAAATCATATATATGGAGATGTATTTTTTTCTTAGTATGTATAAAATATTTGTGATTCTTTCTCCACATGGATCTATTTCACGTGTAGGAAAGAAGAAATAATCCCTACCTTAGTACAGATCTTTTAGGGAAGTGAAGTACCACTGCAATGTATTAGATACTAAGGTAGAAGGGTATATTTGTTTCTTGAATTTTATGGATAGGTTCAATGATGGGTGATCCGAGAATCATTGTGTATCCTATAGGTATATGAATCAATCCATGCATAGTTCTTGATAAATAATACCTTCCATAGATCAGGCTTGTGTGCAAGGAAGATAGCATTTTTTTGAAATTTTAGCAGGGACTTGGATGTGGGATCAAAATGTCACTATGAATCCCAATGGAATGAGAATCAAGACACATTTAGTTCTTGGTAAATTATAGGACACCCACATAGATATAACTCATATATAGGGGAAGTGATATTTTATTTTCGACACATGTTCTTATATGAGAGAAACCCAAGTCAAAATATTCTATATAGATCCAACTCATAAATGGGAGAGGGAATTTTATCCTCAAATGAAACGAAACCCACTATAATCTAGGTACATGATCCCTAACTGTCAATGTTGATATTATTTGGGTGAAGGGATCTCATATCAGGAGAGGATTTTAGTGGAAGGGGAATCCTTACAGTCTTGCAGCCAATTTTTTTTGACAGATCTCATTATAAATCATGTACTTGTGTAGATTATGATAGTGGAAAACCTATGGATGGGACAAATACAATTTACTAATGAGTCACTACATAACCTATTAGGTTAGGAATCAAGATATAGATTGTACTTATAAGGAATGGATACCTGAATATATTATGCTTGTGTATAGGAAAGGGGGAATTATTATTTTTAACATAGTGGCTATGCCCAAGATTAGGGGACCTGGGAATCTCTATATATCATGAAGGATCCAGAATCGAGACATATACAGTTATTATATAGAAAAATCCATGCACAGGTTTGACCCATTTGCATGGAGATGGAATTTTATCCTTAAAAGGAGATTCATACCCTGAAATGAAAAGGGTATGATAATACAATGTTATAATATCTCTTTGAAAATGAGTATGATGAAAAGATGAGTAACATAGAGGGAATATGAATCCAATTTAATGGTTCAGTTATGAGAAGTATAAGTTATAACCCAAGAATATATGAGTCAATGATAGATGAGTACTGATGGGTACATGTCAACCACTAATAATGGAAGAATCTTGTATCACACACAGTCAGGAAAATAGCTCATAGATTTAAGGGGGCCTATCCTCTAGTATTAGAACACCCCTAGGCAAAAGTTATTTTTAATTTTATTATTCAATAGAAAATTATAATAGGGTACCTTTGGATAAGCCAGTACCCAGTTTTATATAGGAGAGGACTAAGAGTACATGGGGTTGTAGTCCATGGAGTTCCAAATTTAGTGTATCAACTAGTAATTGATTGGTATTAACTCAGATATGGAAGGTATGAAGTTTTTTCATGGAGAACATAATATTCAAAAAGGTTTTGAGAATAATAATTGATATGCCAAAATGTATTGAACACATTTATAGGGAAAAGGAATAAAGCCTTAAATAATCAAATACATGCAATCAGGTGGGATGATCTACCCAACATGAAGACCTCATGTCATGTAGTTTAATATCATGTGATTAGGATGTATTTCATGTAGTTTAACATCATGTGACTAGGATATGGTTCCCTATACTTGAATAGAACACACCTCACTTATGCTATTCTGAGTGTCTTTCTAGGTACTCTAAGATCACATGATTCATGCTAATCATGAGAAACAAGAGATGTCTGGGAAGTCAATTGTGCTGCATAAGAATGCACAATTGGGAAATTGTGGGGACAATTCACATTTTATTTTGGATTGGAACCTCTACATGGATCTAAATCTCATGAAGGAATAGGGTTGGAAGTAATTAGAATTTTCATCTGGGCCTAAAATGAGCAATATAGTTACCTCTACATATCCCATTAATATGGGAATAAATCCACAATTAGCTCTTATAAATAAAACTCCTTTCACAATCACAACCCATATGCAAGGAGGAGGAAGTTTTTTCACATCATGATCGGGCGCTGGATGTGGGATCCGAATGTCACTACGTATCTCAAAGGAATCAGAATCAAGACACACATAGTTCTTGGTAAATTAAAGGGTCCACCACATATATATGACTCATATGTAGGAGAGGAATCATTTTTATATTTTTTTTATCATATTTGGGTCCAAGACTAGGGAATCCAAGCATTACTACATATACTATAATAATAGGAATCAATACAATCTTATTTATCATATATGATCCCTTATGAGGATCCGAATCTCATATAGGGATAGAGAATTTTATTTACTACATAGATGTATATCAAGCATAGTAAATTTACATTAAATAGGTACCCTACCTCAAGAAATAAATAATACTAATCTGGGTGAAGTTTTGGAACCAAGATGGAGGTGGTTTTACTTTTCTCTAGTGTAGGGTTATTGGAGAAAACTCAACATAATATGTAAAATACCCTACAACAAAAATGATTTTAAGAAGATCTAGATCACACGTGAAAGGGAAGGAAGTTCCCATGTGGTAAACCCATGATACGTGACTTAAGGTCTTATTATAAGGACCACTATGTAGTTTAATGTCATATAATAAGGACTCAATATGTCGTATATTTTAACTTCATGTGATGAAGGGACATTATATATAGTTTAATGTTGTGTAGTGAGGATGTCAATTCCAAGTAGTTTATATTCTTCCTTCTAGGACTTAATATTTCATACAGTTTAATGTTGTGTAATAAGGATGAACTCTAGCATGAATAATTATGAAAAGTAATTCTTGGGAAACCTTTCATTAGTTGTGGGAGGGACACATTACCCATCCACCATGTCCAACAAGTAGGTTACATTATAATAGACTATGTATGATGTAATGTTCTTCACACTTGGGTTCTAACTTTGGAGGTTTCTTCTCTAGTATCATTAGGGTTATGATAACCAATAACAATTATCCTTGGAGGAATGAATGGAGGTGAACATTTTTATTGAAGGATCACGTGATCTAGTTCTGATGGAATTTGAGGCATTGGATCATATGAAACATTTTCTCATTGAGTCATTATAATTCACCCAACCCCTTCTATGATTTTTTATCATATGAGAGTTTTCCACATATAGCTATTTGGAGTGAATGAAAATAAACTTCTATGGGCAATAATAACCCTTTTTTGTAGACTAGTGAGTATGGGGTAACTTGTGTGGTATTTAGGGTTGTGGTATGGTTGGCCCATAAAGTGTACAAGAGCTTATCCAACCAATAATTATTGCCTTTTCCTACCATATTCTGGAGTATATTTGACTAGGTATTATTTAAGGTCTCTATATATCCATTTATTTACTACATGGTAGTGATATGAATGGTTATAATCAATGTTATACTGTTGATACAAAGTCTTAAAATTAGAAGAATAGAAGTTCGTGCTTATTTCCATCAATATTTTTGAAGGACACAGAATCTAGTGATGATGTTGGACTTCAAGAAGTTGATGAAACTCTTTATCTAAACTTCTATTAGGGGTATTGAATCAGCCCATTTTTAAAATAAATTGGTAGCAGTAAGGATGTACTTAAACTACTTAGTTTTATATGGGGGATATGGCCCCATAATGTTCATTCCCCATACAGTAAATGATCAATAATATCAAGCAGTTTGAAACAACTCTAGGGGTTTATGGATGATGTTTTCATGGATCTAACATGCATGGAATTTCTTAGTGATCTCAACACAGTCTTATATCATCATTATACAGAAGTAGACAAGTCCCCTAATTTGGTATTAGATCCTGGTTCCAGACTGATGAGCACTAAGGGAGCCTGTATGGACTTCCATCATTATGTCGGGAGTCTCTCCTTCTGTAATTAATATTAGGAGGAATCCATTAAAGCCCCATTTATTGAAGGATTTTTGTTTATTTAGTAAATATTAAAGGGTATAATCCACCTCCTAGCATAAAATATGTTTCCTATTTTACAAATCCAATAAAAGGATTCTATTTTGTAGGTAATTTATTATCTTATTCATCCATCCGAAAGTGGGTATCAATTCATCATACCCCAGTGTAGTGTTGACCTGATTGATTTCCTCTTTATCACAGATGATGACTAGAGAGACTAAACTTCATTGTGTGAAAAGGAAGAATACCTCATCTCAGTTGAGATCATCTAAGACCAGAGATGATTATCTAGTAAATCATTACAAGCATTTTTTATTAATATACATGATGAAACATTGGTTCATAAGGGAATTCTGTCACTAGTCCTCTCACATAACTGATGAAAGGGGTCAATTATTATCTCTTGATGGAATACTCTCCATTGTTATGTTTGATCACTAGCTTCAAATCACCTTTAAAATTAATAGAGGATATCCAAAGTTGTAGGGATAGCTCATGTCTTGCTATAAGAGCTTGGTATTATTCCTTATTATTAGTGAATCCTTTAGAAAATGAGAAGGATTAGAGAAAAATTTCCTATTCCGGGAGATAAACACAATCCCTAGGATAATCATATTGAGCTTTGGGTTTTTCATTTTTTTACTGGTTAGACTCCGGTAGGAATCTTCAAAATAAATACCCCACATTTGGGGGGTGTCATGGGCATATAAACCTATTTATTTGGAATATTGGTGTCAAATTGCTTGCTTTCTAAGGAAGGATGTGCTATGAAGAAGTCATTCAACACCTTCCCTTTGTATACCATTTGTGACACAATTTGAATGTCATAATATTTTAGGATAACCACCCATTGGGACAAATTCTTGGTTAATATATAGAGACTAAGAATATAATTGAGTTGGTTGATACGATAAACTAAGTGGACTTTATAATTCTACAAGTAATGCCACATCTTTTTCACTATAAATATGAGTTAGAGGTAATTATTCTTGATATCATAATATCAAGTCTTAGTGTCTATAATAATTTGGATGAGATAGTAGATATTGTTTTCATTCACTGCATAATTGTTCTGTGTAAGGAGGTAACCTAGTGATCACTTTTTTGGTTTCCACATATAAGAATATTGGCTTCCCTTTTACTCGTTTAATTAATACTGGGGGATATAGATAGTACTGATTGAGGTCCTCAAAATATTATTGTAAGTCCTTGAACCATTAGTATGAAACTCGCATTCTCATTATTTTAGTGAAGGGGAGACATTTTCCAGCCGAGTTGGTTATAAAATTATTTATATAAGCAAGGTGACCCTATATCCCTCTAAGTTCTTTAAGATTATGAGGGGGTCTAATTTCTAGAATTACACTTGCTTTTTTTGGATCAACCTAGATTTCATGGTAGCATAGCACAATGTTGAGGAACTTCCATAACATTACCCAAAATCACACTTTAGGGGATTCATCTTCAAAATTTGATACAGCAACTTGTCAAATATTTTTTGATGATCAGTGAAGTAGTTAGGACACTATCAAGATTTAACCACTAAGTCATCAATGTATAATTTTTAAATTCAAACCAATTAGGGTTTGAAGATATATTGCATGACACATTGATAAGTGGTGCTAAAATTCTCTAAACTAATTTGAATGGAATAGTAATAGTATATTCCATAAGGTTCTCTAATGGTAGTGGATTCCTCATCTTTAGGGTCCATTTTTATCATGTAATATCCTGATTACCCATCAAAAAGTAAAGGGATTGGAAGCCTGTAGTTACATTTGTTAAAATTTCCGTGATCACTATTGGGAAATCATACTTTGGAAAATTATGGTTGAGATCCCTAAAATCAATAAAGAACCTGATATTCCTATTATTTTTCTTCATGGGAACAATATTAATAAGATATTTTGGGTACTACCCCTCTTGAACAAAGATGGATTTGATTAATTTTTCAACTTTGGATTCCACCTTGGTAGCATGAGAGGGGTGAATTCTCTTGTCTACCTTCTTAAAACCTTGATGGTCATCCAGTAACCCTAAATGATGAGTAGCTGCATCAGAGTTCAATCTATTAATCTTATTATAATTCTAAGAGAACACATATCGATGTTACTTCAGGAAAGATATATAAATCTCTTTCTCCTCAAGGGGAATAGTAGAACTAATCAATGTGGTCTATGGGTCCTCCTCTATTCTTATATTTACTTGTCTGAGCTCATCAATGGTGTTGGAAATGCCTTCATTAAAATCCAGAGGGGCATCACTGAGATCATCCTCTTCCTCTTCCATCTATGTGCCAGTGGGGGCATCTTTAGGCATAGTAGATAAGTTAGGGGTATATCTGTATCTGTTGAGGTATAATACTCTATGAGAAGAATCATTGAGATCATTAACTTTTAGATACATCATGGGAGAATTCTAGAGATGATTTTTCCCTCTCTTCGACTACTAGGGGTAAGAGAGGTATGGATACCCTATGTTTTATGTAATTTCATGGGGTAATTCTCAATTTTCATTGATGGAGTTAGAAAATTTTCTAACTTATAGGAAGTATTGTTATTGAATTCTTTTGGTAAAACAATGCCAACTAGCATGATTGTTATTTAATAAACATGGTTCAATTAAATTTGTAATCCATAATTAACTACTGGGACTAGGTCTACTACATTGATTAGGTTTATAGTTAGTACACAGTCATTGCTGAGGAAGCTCTAGGGGTTTGCGGGGGTGGTTTATAAACCATTAGGGATAGTGAACAGAATATCACCCTCTTTTATTTTTTATTTTACCTCCTACTTGTAGAAACATTCCTTGACATATCCAGATTCAAAAAATTTAAAGGTGGGTTTTATCACCATATAATATGTTAACCTTTACATTGATGGTGTATTTCAAACATTAATGGAATGTTGATGGAACTACCTCATGGTTATGAAACCATGGTTTTCCAAGAAGGAAATTATATATAATTTATTTCTAGATAACCTTGAAATCAACATTGGACATGATGTCCCCAAAATGATCCTTAATATTAATCCTTTTGAGGGGATTTTTGTTCACACTTATTATACCCTTGAATTATTAGATTCATTAGAGATAAATTATCCTCATTGTATCCCAAATGTTAAGGGTACTAGAGCAAAATGATGTTGATCCTAGAACTGTTTTTAAATAGATCCCTTTGAATATCTATATTTTCATATTTCTGAAAAAATATAGGGTTCTAACATTACCTAGAATAAGTTCCTCCTGATCTTGATCTATGAATGAGATGGTAACATGATATTATACTGGTGTAATCTCCACCTGATAAACCCCAACTATAATTTCTTCTTTCTCAAACTCCTAGGGACTCTAGTGAGCCTCAAAAAAATAATTTTCTATGATCTTTTTAAATGTGGTGAGAATCCAGGGTTGAGTTATTAGTTGGGGAATTCTCCAATTACTTTAAACATTCCTATTTTTGTACCATAGGTCAGTGTTTACCAGTGCAGGGTCATTCCTAATCACATGGATTAGGATTTGAACAACCTAAGGTATATGGTCTTAGTGCTTGTTTCAAGGTTGAGGGAACACCTGTTGCTGATGGAATAGGACACAGTAGTCTACCTATTTTCTTGGGATGATCCAATAGTTGAACACCCACCAAATGGTCATCTAAAAAAATTAGACCTAGATGACTGAAAAAACATTTTGAGGAATCCCCATTCTCTTGTTGGGATTGTTGAATCACTATCCTATAGGTATTAAATAAAAATATAGTTTTAGTAGGGTTGTGATTAGGATATTGGGTTTGACTATGTATATGCCATCCATTATGCCCTTATATTTTTTGGCCTTGTCCTATGACTCCCCAATCAAGCACAAGAAAATAATATTCAGGGGATTATTTATCATCAAAGAAAGGGTATTCTAGTTGAATAACATTAATAGAGTTGAAAACAACAAATTCATATGATGAGGGTTCCATTTTGTGGGATTCTTCTTGTACTCTTGATACCAAAGGAAGGAAATACACATGAGTCAAATTCAATGTAGTTTTTGGGTGAGAGTCTATACCTTGATCCTTTTTGTGATTCTAAAATTTACATCTACATATAGGAGATAGGTTCATTAGAATCCCCTTAAATGTCATAATCATAACTAGTTTACAAAAAATTCACTCTAAGGGTGGCGCAATCTTGATTAGTTATCTTTTGAGTCATCTAATTATCAAACTTCTCTTTACGCCTATCCAGAACTTCCTACCAGTCAACCTCTTCTTCTAGTTTGGTGGGGGTCACACAGGTCACCTGTGTTGAATCTTTTACCACCATCACTTATCCAAAATAAACTATATCATAGAGGATATATTTAAAGATTAATTAGTCTTGTATAGTGTGACCCATTTTCTTATAAAAAATGGTAGTAGTCAGGGTGGTCACTGAGGCCAAACACACTGGGTTTACTAGGCTCTAAAATCTTTAGGGGATTTTTTTCTATGGTTATGTAGAAATAACTAGGAACCTATTCATTTCAGAAGGAATATACTTTGTTTTTATATTCCTCAAATTGTGGGAATCTTTGATCTCTATTTTCCTACAGTTGAGGGAGGATTTGATGCTATTGCTACTCTGTGAGAGGCATCAGGTGATGTAGAGGTTTCCTATGTGTTCCCACAAGCACCATCACTATCTTAAGAATAAAAATGAAAATTTATTCTTTGAAAATAATTTCCCTAATTCCACAGTCATGGGATGATATTTATCTCAATTCCATTGAATGAAATCTTCTAGAAACTTTTCCATTTCTAAAAACTCATGAAACCCCTAGGTATTTCATCAGAATTAAAGGTGTCTGCAGCTCTTCACAGTGGTTATCAATAAAAATATACAAAAAATTATCTTATGAGAGTGTGATACTGAGTGAGTACATTATACTATTCTATCTAAAGATATAGTTGGAGACCCTATCATTTTCTCATTTTTTATAGTTTTTAATGTCAACAATCATCTTCTTTCTCAATGGTGAGATGAATTGATAGAAGATTTGATGATGAGGGTATTCCCAACCAATGATAGATCATGATAGGAGGATTATATACTAATATAAATATGGATCAAAAAGAGTATTCACAAATAATCTCAGTTTTATTGCCACTTTTTGGTCTTGAGGGCCCATTATTAGTCCATATCAGGACACAAAGTGCATGAGATGTTATTTCAAATACCCTATTCCATCAAAGGTTGAAAATATAGGATTTCCAAAATTGGTTGGGGGTAAATTTTCATCCAAACATTCATTTTATGTCTTCCTATTGGGATATATAGGGGAACATCACCCCTCCATATCTACTATTTGAGTAGCAAGAGACTTGATGGTGTTAATGAGCTCTAGGGTTACCATAGTCTGGGAGACCCCTAAGTAAAATCAAGGGTTAGGTCTGATAAAGTCACCCTTACTTCATATCCTACTAATTTTAAAATCATGACAAGGAAAAATTATGATCCCAATAAGTAGGATTCTATCTCCATAATGTAGGGGAATTACAGTCCTCCTCATCTATTATGTTTAAGAAATCTATTTTTTGGATCTAGAGCCAGCATGCTGCTCAGATTCCATCCTCACAGGTAGATTCTCCCCTTCATGATAAGTTGGAGTAGGGATGCACATTTCCTTTTTAAGGCAGTACCCAGTGGTGATATTGACCTTGAGTAATTCCTCATTGATATATCTAAGGATATATATATCTCATTCTCATGCTATGCCAACTGTTCCTCTATTGAGGGGATTTCATCCCTTCTAGGTGATGAGTGGGATGTAGCCTCACCTTCCACTTTATACTTGAATAAATTTTACAAGGGAGGAGGAAGATATTTGTTCAGAGGTACCAAGATATAATTATTACTTTGATTCCACATATGTGAATCCTCGATTTATGAATGAACATCAAACACCTCTCGAGATACCATTTCTGCATTTTTCACTTTGATGTATGCATTTTAGTTAGTGTTGTATACTGGGTCGATGGTGACGATGTTCACTAAGGAATACCGGGTGATAGGGGTCACCCCATCACCCTCTAGTTAGTAGGGTAGTTTGACACCACTTGATTATCCTATGAGGATTATATCTAGGTCATTCCTTTGTCCCTTGTTTTTGTTGGTCCGTCTTGGTTTATTACCCTTGTGGGGTTTGATTTTATTTTCCAAATGATCCTTTGGTTCTGTTCTGTGAATAGTGACCTTGAGGGAGTCTCCAACCATGCTCGCTGAGTGGGCACTAACTATTAAGGGTATGTTGCATGGTTGGTAAAATGGATGGGCTTTCAGCCATTGATGACTGCTACCTAACCTTAAGAAGATTTATATCTTCAAGGGAGATGATAAAACCCCCCAGTCCTAAAGGCTCAAGTTGATTCAAGGCATCTGTTGGCATATTATGATCATATTGTTAAGGATTTGATGATTCCTAGGATTATGGTTGAGTATAAAATTCCACCATCCTTGGGGGATGGGGTTGATTAGGAGATACTAGATTTTTTTGGGATTCTCCTAGGATTTGATGATCCTGGGGGTGGAGACAATGATAAAAAATCTTCCAACCCTATAGTATGGGTATGATACCAAATGGAAACTATAACAACTTCCATTTAAATATTATTTATTTGGAATAGTTTCAATTTATCATGATCTAGGTGAAGTGCCTACTCATAATGGGAGTCACTTTATATGGGGATCTATCGAGACATAAAAGACTTCAACTTCCTCATTTGAGATGTGTTCCCTTTTCATTGAGAAACCAAGCTTAAGAGGTTATTAGATACCCTATCAATTAATTCTTGATGCTTTTTCATTTTCAAAATAGGGGAGAGTAATCAGATTGACCAATTGTCTCATGCATTGTTCAGTATCATGATCTCTTATGTAGCTATGATATTATAGGATTCCATGTATAGGTATGGAGTGAAGTGAAATGCACCATACTCACCCTATCCTTGGATTTAGATTCCATATGGGGCTCTAACGATTATTTTTTTGAGAGTCATTCAGCCATAAAGGCAAGCATGACATAGGATTTTACTTTTCCTTTTTGATATCGAGTCCTGGGCCATGGAGAAAGGAGCCAGTTCTATATGATAGCATAGCATATTTATGACTTGAGGTGATCCTTATATTCCTAATAAGGGAGGTTTCTATCCTTCAATCACTAATGGTACACCCACATATTCTTGTATAATTTTGGCATACACTCCTCCTTTAGCTCAACTAGGACTTTGTAGACAAAAACTATAAATGGGACAAAACATGGTCTGAAGGTAGTTTTTGGCTAGCTCTTTATATATATCCATTCCATCCTCTGCTTTATTAGTGGCATATTCCACCGCCTGGCCATACCACAAAGGTTTCTTCTCCAGGTAGCTTGTTGACTAGGTGAGGCATTACTGGTGGTTGATGGGGCACTATATACAGTTAAACCTGGTGTTTCAAGAATCTCTCAATATGAAGGTGTCTTGATAGGGGTGGATTTCCCTATCCGGGTGAGATATCACTTCAAGGAGGTTGTTCATGGTGTATGTTAGGGGTAAAATCACCATAATCCATCTATGTACTATCACATGGAGGAATATAATGGTAGCTATCACCTTCTCCGAACAAAGAGTCGACTAACCCTTGAAGTGTTGTGAATATGTGTTGTATATTCTCAAGGACACTGGAATTGAGAATAATAGTAATATGAGCCTTATCCTTCATCATGGCCATAATATGTCGTCCTTCCTTTTGGGGTTGAGTAGGAATATGAACCTACTGCTTGGAAGTCTATAGAGTATACCAATGACCATATGTTGTTGTAGGAATATAATCACACTATAACAACACTATTGGATCATTATGATTAGCTTCTTTATTGCTGATGGTAATATGAGACCACCTTTGGGTGGTTTCTGGAATTTGCCAATTAAACTTGGTTCAAGCGGGGGTATGAGCCCAAATCAAATAGGAATTCCCCACCGGAATATTCTAATGAAACTATAGGATAAAAAAGGTATATGTGCCTCCTCTTGGATAAACTCTAAAGGATGTTGGTGTAGTATTTCATTGGCATGAATAGGGATATGAGGCTAGCTTATGTAAGTTGTTGGAATATGACGAGTAGATTCTACGACAGGGATATAAGACTACCCTGGGGTGATTTCCAAACTAGGCTGGGGAACCACAGTTAGAATGGGTATGTGATCCCAGTCCAATACCTTTGCAATATATTTTTGAATTTAATTGATAGGAATATATGCCTATCCTGAGGTGATTTAAAAACTAGGTCGACAAAACCCAGTTAGAATGCATATGTAATCCTAATCCTATGCCTCATCCTTTATCAAAATATGTCGATAATCCTCCTTGATGGGAGAAAGAATATGTTCTTTCTCTAAAGTTTCCATCTATTCATGTTGTACATGTTGATATAATACTCTAGCTGCTAGGATAGGAATATGTGACTATCCCCATATAATTGTTGGAATGTGATGGTTAAGCTCCTCCATTATTTCTAGAATGTATATTCACTTTTTGAAGGTGTATTCAAGTACATAGGCTTGTACATTTTTAGTTTATAGGATATACCGAAAAACATATTTTATTGAAGTGGGGATATATTCCCACTCCTATCCTCTTCATGACATCATAATATGCCGATGGGATTCTTGCATGGGGTTAGGGATATATACTTCCCCCATGATCACTACTAGGATATGTGGGAAGACTTGGTTTGGGTGATCAAGTAATACAAGCCAGATCACTAGCTATCACTGAAATATACTAGAAGGATATTTTAGTGGAGGCGAGGATATGCGCCTTCTCCCTTTGGGACACATTTTTGTATCCAATGAGATCTACTTGGTTCCTGAACATGGGAGTTAAGGGTAGAGAACTATCAGATAGTTCCCTTAATAGAATACTAATGGGAATTTTTGGGATGATTCTAGCAGTTGTGGTTGATAATATCCCTCTTGGGTTGATCCTAAACTAGTATGGATCAATTTTCGACTCCTTGATCTACCTTCCTTAAGTAAGGTGGGTGTTGATTATCATGCTTTGGGGATAAGCTCTTAAGGAAGTTAGTAGTGGTGATAGGTTTTACCGATTTTGTCACAACATTCCTTGAGTGAGTTGGACTTGTGGGCTTCAGTGCCCAAGGACCCTTTCATGCAGCCTCAAGGGTCAGGGTTATACTGTGTTAGTGGTACTCCCTAACCATCACATTTTCTACCCAATGTTGAAGGTGTCAGGTGGGTGATAATGTTTCATTATCTACAAAGGTAGTCACTGCAACTGAGGTTACATGATTCTTTATTTCTTAGTCCACGTGTTTGACTAGATGAAAAATTTATGGGAACAATATATCTATGGTCAAAAAAAAAACAAGGATACCAATCAGTATAATGTTTCAAGTAATAAACATGATTAATCAATTATTCATGGGAAATATAATCATTTATTATTTTTTCCATTTATAAATTTGGTTTACGTGGAATATTCATAACAAAATGACTCATGTATTAGGAACCACATTACATTTATTTATTAAAATATTCACATTGGGTTCACCATTTCTATTTCGACTAGATATTTTGGCATGATGGTTTATTGTGAGAAGATCAATATAGTTTTATAATTTTTCATGTGAGCATGGTTTATCCATGGAAACCCAAAAAATACCACATCTTTAATGAACTATGATCCTTTTTTAAAGGAATGTTCTCATTGGGGTTCCATACATAATGATACTTAGAAACCCACATTATTTGAGAGGATGAGAGGTTAGGATCATCACACCCTGTTGTGGGGAATTGTTTCCTACTTCAGGACTCTCTTATAGATTTAATATATGTCCACAAATATTTCTCATATCTCGATACCAGACTGGTTACCCTAACAAAATGACTAGGTATTGCATTTCATTGATGTGAACCCCCATACATGTAAGAGGGAATTATATTTGTGACAACATATGTAAGTATCATAGGTTTTCCATATTGCTTCCCATTAAGACTTAGTGATGATGTTTTGGTGGATATATATGTTTTAAAGTTACATAACTGGGAACTGTTGAGTTTACCACCATCTAGGAAGGTGATTAGTGTTTTGAAATTAGGATTGAACCTACAAGAAGTGTTCAACATATCCTTCCAGAATATAAATCAAAGACCACATAGTTCATTTAATACTATACCTTTTAGTTTAATGTCATAAATAAAGAATGTGTATGATGACATTTAAATATTAGATGTGGAGCTTGGGCCTTAGGAAGGCATCATACATGACCTACTTATAACAGGAATCAGAATCCTCATAAATCAGTTGAGGCACATGTGACATAATAAGTGTGACAACAATGATTTTGAGTGGGGCTTATGCATAGTAGGATTCATTGAGATATTTAATTATTAATATGGACCTCTTAAGGAAAATAAAGTATAATAAGACTTACATATAAAAGGAGTCCCATATTGGGGGAATTTTCATCATGCTAATAGAATAACCACCACTATTCTCTAAGCCCAAGTGAGTCATGCTCATTGCGAGAAACAAGAGATAAAAGAATATTAGATGAAATGTATGTGAGCATGGGATTTAATTGTGTATGGATTATATGTTTAGGTTTCTCTGATATTTGAGTAGGGATCACACACTAAGGTTGCCTTGATATTTGAGCAGGTCTTACACATTGAGGTTATCTTGATCTTTGTGCAGGTCTTACACATCGAGGTCACCCTGATGTTTGAGACGGGATTACACACTGAGGTTTTCCTGATGTTTTAGCAAGGATTACACAATAAGGTCTCACTATTTTTTGAGCATGACTTACGTGCTGAGGTCTCCTTGATGTTTGATTGGGGCCTCATGAAGGATATAACTCCATAAGTAGAGACATGTTATTTATGTTTGATATGGCGCTCAAGTCTTATGAAGGAATCCTAGGTATCATGTTTATAATAAGAATCAATGTCCTAAAATTTCATAATATTTTTGACCCACTAATGAGTAATGAAGGGTCAAATCATAAGAGAGTTTGGTCCCATGATTCAAGATAATTGGAATATTAGGGGTCTTACACCAAGGTGGATACCCATGTTTGGAGGAATTTGTATAATTATATCGATTTGATCACCACATATATATAATCCCACACGAGTCATGCTTAGTGTGGGAAAAAAGATATAGTAAAAGATCAAACATGTCACAATGGATGGAATATTAAGTATGCATAGATCTTATACACTTAGTATTCCTTAAAAGAAAGGTGATGACATGTCCCATAGAGAATGTGGCGCTATGAGAAGAGTCATGGGGTTTCACAAAAGATGTTATAATGTGAATACCACATGGTATTTGTGAGGGTATTATGAATCCTTAACCTAAAAAATTTGTCCTATATATCTTTATTATAATAGGAATCAGAGTCCTTATAGTTCATATTCCCTTTCTCTTTGATGGATTGGGCTAATAGAAATCTTTGCCTCGTGGATTAAGGAATATTGGAGGATATTTAAAGGAATATGGACTTTATAGGAGAACAAGGTCTTAGGAGAGAATGAGTTAAATCCTTGGGGGTTGAGTAGTCCTTTAGGTGCCATGCGTTCTTTTTCAAAGGAAGGGTGGTCATGTGCTTTAAGTGATCCCTTTGAATTCATACACTTCATGTGATCTCCTTGGAGACCCACAAATGGGAAATGGTGCAAGGGAATATACCTGGTGAAAATTTTTTGAATCCATGTGGGCATGCCAAGGTAAAGGTTCATATAATCATATAAGGGCTAGGTAGTCATATGTTTCACATGAAAGAAAGGTGTCATCGTGCTTCATGTGATTTCTTTAGAGTCACAAAAAATGGGAAAAACGAAAGGGAATTAAATTACATGACTGATGAGAGACCAAGTGATCATATGTTCTATCGCATGATCAATAGAAAATCTCACAATCGAACCATGTGCTACACATTCTCCTTCTATTTTCCATAAGTTACTTACTACACTTTTTCAAGTGGGAGACCCTTTGAGATCAAATGATCACTCTAATTCTAAAAGTTCTCTCTTGAGTGCACCCCCCTTTTTGTTGTGTGTCAAGGGGGATGGGGTTTTATAGGAATTTAAACTCCATATCTATACCTCTATTTATGATGATCAAATTTTGTATCTCGGCTTGAGGAGATGAAGGGATAATCTATATAAGTTAGAAATTTCTCACGTACTTTTCATGATCAAGACACATGTCATAAATTACACGATCTATTTATCAGGTGATAAATAGTAACTGCATGATTGTTACATTATTACCAGCTTCCTTGAACATATGGCATGTCCCTAGTTGTGTGCATAATAAAGGGTGAATGACCAGGGGATTGAGTTTCATGTTTGAGGCCACATGTAGGAATCTCATGATGTCCATGATAGACGTGTCCAAGGGCCATTGACATGATCAAACTGATATGTTAGAGGACCTTCATGAGATCAGGCCGACATGACAAAGGTATTTTGGGAGATTAGGATGATATGTCCCAGGGCCTTCGTGAGGCCAGGACAAATTTTTTGAGAGACTTTACGTTATCAAGATAGCATGTGACAAGTATTTCTCATGTTTAATCCAACATGTTTGATATCCTTCTTGTAATCAAGCTGGAATATCATAAGGCATTAACTCATTCTAGATGCCATGTATGTGAGACTTCACATGATCTGTAAACTTATCACATACACTACATGATCCCTTCATGTGAAAAATACTGTAACTTCCATCATGTAAGGACCACTTCTTTTAAAACTTTATCACATGAATCCCATGAATTTTTTCCACTAGTTGTATATAAAGGCATCACATGATCAATAAGTCTATCACTCAAACCATATAACCTGATTTTTGTGGTGTCAATCACATGAATCTAAGGGGTTCCACATGATCAATTCTAGATAATGAGATAGGACAAAAACAATTTTCATGGAAAATCATTACATTTTTTTCAATGAATCATGTGATGTTCCAAAGTTTACCTGATTGTGAGTCCCACAAAGGGTTATATGATTGCTTGATTTGGGTGATTGATCTTCATGTGATCCTGATTATTACTTATTTTTATCCTTTTACAAGATAATACTTTTGATTCAGGTATTTATTACTCCAATTTACCAATTCTCATTTAGAAGGACTTAATAATACCCCCTTAATTATTTCTTTTATTCTTGTTACTAAGGATTATAGACTTAGGAAAACATTCCTTGTTAATGACATCTCCTTAAATCACATTACATAATAATCAGTTTTGCATGAAATGATAATTCTAGCATATTATTTTACATTTTTTACTTGTATTCCCCTCAAAGAGACACTCATAATGATCTTTATAATGCCTAATATCTTCAAATTTTAAATCACATGATGTTTCATGTAGAGAATATACCAAAATAGATCTTCTTCATGTGGCTGTCCAGACATAAAAACTTCCAAAACCTCACCATAAATGATCTTCTTTTATTCATGTTCTTTAGAATACCAATTGTGAGATCAAACTAGGATGGTATCTTCCTCATTTTTATGTCTATGATGTGACAACAAAAAACTTAAAATTCATCAAGGATGATCCTTTCATTATATTTTTTAGTATACCAATTTAGGAATCATTCCAAGATGGTAAATTCTTCAAATAATCATGTCCGATGTTGATAACCCATATAATAACTTAGGTTCTCCTACTAAGATCATGCTTCACATTTAATTCTTAACATTATAAGAATACATAAATCATATATATATATATATAATGGAATAACTTGGTTCCTTTTTTTCCTCCTCAATGTGAAAAATAAGGACATGAGGATCATCTCAACCATGTGGCTTCACTCTTCATGACTACACATATATTTTTTAAATATTGTTTTCCTATTAGAAAGATACATCTAAAAAATTCTTCAATTTATTTGTGTGTGAAATTTCTCTTCTCAAGAGTA
Source organism: Viscum album (assembly GCA_963277665.1). Classification (NCBI taxonomy): domain Eukaryota; kingdom Viridiplantae; phylum Streptophyta; class Magnoliopsida; order Santalales; family Viscaceae; genus Viscum; species Viscum album. The sequence goes on along the minus strand of CAUJRU010000391.1, from coordinate 416,167 downwards.
TGATTGAATTATTGTAGTGAAATATCTAGAAGTTTTTTAATCCATGTTTCAGCTCACACATATTATTGTTTAATCATAAAAGTTGTATTTTTTTGACAACCTCTCATGAAATTTGATATCTTCTCATGAAATCTTCTATTTACCTTTAACACCAACCTTTCCTTATGATTCTTCCATATTCTTTTCTCTTTACAAATAAACTAACCATAATATAAGTAAATATTTTGGCATGTTGGAAACTAATTTAGAATTTCCACATGGTTCTTTATGAGAACTTTTATTCACATAATATCTTCTATAATTTTTACTCTTTCTAATATTCTTGAACTTTTTATAAATTTTTTTACTTCTACTTGTTGTCCAAGGTAAACTGTAAATTTTTCTAGACCTTCTTGGAATAATTATTATTTATAGTATTATTTTCATTCTATCCTAAGGTTATTTGTACCTTATTTACCATCTTCAGTGGTATTTTCTTCCAATTTACTTTTTATACTTTTTTATATTTATATTAACCACTCCTTTGACCACTCTTATTGAAATTAATAGATGACTTCAAGTATATCAAATCTATTTAATGTAGAAAAAACCCTCTTCATCTATTGACATTTCTTATTCTTTGAATTTCTCCCCATTGACATGGGCTTACTTTATGATTTATAATTTTGATTATTGTACCAATAATCGAATAAACAATTCAAAAATCTATTATAGAACCAAAATGACCCTAAAAATATTGATTTTTTCACTCTAACTACTTGCTATCCAGATTTGTGATCAAGATTTTTTTATAACTATTCCATCACTAGTTGGGCTAACTTGGGAAACCCATTTATATTAATCCTATTCCATCTATAATAGACATGGGGGTAGGATTATCCTCAATTTTATTCATCTATACTTGCATAGATTTTGTTTTCAAACCCACACTATCTATTAAGAGAGATTTAGGAAAATTGTTATAACAAAATATGGATGGTACCTATTCCTTTATGGTTTCTTGAGAATGATAATCCGATGATGTAATGTACTTCTCAATTCATGATGGAGGTATTTTATTAGTAGAATACTATAAGGAAAATTGTGTGGAATAAATATTTCTTTCACCATATTCTTGTAAAGACTTATCTTGAATTGTGTTCAAATCTACCAATTTAATCTCAATATCTAGTAAGTTCATATTACAAATCCATTTCTCATCTTCAGTTACCTTCAATTTGTCTTAACATCCCTTCTTAATTATTTCAACATTCTTATCATGAAATTTGATTCTTTATTGAAATAATGTGTTAGGATCCCATATTATATTAGTCTTGACATCTATCTGAGCATCCTTGATAGATGATCATCTTAAAAAACATGGAACTTTTTCTAAAATTCTTTAGTAATTCCATCCTTCACTCAGATTGCATTGATCCAATCCTCTTCAAACTTGGAGCACATTTCTTCAAGATCTATTTTATTTTATTCCTTTTCTTTTACTTGTTGAGATAGAATTATATAAGTTGAAATTCTTTCTTGTAAATCTTTCTCTATATTCTCTGTTTCATAATTAAGTTGGGTGTTTTCTTCCCACATCCTTTAAAAAACTCCCCACACAATGGAAAATGCCTCTTTGGGAATGAATTATAAAATATCTTTCAATACTTCAAATGATATTTCAAGAGATCTTATAGATATAACATCATTACTTATTATTTTATCTTCTTTTAAAGGATAGTTTGTGTAATAATTTTCCCATACCTCATTATAATTTTAATTATTTGAGGTAGATGTTCTGTCATATCCTTAGTGAAAAGATAATCACCTTTTTTTTCTATTTCTAAACCAACTCTTTATTATTCTATAACATAGATTAGAGAGTCCTTTTATAGAAACAAAAGAGTTATGTTCTTCATCTTACTTTTTTCTCTATTTTTCCAATTCAACATGGTCATATTGGATATATTTTTTCTGATATGAAGTAAAGGAATATACACTAAATATAAAATTCATTGTTAATACATGAAAGAAACTCAAATCTTCACAAAGAAAACAACTTCAAAAATATAATCCAATTAGATGTGAGCTTAAAATTTCACACTAATTATTAGAAATAGTTGGGGTGGGTGAATCAATATTAGTGTAGTCTCATTCCAATTCAAACTTTTTATCCCTTTACCTCTTTGTACAATTAAGATATTTACTCTCTTATTGTCTCTTCATTATTATATACAAGAAGATAAATCAAGAAGATTATGTCACATTATATTTTCACATGGTTCACTGCTCATAAAGAGTAGATAGTCCTTTATATGTATGGTGATGAATGATTCCCAAATTTCTCACTATAATTAGGTAACAATTACAATGGATTGGATCAAAAAAAATACTGAACCTAAAGTGTGGTACCCTAAAATTAATACCGGGAAAAATAATAATTCTAAGTCCTTTTTCTAGTGATATCCTAGTCCACATATAACTCCTTATAAATATTTATACTGCCTATGTATAAAGTCTTCTACTTATTTCAATATTTTTTAATATCAAGATATTCCTTCACTAGATGTGGATTCTATTGAATGTCACATTGATGCTTTGTTATTATCCTCTACCTTCTATTATTGGCTTGCACAATGGTATGCAAGGAACTTATTCCTTCTCTTTTAATTCTCTTTAACTTACTATAGGTCCCTTATTTATCTGTAAAAATTGAACTTCACTGAGCATTATTCTTCTTTTTAAATTCATGGTTAACTCAACCAAATAATTATTTATTCCTTCTATGCAATAGAACTACCCAACCCTATTCCATTATATTTTATTATTATTATTCTTCTTCCTCATCCTATGGAAACAGATATGCATAATACATTCCTTTCTTCTTCTATCTCATTATCTATTCCTTTCACTTATTCTTATTCAATGCATGGTATCTACATTATTTATCTTCTTCTTGGCTTCAAATCATATCATTTGTATGAATATTATTATCACAGATTCAGGTCTCCTTCTTCTTGACACCAAAATATTATTTCTTAAATCATAATATCAAACTTCTCTATATTTTTTTATATATATTCTCATTATACTATAATGTATATATATAATAATAAAATAAGAAGTTTCTATTACCTTTATGTTCTTCTCTTTCTTCAATTTTCACAATATCATGTACACAAATGATTTAAATTACCAAGTTTTATGAAAATTCAAATACTCTTGGATCTTCAGCAACCACTTTTTTCTAGATCCACGTTAATCAACCATTTTTTATTTTTCCATTATTCTATATTATTCAAATATTCCTAGAATAAATGAAAAAAATACTTTATTCTTGATTCGTATTTTCCTTCCATGATATATTGAAATATCATATAGTCATATCTCCACAAAATCTATATATTAAAATTGTATCTGCATCTTAAAATTAAATATATGGTAGTTGCAGTCATGGATCCCTTTATTTGTGGCACAAAACTCATGGTTCTTCATTGCACTTACATCAATAAACAACATGAATAATCTCTCCTTCATTTGTGGTGATATTTCCCCACTAATATCTCTTCTAACACTTTCATAAAATATCTTGTATAACAATGAGTATTATCATGATATATATATTTTCATTTAATACCCATATACTTAGAATCTTCTAAATTATTCATTCGATAAATATCATGATCTCTTATCCTTGATTTACGATGCACAAATTCTGTATATTTATTAAGGCATGTTTTTTTGATGATGATCCTTACATTGATCATCATTATCCTTTAAGATTAAAATACCACTTATATTCCTATCCTTATCTATTTTGAAAACTTTATGATAATTATTATCATGTTATATCCATCATTGAATAACACATAAATTTTCATTGACTAAATCATAATGATATATTTCTCTACATATTCATTAAGATAATACAGTGATAATTACATGTAATTATCTTCATACTTAGATTCATAGATTAATATACCACTTAATCTTCCATATAGTTGATCACGAATTCAATAAATATACTATATGAGTCTATGTTCACTTGACCTACCATGCATGCACATAGTTTATTACCTTATTTATGTGGTAGGTCTGTACTTGTTCATGTAGTCAATTATTCACAATAGCTTCACCTACCATGAAACTCATGATCACTTCAACTATCATGTGAATCTTATATTAATTCATGTCCTTTGTGAAGATATTACATAAACCATGAGTTATCACATCATGTGGGTGGTACTGTTTCTTTATGAAGTCAGTACAACGATTGTGACTTCAGACTTCATGTGGTAACTCCAATGAAAATGTTAGCTTCTTCATTATTGTCAACAATGAACACCCTCCACTACAATCATTTTTTTAATGGAAGGTACATAATCATGGAAGGAACATGCATACCATTCTTGCTCATACACATGGAAGTTTCACGAAGGTCTCTCACAGAATATACATTCTTATCATGCACTTAAATGAAGTCATGTCATACAGAAGGTACACAATTACTTCATGAAAATTATTCATGTAACTAATTATTATTTAATGTAATATCATTCCACGAAAGATAATTTTATAGATTATTATCCCATATAATCTCTGTTATCTTCAAAAATAAGGATTCAATATATATTCCTAAATAATTCCATTCATTTAGATGACATTGCTACAATATCCACCAACACTTTCCATACTTTCCATTTTAAAATAAAAATTAAAAACAACATATTCAACATTAAGCCACATTTTATTTTCTTATTTTACTCCATTCCACATTAAATCTTCATTAAAATATTTAAATAATATTTTTTCTTAAATAATAAATATATTTTACAAGGAAAATAAAAAACACCATCAATCATATAGAACATGATAAGTAACTTAAAATAACACATCCAAGATGTATATTCCAATCTCAATTTACATAATATAAAGAGACATAATACTTGGTAAATTCTTAACAACATCCAAGTTCTTCTTGTTCACTTCCACTATATTGAAATTATTTTGATAATAAATAAAACTAAAAAAAATTATGATCAACATCCCTGATCAAAATAATAAACACCCTCAACACGTCACACCGCGGTGCCCAGGGCTATGACATGTTTTATAGCTTATAAGAACAAGTAGTACCTCGGTCACCCTAAACCTTTTCTAACACTCACTTGAGCACATAAAATAAAAACTAAGCCTCATTATATATCCAAAATCATCTTCTCATGATTTTCCAAGCCTTGGAATCCTTATTCAAGTCCTAATTAACTGAATTCCCCTGCTTTTGAACCAAAAATTAAAACTTCCTCTGAAATTCACTAACCTATGATGATGCAGGTCATTACACAGAGTTGGTTGATAACCCCCGTGAATTACCTCATTAGGAATATTTTAAGTGGTAAGGATCATTGTATTGATAATGAAACCTTGGCTATGAATTTACACTTTTGAAAAGTGGAAAATTTAAGTAGATCCATTATTTAGAAATCACTTTTTTGGATATGATTAACTCCTAAATATATAATCTAAAAATAAAAAAATATTTTATAAACTTACCCACCAAGGCCTTTATCCTATGAAAAATTTGACCATTTGTCGGTCAAATATAAGTGTGATTATAAACTCTAATTTTAGATCAAAATATCATCCTCCCATAATATAATGACATGATGTATATGGATATTACTCAGTATTTTTCTAACTTTGTCCTTTAATATCAGTGAAGAAAGCAATATTGGATTCAATATTTTTACACTATACATCTTCCTTTCTGAAATAAAATCCAAACTATTTCAATGGATTCATTTATTAAAATTTTAAGCACAGATAGACATAAGTGGGTCATAATTACTCTGATTTTGATGAATATTGGATAATATTTTTTCTTAGTAGCTATGTTGGTGGAGGGTCTTAGTTTTTGGATTGGGTATTTTCTTGGATTGAGGTTGATTTATTCTCATAACATGAATTTTTAGTTGGGGTGAGTTGATATTTATTTGAGATATCTAGATAGATACTCTTCACTATTGGGTTGCTCTAGTTTTGTTTAAGGTTTATGTTAAGGATATTGCTTAAGTTATTGGTGGGTTTTAGTATTTTTATGGTTAATGTGTTATAAATGGAAGGTTTATGGTTTAATATAAGGAATATAGAGGGAGGAGTTTTTGGTTGGAAAATAGGAAGGGATAAGGGAATGTGAAATAGTGTAGTAAGGATTAATGGTTAAAAGAGGAAGGGGAATGACAATATTTTTGATTATTTTTGGGGTTTTGATTGATTAAAAGTTGAAATGTATTGAAATGGGAAAGGGTTTAATGACATGGTTTAATAGATTTGTCCATTTTATTTTATAGGTTTATAGAAACCTTGATGTGGATCAAGAAACAAAAATATGGGTTTTCATAGAAAATTTTAATGATTTTGAAACTTTGTTAACCATAATATAAAACCGTGGTGTGATTGATTCCATGTAATTTATTGAGTTTTGATTTTTATTTTTATTATAATACCACAACATGGATATATGATCCATGTGTGGTTACTGTGATGAATGAGAGTGATGATATAATTTTTTACTTATTTTTGAACTACTTTTCAATGGTAATTAACCCCCTAATATAGAAAAATATTTTAAAAATCATTGATTTTTTATGCTTTGTGAAATATGATCTCTAAATGATAAATGGATTAAAACATTACTTTTAGTGGTTTATTATTTTTTAATTTTAATTATGAATACATGAATTGATCTTGGTTCTAGATTTTAGTTGTTAAAAGATTTACAATTCTATTTTAAAATGTTTTGAATAAATTTTGAATTTCAATTATAACACCTAAATTTAATTTTTTTTCACTATATATAGTTCAAAGATGAAAAAAGGAATAGGAATAATCAACTATGAGAGTTAAAGGTACAACAAAGGTCTAAGACTCCATGAGATATTCCTTGGGGTATGATCCTTAGGTAGTGGTGCCATGATTTTTCTATTTGTAAACACCATTTGAGAAATGGGATTATCTATGAAAAAATAAGACACCATTGTGTAAGCATGAATTCAGTTGATGCATGACTATCATGGGGTGTGTAAAAAGAAAATTTAAAAGTTTTTCTGACTACATCATAGAGGCTGACTAGAGTCATCTCACTTGAGGATCTCTACAGTTTGTTCACCAACAAATTAAAATTCACATAAGAACTAATTTTTTTATTGTTTATATTATTTTATGAAAACTGTGTGATTTTGATAAGGAATAAAGAAATGAAAATTTAGATTAACATGAAATGAAAAACAGAATAAAGAAAGTACATGGACTCTTAGGGTTTGTATTTGGGTTTCTTACATTATTTATGTTAACTGATTAAATTTTATTTGATAACCCAATAATGATATCTCCCTCTTGGATTACTATTATTTTATTTAGTGATTGTGAAACCTTGAATTCCTAAGAAAAATAGATTCCATATACACCTATAATAAATGTTTATAGAACACCTCAATCGAGTGTGTGACAGCTTCCAGGACCTGGATCCATCATATACTGTTTCATACCTTGAATGTACCAACTCTATTTTGTGAAGTGATAATGTTCAAAGGAAGGATGAGAAAATATTTGAATAAAGAAATTGGAGTGATTTAGTGTAAAATCCCATGTAAATAAAGAATATTACATTTTCATATTTATTAATATTCATGAATTAAATATCAATATTACTTTAAAGGAGATTCCATGTTCAATGGAATACCCAATATGCAACAACGAGTTTTTTGAAATCTTACGTTGCACACTAATAATATAATAATATTATTTTAAATGGTAGTTAACTCCTAGCCATTGTAAGGGAGGGAATGAACAGAACTAACTATAAAATGATTATATATGTTTGTTAAATATTTTTACATTTATCCAATAAATGTTAGAGGCTTAAAATGTGAATGAATCCAATTTTAAGCATAAATATTCTAATATTCTTTAAAAGGTCGATTAACCACCTTTTGATGGAGAACCCTTTTTAAATCCACTTTTTGAAAATTTTATATGTTATATTTGACAAAATAAAATCCTTATTTATAATTGGTACATCAAAATTTACTCTGTGTAATTTTTTGTTATTTTTCCAATAAAGTACATTTTTTTATGAATAGTGAAAAATATTGTATTTTAATTCAAAACATCCTTTTAATATAATTTATTTATATGGTTAGATTATATTTTTAATTGGTTTAAAAGTGTAATTATAATATATTTTTACCATTTAATTCAATGGTGGTCATTGGAATTAATTTTAATTTGAAATTGGATATAAACAAGTGTCAATCTTTTGATAGATATTGTTTCTTAAAAACACGCTATTTATTTTGACAGCGAGAATTAATTAAAAAATTAATTAATGGAACTTATATGTTTTGAATTTGGTAAAATGGAAATAATTTTTTAATTTAGAATATCAAATTTACTTTGGATAATTTTTTGGTATTTTACTGACAAATGTTCATTTTTAATGAATAGTGAAAAATACTGCATTTTACTTCAAAACTGCTTTTTCATCTAATTTAATTATATATTTAGATTGTAATTTTAATTGGTTTTAAAGTTTAATTGAATTATTTTTTTATAAATTAATTCAATTTTGTTCATTTGAATTAATTTCACTTCTCAATTGGATGTAAAAACAAGTCAATCTTTTGATAAATTTTACTTCTTAAAAAACCCATCTTTGGTTTTGACAATGGGAATTATTTTTAAATTAATTACTGAATTTTTTGTGTTTGGAGTTTGGTAAAATGGATTACATATTTGGAATCATAAGGTCCAAATTATGTAAATATTACTCTTTTGTTTTTGGACATTATGAATAATAACGACGACAATTATCTTTAATTATCATGATTAATTAGTAATCAGGTAGTTAAGGGTAATAAAATAATATCATAATAATATAAAATGACCCCAAAATGTGTCCAAATCATCTTTTTTGTGTCATGGACGACAATGGGATGCGTTGTGCCAACTTAGGGACCACATGGAATCACTGTTGTGTGATAGTGACCTTTTATCATATTATTTTTTTAAAGAAAGGAAAATATAACCAAACCATGTAACACCTAAGTAAAAAAAATTAATTTTGTTTACATAAATTATATATTTGACAATAAATATTCATTGGAAAGATAAATATATTTCCTACATCATGGTATTTGTTTATAATTTTTAGACATTAAATAAATAAATTTATTTATGACACCATGATGATGCAGTGATTACCTCATTAATGAACGATTTCAATAAAATGAAAAGATAAGATAAAATCTATGGCTTAAAATTTTCTAAAACTTATTTTATGGGTGGATTTATAACTCTTATCACCTTATCCTCAAAATATACCATTGTGGAACCTTTAAAATCTGAAAATCTTTTTATAATAAAGTAACATTTCAAGAGTTTCAAAAAGTGACCCTCCTCCCTCTTTTAAAAGGCCCCCACATCTACCACCTTACCCACAACTATAAAGCCCTTGGATCATAAAAACTATGATCAAATTATCTCTCCAAATACCTCTCTCACTCCTAGAATCCTCAATTTTTGCAGAAGTTATTCCAAGTCAGCATTTGGCTCAAATCAAAAAGAGTTACCCGATTTAGAGGTAATGTCTTCTCTCGAGCTTCTTTCCTTTATTTTCCTTCTTCACTCACCACTATATTATTATTATTTGATCCCATAATAACAAAAGTATCCTAAATATACTATGATGTAGTTATGATATGGATTATACCTACACTTACACACACCTCCGTCTAATGGTTAAAGAATATACTATTTCTGTGGATGGCGAATTACTGCCTCACGAAACGATGATTGTTAAATCTTCTCCTACCACCACTCATGGTGGAAATTATGATGGAAATATATTTATATATGATATATATTATATTTATGTCCTCTCTATGCTTCTGTATTTTATATTTAAAATATACCTTTATGCTTTGCATGTTGTGCAAATGCGATAATTTCATATGAGGAAGTGTGGAAAACCGCCCCCTCAAGTGATGTGACTCGTTAATGCCAAACATATAATTTATAAAGAATGTAATTAATGAACTTCTTCTACCTATATAAAATATATATTATACTGGAATTATAATATATATATGTATCATTTAGGTTTAATTCATTTAATATGACAAAGAAATGAAAGTAGCGTTCATGCGTACGTACGACCTACCGTCTCCATGAACGATGCATTTCATTTTTTATCTACAAATGTTATGGAATAGAATAAAATGGATACATACTGAATATATATGATATTTAAATCATTAATACCATTCTTGAGATGATGTACTTATAACTACATGGACAATTCTCTTCACACAAGTTTATTTTTGACTCATGTACCGAACATCAACAAAACGTATGATATGAACTCACATAATTAACTAATTATTATAACCTGATAATATGTGATATGAATTGAATAATAAATTTTAAAGTAATTCCTTAAGAAATTATAAATTGACCAAAGCTTATTATTCAGGAATATAAATAAACGTACAAGACAAGTCGGACTTGAGGTAAGCGGATTTCTTATCTCACTTTTAATTCTGTGAGAGTTCCATTGTTCGCCAATTATTTATTGAATATGGTGTATTGTGTAGTTACATTTTATATATATTATCATGATTAAATTTATATTCATGGTATTCTGTTATTAATTTGGTTCTTATTATCTTTTGGTCACGCGACTTGATTGATTACAACGAGGTAAGGGGGTTTTTTATCTCACTTTTTATTCCTGTGAGATTCATGATATATTTGACACTATCTCCTTTGAGTGGTGTATGTACTTCCAATTATTATACTATTTGTGTAATATAATTTTTTATGGGTACTTACATGATCATTTTATAGTCCTTCTTTCATGGGGTGTACGTTTCGAAAGTTACCCAAATCGGTAAGGGAACCTTTCACCCTCCTCCTTTTAAAGACTTTTTTTGTTAGGTATTTTAATTTACATCTTCTTATATTGGGATATGTTCTTATATATCCTTATTTCTGTAAATTTTATGTCCAAGTGATGAGATACCCTTTTTATCTCTCATCAACTCATTTTCTGAATTTTAAAGTGACGCCGTTAGGTTGTCAAATTTCTGTAAGGGAACTTCTTAAAAAATTTCAATTCTTTGGGTTAAACCTCTACTTCTTGATTATATCGTGCAATGAATATGTGTGGATGAACTAGGATTGTTTTACACTTAATATCCACTTATATTTAGAGTATTTATATTTTTCACACATAATTATGTAATTTATTTATCCTTAATCTAAGGATACCATCTTTGTATGAGACTTCGTCTCAATCTCCTTTCATTGTGGCATCTTTTGATTTCTACATGACTCTATTTTATACGGTGTATAAAACCCTTTTGAATCTTAATTTCATTAAAAATGAATATTTTTACACGAAACGTTTTACTAAACGACAAAAGGAATGTTTTTGTCTTACGTATGCGGTGACAATGACTTCTCTGCCTCTGTGACCATTATTTGAGTTTCAGATTCCTCTACAAGCCATGATTTTTTTAAATGAAAAATAAATACCATGTTTTATTTTTCTTTTATTTTGGTATTGAAAATGGTTTTGATAATTTTTTGATTATATCAATGTGTTGTATTGATATATTGTGATTGAAATGTGAAAATGTTATGTTTCCTTTATGCATGTTTTATATGATATGATTATGTTATGGTTCTTGGGATTGTTTACGAAGTTGGGTGGTTCTATGATAAACTAAGGGCGGGTGAGCTCGAGATATCTCTCCAATGCATTGTGTAACACAAAGGAGTTAAACACTAAGGTTTCTCTCAAGAGATTTATGGAGTATACTGTGATGGGTATTCCAAACATAACCATGAGGGTTACTCCCTACGTAAGAATGTTAGGAATTCCCCAAGTTAACTTTATGTATTATTATTTCTATGATTTATTCATAAATATTATTATTTCATGAGGTATGTTAAAGTGCTTAGGTTTTATGAGTAAAGTATTATTTCATTGATTCTTATGTATACATGGACTAATGTTTTCTTTTCGTATTTTTATATACCTTACTGAGATTTTTATGCTCATCCCATGTTTTTGAAATGTTTTTCACAGGACATAAAGTGGAATAGGGTCAAGGATGGGATCAAAGAAATGTCATTCTATCTAAAACATGGAAGTATACATGACTCTTTTGTTCAAGATTTTTTATTTTGTGAAATAAATGGAAACTGAGTAGATGTGTCTACTTTTTAATCTTTGAGATGTAATAGTTATGTTCTAATTCTCTAAAACTCTATACCTGAAAATATCCTCAATGTGAATTATTCATTTAATTCAAGATTATGTAATGTTTTAAGGATGGGGACTTAAAATTGGTATCAAAATTCGGTTTAGATAACTTTAGAGGTTAGGGTATTCTTTAAGCACAAGTGACATTACCATAATGGTTAGGATTAGAGAAAGAGTCATAGTTATTTTTATAAAGTGAATGAGTTTAAGATAACATGAATAAGTATATCTTAGTGTTTACCCTCCTAATAAGATATTATATAATTATTTTAATGATATACTAACACTGAAATTTTTGGTTTTAGTAAATGTCTGGATCTAGCAGGAACCAAAGTAACAGTGGATGTGAAGAAAACTGTGATGGTTTTCTAAATGAGCAACTGGATGATATGGGATCTACTATGAGAACACTTGTGGTTATTCTCAACCAACTATCTGGAGTCATGATTGACCACCTGAACCTTAGTGATCTTTATAAGGCATCATATATGTGAGAAACAAATACCTACGGAAGTTCAGGTAATAATCATAAAGGTAAGTTTGTTAAAAAACCTATGTCTCAAAGATGTGGAAAGAAACACCTAGGAAAATGTTTCAAAGGGACAGAAAGATGCTATAGATGTGGAAATGAAGGTCATACAGTAAGAACCTGCCATGGAAAAAGGAAGTATCTAGTTGACTCTAGGAAAGGGAAATAAGTCCTTTCCAAGGGATCAATTGAATGTTTTAAATGTGGTGTGAATGGTAATTATACAAACACATGTCCTACGAAGAAGTTTTGCGAATGAGATCACCAAGATCATACAAATATTCGTTTACCAATACCTAATTCCATTCCAATTGAGGATGAAGAAACTGACAATGACCAATGAAAGTTATAGATTATTTCTTAACACATGTTTTCCTATTATTGAATCTTAGGATATGATTCATGATTTTGTTTGTAGGAAAGAAGTATTTTAGAATAAGTTGGAAAGGAATGGTTAATGTATCATAAAGAATTATGAATGAGTAAGAAGTCAACATATAAGGGATTCAAGAGTTATGGTAGATTTTAGGATGGTGAAATGATTAAAAGTATTAAGGATCTTTTGATGATTGGATTATGTTAGGAGACGTTTTATATTATGTGTAACCCTAATGTTTGATATATGAAAATTTTATTGAAGGAATAATTATCTTTTCTTTTGTGGATATAGTCATAAAGAACCATTTTGGTTTATATGATCCTTGAATTTGAGGCAATTACCGGTTAATACATTTTGGGATGCAAAATGAAAGTTATTAGATAACCTTTGTGGTTAAAATATGTTATGGTTATTTTTGATGAATTTATCTCTTTTTTTGTGAATGTTATAAAATTATGTAGTTTTTGAAAAGGGACAACACACAAACTGTGTGACAACCTGTCGCGTCAGATGAAGCTGTGAGAATCGAACCCACAACCAAAGTGTGACTGGTATTTATCACCTACCACTGGACTACGTGAAGTCCCTGGTTAGTATGACTAATTATTTTTAGTTAGATGATCTTATTAATCAGGAATTAGTTGATTTTGGGTTATCTATTGAAATGATTAACCTATCATAGAGGATATGTGATTAGGTTAATTACTTTTCAATATGAGACTTTAAGAGTAACTGATGTTATTTGGGGATAAATGTTAAGATTTAACTTGGAAGACTATGTGATTAAATCCTTCAGAGATTTGGGTTTCAATATTAGTTTGGATTACTTTGAAGAATTTTATGGATAGCTATTTATTGAATGGTCTTTGATGAACTTTGGGTTTTTTTGGACAAAACTTGGAGGTTAAGAGTAGTCTTCCTTTTTGTAAAAGATTATCCCTTTTGGGGATTATCTAATCTTGTACTAACCAATTTGTTTTGGGTCAAGGTCTAAAATACATGGGAAATATATAGTTCATCTTGTATAGATTATGTGATTCTCTCGAAGTTGATTTTAGCACTCTTAATGCGAACAAGTCATCCTGAATACTCATTGTTTGGAGGAAATATGAGTTTGTGTTAGAAATCTAGTAAACGTTGAAAGTCTACATGAAAAGTAAGTATGTTTTATTATGTTTCAGTTAAGCTCATCAAAAAAATTACTCAATAAAATGTAACATAAAACAAAAACGTTGTTTGTTAACTTTTCCTACTGGGGAATCAAATACTGTTTAACCCATCACAAGTTTGTGATTTTCAGGTGGTTAACTTTCTCATAATCATGTTTTCTATCACTCTCTATCAGACTTTGATGGTTGGTTTCTCCTCCATATCCATGTTTTCATGGAATCCTAGTATCTATTATCTCGGGTGACCTTTGTACTTTTCTTTCTTTCTTTTAAAGTGATAGTTTAATTGACTTCTTTTCCGATGTGGGGCTTTTAATAAAGTTTCCGAGGCCAATTTTAAAATTACGAGGATGCAATTCATAAAAGGGGGGAAGGATGTAACATCTCAGGTAAATAAAGAATATGACATTTTCATATTTATTAATATTGGTGAATTAAATATTAATTTTACTTTAAAGGATATTCTATGTTCGATGGCGTAACCAATACACAACAATGAGTTTTTTTGAAATCTTATGTTGCACACTAATAATATAATAATATTATTTTAAATGGTAGTTAACGCCTAGCTGTTGTAAGGGAGTGAATGAACATAACTAACTAAAATAATGATTATATATGTTTTTTAAATATTTTTACATTTATCCAATAAATTTTAGAGGCTTAAAATGTGAATGAATCCAATTTTAAGCATAAATATTCTAATATTCTTTAAAAGGTCGATTAACCACCTTTTGATGGAGAACCCTTTTTAAATAAACTTTTTGAAAATTTTATATGTTATATTTGAAAAAATAAAATCATTCTTTAGAATCGGGACATCAAAATTTACTTTGTGTAAATTTTTGTTATTTTTCTGATAAAGTTCATTTTTTATGAATAGTGAAAAATGCTGTATTTTTATTCAAAACCTCATTTTAATGTAATTTATTTATATGGTTAGATTATATTTTTAATTGATTTTAAAGTGTAATTAGAATATATTTTTACCATTTAATTCAATGGTGGTTATTGGAATTAACTTCACTTTGAAATTGGAGATAAACAAGTTTCAATCTTTTAATTGATATTGTTTCTTAAAAACATGCTATTTGTTTTGACAGTGGGAATTAATTATTAAATTAATTAATTAAAATTATATTTTTTGAATTTGGTAAAATGGACATCATTTTTTAATTTGGAATATAAAATTTAATTTGGATAAATTTTTGGTATTTTTCTAACAAATGTTCATTTTTAATGAATAGTGAAAAATACTGCATTTTACCTCAAAAATGCTTTTTCATCTAATTTAATTATATAGATATATTTTCCTTTTAATTTGTTTTAAAATGTAATTTCATTATGTTTTTATAACTTAATTCAATTTTGTTCATTGGATGTAATTTCACTTTTCAATTGGATGTAAAAACAAGTCAATCTTTTGATAACTTTTACTTCTTAAAAAACCAGTCTTTGGTTTTGACAATGAAAATTATTTTTAAATTAATTACTGCAATTTCTGTATTTGGAATTTGGTAAAATTTATTTCATATTTGGAATCATAAGTTCCAAATTATGTAATTAAGACTCTTTTGTTTTTAGACCTTATGAATAGTAACGATGACAATTATCTTTAATTATCACGATTAATTAGTAATCGGGTATTTAAGGGTAATAAAATAATATCATAATAATATAAAATGACCCCAACATGTGTCCAAATCCTCTTGTTTTTGTCATGGATGACCATGGGATGCCTTGTTCCAACTTAGGGACCCCATGGAATCACTGTTATGTGATAATGACCTTTTATCATATAATTTTTTTAAAGAAAGGAAAATATAACCAAACTATGTAACACCTAAGTAAAACAATTTTAATTTTGTTTACATAAATTATCTCTTAGAATATAAATAGTCATTGGAAGGATAAAAATATTTCCTACATCATGGTATTTCTTTTATAATCTTCAGACATTAAATAAATAAATTTATTTATGACATCATGATGAAGCAGTGATTACCTCATTAATGAATGATTTAAATAAAATGAAAAGATAATGTAAAATATAAGAATTATAATTTTCTAAAACCTATTGGATGGGTTTATTTCGAAACCTTATCACCTTATCCTCAAAATATATCATTTTGGGACCTTTAAAATCCAAAAATCATTTTATAATAATGTAACATTTCAAGACTTTTCAAAAGTGACCCTCCTCCCTCTTATAAAAGGCCCCCACATCTACCCCATTACCCACACCTCTCCAGACCTTGGCTCGTCCAAAATCTGATCATATTATCTCTCCAAATCCCTCTATCACTCATAGAAGCCTCACTTTGGGCAGAAGTCTTTCCAAGGAAGCCTTTGGCTCAAATCAAAAAGAGTTTCCCGATTTAGAGGTAATGTCTTCTCTCGAGTTTCTTTCTTTTATTTTCCTTCTTCACTCACCACTATATTCTTATTATTTTATCCAATAATAAAAAAAGTATCCTTAATATACTAGGATTTTTTATGATAAGTATTCTCCCTACACTTACACACACCTCCGTCTAATGGTTAAAGAACATACTGTTTCCGTGGATGGCAAATTACTGCCTCACGAAACGATGATTGTTCAATATTATCCTACCACCTCTCATGGTGGCCATTATGATGGAACTATATTTATATATGATATATATTATATTTATTTACTCTCTATTCTTATGTATTTTATATTTAAAACATATCTTTATGCTTTTCATGTTGTTCAAATGAGATAATTTCATATGAGGAAGTGTGCACAACCGCCCCCTCAAGTGATGTGACTTTTCATGCTAAAAATGGAATTTATAAATAATGTAAATAATGAAATTATGTTAAATATATAAAAAATATATTATACTTTAATTATAATATATATATGTATTGTTTAGTTTTAATTCCCATAATATGAAAAAGAAATGAAAGTAGCGTTCATGCGTACGTACGACCTACCGTCTCCATGAATGTTGCATTTAATTTTTTATCTCCAAATGTTATGGAATAGTATAAAATGGATATATAAAGGATATATATGATATTTAAATCATTAATACCATTCTATAGATGATGTAATTATAACTACATGGAGAATTCTCTTCAGACAAGTTTATTTTTGACTCATGTACCGAACATCGACAAAATGTATGATATGAACTCACATAATTAACTAATTATTATAACATGATAATATGTGATATTAATTGAATAATAAACTTTAAAGGAATTCCTTAAGAAATTATAAATTGACAAAATTTTATTATTCAGGAATATAAAGAAATGAACTAGACAAATCGGACTTGAGGTAAGGGGATTTTTTATCTCACTTTTAATTCCGTGAGAGTTCCATTGTTTGCCTATTATTTATTGCATATGGTGTATTGTGTACTGAAATTTGATATATATTATCATGATTTTATTTATATTCATGGTATTCTGTGATTCATTTGGTTCTTATTATCTTTTGGTCATGTGACTTGATTGATTACAACGAGGTAATGGGTTTTTATCTCACTTTTTATTACCGTGAGATTCATGATATATTTGCCACTATCTCCTTTGAGTGGTGTATGTACTACCCATTATTCTTCTCTTTGTGTTATATACTTTCTTTTATGGGTATTTACATCAACATTTTATAGTCCTTCTTTCATGGGGTGTACGTTTCGAAAGTTACCCAAATCGGTAAGGGAACCTTTCACCCTCCTCTTTTTAAAAAGAATTATTTTTGTTAGGTCTTTTAATTTAAATATTTTTATGTTGGGATATTTTCTTATATATCCTTATTTCTATAAATTTTATGTCCAAGTGATTATATACCCTTTTTATCTCTCATAAACTCATTTTCGGAATTTTAAAGTGACGCCATTAGGCTGTCAAATTTCTGTAGAGGAACTTCTTAACCTAATTTCAATTCTTTGGGTTAAACCTCTACTTATTTATTTTTTCATGATATGAATATGTGTGGATGACCTATGATTTTTTTAAACTTAATATCCAATTATATTTAGTGTATTTATATTTTTCACACATAATTATGTAATTGATTTATCCTTAATCTACAGATACCATCTTTGTACGGGACTTCATCTCAATCTCCTTTCATTGAGGTGTCTTTTGATTTCTACACAACTTTATTTTATACGGCGTATAAAACCCTTTTGACTTTTAATTTCATTCAAAAGGAATATTTTTTACATGAAACACTTTAATAAATGACAAAAGAAATGTTTTTGTCTTACGTATGCGGCGACAACGACTTCTCCGCCTCTGTGACCATTATTTGAGTTTCGGCTTCCTCTACAAGCCATGATTTTTTTTAAATGAAAAATAAATACCATGTTTTACTTTTCTTTTATTTTGGTATTGAAAATGGTTTTGATAATGTTTTGATTATATCAATGTATTGTACTTATATCTTGTGATTGAAATGTGGAAATGTTATGTTTCCTTTATGCATTTTTTATGTGATACGATTATGTTATGGTTCTTGGGCATTGTTTATGAAGTCGGGTGGTTCCATGATTAAATAAGGGTGGGTGAGCCTAAGATAGTTCTATAATGAATTGGGTAACATGAAGGAGTTAAACACTATGGTTTCTCCGAAGTGATTTAGGGAATATACTATGATGGGTATTTCAAACGTAACCATGAGGGTTACTCCCTACGTAAGAATGTTATGAATGCCCCAAGTTACGTTTATGTATTATGATTTATATGAGTTATTCATAAATATTATTATTTCATGAGTTATTTTAAAGTTCTTAGGTTTTATGAGTAAAGTATGGTTTTATTTATTCTTATGTATACATGGACTAATGTTTTCTTTACATATTTTTATATCCCTTACTGATATTTTTATGCTCATCCCAAGTTTTTGAAATGTTTTTCAGAGGACATAAAGTGGAATAAGGTCAAGGATGGAATCAAGGAAATGTCATGCTATCTAAAACATTAAACTAGACATGACCCTTTTGTTCAAGAGTTTTTATTTTTTGGAAAAATGGAAACTGAGTAGATGTGTCTACTTTTTAATCTTTGAGATGTAATAGTTATGTCCTAATTCTCTAAAACTCTAAACATGAAAAGATCCTCAATGTGAATTATTCATTTAATTCAAGATTATGTAATGTTTTAAGGATAGGGCCACATAGTTTGAGTTCCATGTCATGGTGGTCAATCACCACACTCACATACTTCATTATTTCTCACCATAAACAAAAAATATAACATATAAATTTAAGAATAGAATTTAGGCACACCCAATCCTCCCCCTAGGATATGACCTAATTTAGTCACTCTTTTTTGAGTGAAAGAGGTAACAGTGGAAGAGATGATAAGAAGGGAATGAGATAAATCAGGTAAGAATAATGAGAGAATGAAAAAATGTAATAAAGAATAAGGATGTAACAATTTTTTTTAAATAAATAGAATAAGTTACAAAAAATAAACTAAATTACATAAGGTAAAAAAGCAGGAAAAATAGATCATCCAACAACAGTCTGTTCTCAATCCTCCAATGATTTTAAGTGGTGAAACATCTTCACATTTATATAGGGAGTAAAAATCTTTATATCCCTCATTAGTATATTTTTAAATCATGATAAAGCATTGAATATATCTTTTTCAAAATATTATTCATTGAATCTGCTAAATTCCCAAGTGTTTTTAAATTTCAGTGATAAGATCAAATTAGCCAGTGATGGTAGCAACATATACCATTTCAAATCTATAATTAGTGATATCTACCATTGGCAGCAACCAAAATCAAAAATTTATTTATTCATCCCAGTATCTTCTTCCCCCTTCATCTAATCTGAGAAATGGAATTATCCATGGACTCAGCTTCTTCCTTAGTGGATTGAACACTCATTAGGTGATTTATCCAGGAATTGTATTTCATGGCAGCATGTACATATTCTTCATTCATGAAATGCATGGTTGGTGCTCAAAAATGGTGAGGAGAATATGCTAGCAGCTTATTCAACCACTATCAAAACCCCATACCTTCATAGTGGATGGAAGAAGATAATATTAGTATTTCAAGGATTAGGTTATCTTTGAAAGGAGGATAATTAAGGTTTACCAGGAGTCTAAATATCATCCCTGGATCCCTGATCTTTGGCTATGGCCCTTAGGTGCGTGGTAGTGGAAATGGTGTGGTGTCAAGTGGTGGAAGTGGAATCTCCTCCTTTACCATTTCTAGAATTTGAAATATTTAAATGGATCCCATGGTGATATCCTGAGGTTATAGAGATCATACATGGTGGTCTTGGGTGTTGGAAGTGATGATCAGATCAACCTTTGAGATTTACAGTGTTAGAGATGGCAAAATCGGGTTAGTAACAGCAGTGACCAACGAGTCAAAGGAGGCGGAAGTGGTAGAGCATGGTGGAAGGATTTTACAAATACACCATTTTATCAATGGTAGATCACATATACCATTGAGGAAATAGTACATCACATCTACTATTGAGGAAACAATAGATCACATCAACCATTATATCAATTGTAGATCACATCTATCATTGTCACAACAGTGCTTATCCTTCATAGAGGCATCCATATATGCATGGAAACATCTCCCTTATTCAATTTCAATATTGTTGAATGTATCATACTCTCTATTATTCTTAGATAAGGGTTCCCATTGAGATCAGTACATGCCCATCCAAGCACAAAAAATTCTTTATGATTCAAAATTGATCTTATGAGGTGGTGGCCATGGCGGCAGTGGTCCTCATCAAATTCTCCAGCCTTCATAGTGGTTAAAGGAATCTTAGTTAATCATGAATGGCATAGATGTATCATCAAATAGCTCACGATGGTCTCTTAGGGTCCAAGAGGTTATCAAAGGTGTTCCTTGGCTTAAAAAATGGAGAAAGGGATCGATCATAAGTTTTTAGGTGGTTTAACATGGAAGTTGTTCAGTTAATATTGGAAATGTTGGGTGAAGACGAGGGAGGAAGTGACAGAGGAGGACAACATCCTGACTTGGAAAATGTCTGAATGTGAGGTGCACTCGTGGGCAAGCAGGATGACACTGTTTGATTAAAATACAAATATTATCTAGTGGATTTCTATCCCACATCATAACTTCAAAGAGGATGCACAGTTTTTTATAATGGAACATCCCGCATACTTGGATCAGAAGTATGTTTTAAGGATGGGATCATGGTACACATGCACACTCACATGGGCCATACTGCACCCGCATGGCCTGAGAAGGCTGAGGCCTAATCGATACACCACCCACAGGTTCCTCCCTGTGGGCCTCCTCATGGGCTCCTCCCTATGGGTTCACACACCCCTTCTATCCTAGGCAGGCTCTTCGAGTGTCCTACTTGGTCGGATGACCACTTCATGAGGCTGGCTAAGTGGATGTGGGCCACTGGTTGAGGGATATCCCTTGACTGGTCATATGTTTTACCTATAAATCATTCAAAACATATGTATAATTTCAAATAATATCACAATTAAATTATAAAATAAAAAATAAAAAATTTTCATTCATTTTAATCCCATTTCAATTCTTTATTTGTAAATTCCCATTTTTTAAATAAAAAAATGTATTACATGGTAATATCCATTGAAATATGAAAAAAATCATTAGAAAAACCTTAAAATTATGTATGAAATATTAGTCTATAAAATATCCCCACACTTAAACTATTCTTATGATCAAGAATAAAATATCAATATTGAAATAAAGATATCACCAATTCTATAAATATTCAAATTTCAAAGTAATGGAATAAAACAAATGTCAATGGTAAATAAAAATTTTAAAATACACATAAATTATCAATTTCATTTCTCAATTTACAAAGAAAAAAATAATCCAAGTATTTTACTTTCTCCCTTTTGAAAATGATGGAACTTATTCATTCATTGATTCAAGTACCTCAATTTATTATTATTAAACCCAAAAAACCATGGTTTACCTCACTTAAATATTTTCTCTCATCACGTATGATATGTATTCAAGTATATTTTTTCTCATATCAGTAGAATATTCTCCTTATCTATAGCCTTTAAAATTAAATACTTTATCCACCTTATAATGATAAAATTCACATAAAATAATGACGACTTTGAAATTAAGGTTCTAATGACTATGAGGCTTAAGATAGTTTGGAATTTATGTTCTAAATATTAATGCTCGAGGAAAAGGTTTCTCTCTAAAGTTAAATGAATGGCATTAAAATGTGGCAACTCCTACTTTCCAACCTCAAAGTAAGGTCATAAATAATGAAATCATAATGAATGATTTGTCAACACTCTTGAATTTATCTCTACTT
Organism: Viscum album; assembly: GCA_963277665.1. Classification (NCBI taxonomy): domain Eukaryota; kingdom Viridiplantae; phylum Streptophyta; class Magnoliopsida; order Santalales; family Viscaceae; genus Viscum; species Viscum album. The sequence goes on along the minus strand of CAUJRU010000391.1, from coordinate 393,477 downwards.
TTATACCTTTTCTCAAAGTAATTTTTTATTTATTTACTTTTTCAAAAATTCTTCTTAGAATGAATCTCACACCCACCACCTAACCACATATTAAAAAATAATCAGTCTAGTAATGGTAATTTTTTATTTTTCCGAGTCACAACACATTCCTATTTTTTTAATATTTTTATAGAGGGAAAAACAATGAAATTTCAATATATGAATAAAAACCTTTCTAAATACCCACATTAGCATCCCCAAAACTTTTCCTTACAATGTAGTGAATCCCTTTTACCACTAATCCCTTCACACCCACACTCCAACTTTAAAATATCATTAAAATACTTAGAGGAGGGTAAAAATGGATAAAAAAAGAATAAAAATGGATCATTATTAATAAGGGAATTCATGATTTCTATGGAATAAACAAGGATTAATTTATAATGTGGTCTCAAGGATAAGGGATTATCAAAATATTCCTGAATCATTTTAAATGTGGTTTCGTACAATCATTGCATTTAAAAGTTAAATGAAAGATATAGAAGGTGGCATATCCCAAGATCACTTAAAAAATATACTAAAGAATTAATAAGAAGTACTTGGTCTAGAAATCCTCTCGAGAAGGGGAAATTTTATTTGGATCAATCACTCATGACATGACTAATAATAACAAATCAATTTTCATGAAATTCAAAAATTCATAGTATAAAAAATGATAGGGAATTTTCATTTTTATGAATCAACCAATTTCCTTAAATCATGAGTCCTTATTTTAATTTCCATGATTCAATATAATCATTCAATTAAACACCTTACTAATTCAATCTCATTATCATTAAAATATAAAACATGGTATCATAGGATTCCTAAAAAACTCATGTATCCTAGATAATTCAAGTAAATCATAAATCCTTTTCATGGGCTTGAAATTTACCATTTTAAAGATCAAAATAGGTTCCTGGAAAAAAATGTAGGGAGTCTAAAAGATAAAAATAAAAGTGAAAACTTTTTTGAAATGAATCATTATTCATTTTACTCTACTATTTAGTGATTCCTTGTGACGTCATGGTCGTAAAAAGGTAAATAAATCAATTAAGCATAGGGATCGTGTCATTTAAGCTAAAAAATAATAAAGGGAGTGGAATGAATTCCCTACTAATCATAAGAATGAAATTGAAATCTAAATTCCTATAAATCAAATAGTAACATAAGACTTGGTTTAATCCCCAAAGAGAGACCTAGATTTTTACTAACTCTATAGGGATGTACCAGCTATTATCCATAATCTGATGGTGGGTGGATCTTCTTGTCTTTGAACCACCATAAGTGGCTTTTCCCAGCTTCCACTTCTTCTTTATTAATGAGTAATAATCCATGGGTAGAGTATACCAAATCCATACACTTCAAAATTAAGTAAATCTTTCCTGGAGGGGATATGATGAAGTATAGACCATCATCCTTCTTAGTTTCTACTTGTGAACCCCCCCTTATTTTCTATTTCTTTCTCAATTTGGGATGCATGGATTGAATTATAAAATGGAAAGTAAGTAGGTAATTTGAATTAAAAAAATTAAAATTAAATTAAAATTCTCCCTTTCAAAGTGAACAACCTATGTCTTATTTTCCTTAGGCATAACCACTTGGAATTCTTCACGGGCTTACTCAAATTCATGTTCATCAAAATCAAGGATCCCCACGAGTTCCTCAGTAAGTGCGTGTACTTATTCTTAACTTTCATCCAAGGGAAAAAATATTGTCAGAATATGAAAATTAAAATTAGTGGGAAATAATAATTAATTTACATTAAATAAATTCAAATTAAATAGAGTTTAAGAAAATATCAACTCCACATATTGGTTTATCTTTAATTTATTCTTCATTCATACATGTCTCTTGAAGTTGGATCTCACTATATGGAAGTAGGTAGTCAGGATCCTCCATCTTTTATTCAAATTCCACCACTTGGGTGGTGCCTTCTCATATGGATAGAAAGATATGAAATGGTGTTGTCTCTTCTAATTTGTATGGAATGGGGATATCAAGTTGTACCTCACACTCATTCCAAAAGTCATTTAGATCTTGTTTATCTCCCACACCATCTAGTTTGGCCTCCTCAGGTTCTTGCTCAGGTTTTAGTTGTTCCATCAATGCACGAATATGTTTAAATGCTCTTTCAATTTTTATCACTAGTTGTTTTATTTCTTATTGAAGTTCTTAAATATGAAATTTATCATAACTAGTCTATTCTTCTTGTTTATCATGCACCTATGATAAGTTTCCCTATGCAGAATTATAGCAGTTCAAATACATCATAGAAAATGAATTTTTTATGATTTATTAAACCAATACAAAACTATCTACAATGTGAAAAATAGAAAAATATAAGAAAAATAATGATTGGATCCCTAAAAATTCACTAGTTTTGATGCATGCCTATCACAAGTCATGAAAGAAAAATCAAATTTCTAATTTTTTCCTAGTGTATCATAGAGGCTGATGAGGGTCATCTCACTTGAGGAGATTCATAGTATTTTCACCTACTAATTCAAATTAACCTAAGAATAACTTTTTTATTGTTTATATTATTTTATGAAAACTATGTTATTTTGAGAATAAAGAAAGGAATGAAAATATATAATAACATGAAATGAAAAACAGAATAAAGAAAGTACTTAGCCTTTTAGGGTTTGTATTTGGGTTCCTTACATTATTCATGTTGATTGATTATATTTAGTTTTATAAATAAATTATGAAATATCTATCTTGGATTACTATTATTTTATTTAGTGATTTTGAAATAATGAATTCCTAATTAAGATGGATTCCAACTCCTCCTATAATCAATGTTAATGGAACACCTCAATCAAGAGTGTGATAACTTTGAGGACCTGCCTCCATCATTTGACATTTCATCCCTTGGATGTAACAAATCCATCATGTGAAATGATTATGTTCAGAGTAATGAAGGGAAAAGATTTAAATAAATTAATAGAAGTTATTTAGAGTTCCATGTTGTGGTGTTAAATCACCACACTCGTACACTTCATTATTTCTCACCACAAACATAAACAAAAAATATGATTTAAAGAAAATAATTCTTGTATTCCCAATACCCCCCTAAGGAAAAGCCCCAAGTTAGTCACTCATTATTGAGTGCAAGAGGTTGTGGTGGAAGATATTATAAGAAAATAATGAGAGAAAGTAAGGAAAAAGAATGAGAGAACGAAACAGTGAAAAAAAGATGAAGGATGGTACAATTTTATTAAAATAAATAGAATGAGTTACATAAAACAAACTAAATTATAGATGTAAAATAAAAAAAATAAAAACAAATCATCCAAAAGTATTCCTATCTTGATAATTTTTTGATTTTTAGTGGTGCAACATCCTTGTATTTATAGAGGGAGGGAACCTGTTTATATCCCTCATTAGTATATTTTTCAATCTTGGTCAAGTGTTGAATATATATTTTTAAATATATTCATCATTGAATCTTCCAAATTATTAGGTGTTTCAAAAATTTAGCACTAAGATGAAATTCAACAGTGATGGTAGAAATATCTACCATTGTACATCTACCTATAGTGAAATCTACCGTCGGTGTAATCTAACATTGGAAACAACTAGAATCAAACTTGGAATTATCTATGAACTTAGCCTCCTCCTTGGTAGATCAAATTGTTAGTAGGTTAATACTACATTCATGGTATTTCATGGTACGTGAATCTTCTTAATGCATAGAATGCATGAGTGGTGCTCAACAATTGTGAGTTGAACATGGAAATAACTTGTCCAGCCTCCATCAAAACCTAAAAACTTTATGGAAGATACAATTAGCATTGAAATTATTAGTTTATCATTGAAAGTAGGATCAGAAAGTTCACCCAAGGTTTTATAGATCATTCATGCAGGCCCTGAGCTTTGGATGTGGTCTATGGGTGTGTGGCAGTGGAAAAGGCGTGTTGTCGAGCGATGAAAGAGGAAACTCCTCCTTTATCGTGCATGGTTCCAAAATTATTCAAATGGATATCATGTTGATTACCCAAGGTTATAGAGATCATACATGGTGGTATCCGTCATTTTTAGTGATGATTGACTTGACCTTCAAGATTTCTAGTGGTGGAGACAGAGATCTCTGGTTAGTAGCAGCGATGAATGACTAGCTTAAGGTAGTGGAAAAGATAGAGGATGCCGGAATGATCTTCCAAATATAACATTGTAACAATGGTAGATCACATAAACCATTATATCAATGGTATATCACATATATAGTTGAGGCAATGGTAGATCACATTTACCATTGAGGCAACAGTGCTGATCCATCATAGTGGTTGTCATATGTGCATGGTACCATCTGCATTATTCAGCGTCATCATTGGTGAAGGTATCCTCCTCTTCAGTATTCTTAAAAAAGGGTTCCCATAGAGATTGTTATATGGCCATACAAGCCCCAACAATGCCTTCTATTTCAAACTTGAGCTTAGGAGGTGGGAGTTATGGTAGAATTAGTCATAATCAAACCCTCTGGTCTTCATAATGGATGGAGGAAGCTCAATTAATCATAAATGATGTATATGCATCTTCAAATGTCTCATGGTGGTTACCTAGGGTCCAAGAGGTTATAAAATATGTTCCTAGGATTCATCCTGGAGAAAGGGATCAATATTGAATTTGTAGGTGGTTGAACAAGGATGTTCTTTAAAAAATGAAGGTGATGGTGGGTGAAGATAAGGGTGATAATAGTAGAGGATGGTGGTGTCATGCCTTGGGAAATTTCTAAGCAGGATTTATGATCATGGGTGAGTGGTATGACACCGTTTGATTAAATAATGAACAATACCTGGTTGATTTCTATCTGACATTAAAACTTCGAAGAGGATGCACGATTGTTTATAATAAAATGTCCTACATCCTCAACTTAGAATAAAACTCTAGGGATGGGTTCCTAGTACACATGAATAGTCACATGGTCCACACCATACCCGCATATACCGAGTGGTCTTAGACCCTATCAATGCACCACCCCTGGGTTCCTCCTCACTGGCCTCTTCACGGGCTCCTCCTAGTGGGCTTACACACACCTACCACTCCAAGCAGGCTCTCCTGGTGGACTTCTTGGCCGACCTTACTCTTCATGAGGCTATCTAAGTTGTTGTGGGTCACTGGTTTATGAAAATCCGTTGGATAACCATATTTTTAACCTATAAATCAATAATAAAATAAGTATAATTTCAAAGGATATCACTATAAAATTCCAAAATTCCAAATAAAAAAATTTCATTAATTTTAAATCCATTTTAATTATTGTTTTGTTACTTACCATTTTTTAAATAAAACAATGTATTATAAGGGAATATCCATTGAAATACATCAAAAAATAATTAGAAAACCCTTAAAATTATGCATGAAATATGAGTCTTTCATAAGAACTTCATAAGCCTTTGACAACTTACCACACATTGGAGGTGCCTATCAATCGACTACATATTCATCTAACTAACCGTACCCTCACTCGATCGACCATGCCTCTCAACTAACCATGGAAGAAAATAAATCAAGAGGATGATAGAACACATAAAAATAATAAACCACTATAAAGGAAATTCTATAAAGGACTGGATTGACTCTACTTGATGATTCATAAAATTAACTGCATGACTGAAGCGACTAAAAATGAAAATAAAATCGACCATAAAACCGAAATACGATCGATTGTGTGTGAAAATTCTATGAAGTCATAAAGTGACCACATAGAGTTTCAATTGACCACACAATCATTCCATGATACCACAGAGGAATAAATATACCCCAATAGTTAATTCGAACTCAAATGAGGATCAACCAACAATTCTTGTCAACCAACCATGTCTATCAAGCAACTCAATGACTTACCATGACATCCAATCAATCGTAAGTTGAATATGATTCACCGTGACATTCCATTATGAAGTTAATCTAGGAATTAGCTAAATTTATGACAATGGGGATTAAAATCCAAAAGTTCCAAAAATGGTTAAATTCAACCTATAATAAAAATAAAACCCATTTCAACCAGTTTAGGAAAATTAAAACAATATCTAATCAAATAACCATATGATATTATCTGTATTGAAGAGGACGTGGAGATCATGGGAGAATTTAATAAAAGTATTGAAGATTTGAGATGCGCAACTCCTTTAATCATGATCCTTGAAGTTGTGCACATGGTGGTAATCAAATAAGAATGTGTTTAAAACTAAATTTGAGGCAATTATTGAATGATTAGGAAACATTGGATGTGGAAGAGGAGGGTTATTCCTCACACATAGTGTATGGAGATACTGAAGTAAGTATGATGATTCCAATCATGCAATAAAAGGATGAGTATTTATTCAGATAAGGGGGCCGCTATCCTGAATATTAGATCATGCTGAGCTGCTTCTATTTATTAATTTCTATTCTCATTTTTTAATGTGTCATATGATGGAAAACTAATATTTTAATTACTAATCCAAGGATACTCCCATTACACCTTGTTAATGAAATCAAATTTTAATTATTAAATATATTATATTCATATATATAGAATTATTTTATTTCTTTAGAAATTAGGAGATTTAATTTTTTCAATAATTTTCAAATTATTTTTCAATTCTTCATTGGTTTTCAAAAATAGTATACCTGTAGATTATTAACTACCAAAAATTTTGAGTAGTGAGTGGATTCATGTGTGATTAGAGTTTTTGAGTCACCATTCTAGGAGAAGAAAGTGGGTGAAATGATGGTTTCATCCCTCTACTTAAGATAACTTTAATAGGGTAGGGGGATGAGTGATATTTTATTTGATTATAGAGAGATCATAAGAGTAATTGGAATAATGATTTTTCAAGTAAGTTAGGTGATATTAAAGGTTCAACCACTATCTTTAAAACATATTCGAAAACTAATACAATTTTATCCTAAATCTAATCTTGTAACCATTTTTTTAGCACAAACCAAACCTATAAACAAGATAAAAACACACCCACAACACCCTTATCTCTAGTGAAAACCCTTGTCCCACTACTACTGCATTTTTCTGGGGTTCATAAAATCATTTTCCAAGGCCCTCACAATAAGATTCTAATCAACCTAGTGTTGTTTCTAGGGAGTCCAATATTGTGTTATTATATATTTTTTAAAATAATTTGAATACATGAATAAATATTGTTCATCTCACCTCACTGGTTTTGATCCAAAAGCTGAAAGGACCTTTCTAGAGAGAATTAGGTATTTCAAAATCACTAAGGTGTCAAGAGGGATTTTATTACAATTCCATTGACTGATTCTTCCTCTCCATATCCTTCTTACACTATGATTCATCTTAGGAAAAAAATATGGATGAAGAATTAGCTGATTTAAATAGGAATTTAAGATACTTATATTATTTTAATTTAAATAATAATAATCATATTCAATAACCCAATAACTAATATGATTTTTAACTTAGAACTAAAATGATCTAACTCCTTCTAAAATTTCACAACTTACCAGGAGAGGATACTAACAAAAACAAAAGAGAATTTGGTGATTTTTGTAGTAAATTAAAACCTATAGGAGTTTCAAAAGAGATTATTAGCTAGAAGGTGGTCCCATTTCCCCTTGAAGGTTCATCCAAGTAGTGGTTCTATAACCTACAACCTATGTAGGCCACCACATAGGATGAACTAAAAAATTATTTCCTCTAGAAATTATTCCCAACCTCAAGGAGAACCTAGTTTTGGAAAAAGATATATGGGATGAAAAACAATTGGGTAAACTCTCTCTCAATTTTGGGATGGATTTAAGAATATGATAACATCCTACCAACATTAACCCTTTTAATACCATCATTTACTAGTATTATTTTACCATGGATTGATGGGCGATGACCAAAATATAATAGATACTTCTTATTGAAGAGAACTGATAGAAAAATCACCAACTTAATTTATAGAACTTATTGGGATGATTTCCTAAAATTTCAAAAAATTGGCATAATAACTATTAGATGATGAGTTCATGAGGTAAAAAGTTCTGACTCACATTTACTTGAGAATAAAATTGAAGAACTAACCTTTATTTTGAGTTAGTTAGCTTTAAAAAAGGTTTAGGTGTCATGATCCAACCTGGGTTCACCTTGAACTGGTCACCTGATTTAGGCCACAACAAGGCCCAAGAGGCATTCCCGATCCTCCTGAGATGGAAACTAGTTATCAGCATTAAGAATAGATAAAATGAGGATGATTTAGACCATATAAAATAGATAAATAAATAAAATTAAACAAATAAAATATTAACTTTTAGTGGAAAAGAAATAAACTATACATACCTCCATGTGACCTCATGGGTCACCATCAACCAATGAATGATGCTCACTCCATGAGAGAACCAAATCTAGGCAGGACCTAAACAGAAAAATAATGAAGAATATGATCATGAACATTAAAATTCACAGTAGGAATTCCAAAAGAGAACAATGCCCATATGAATTTCCATTAAAAATAATTCCAATCAATCTATTTTAAAAAAAATACATATAAAAATAGGGTTTTATACACTTTAAGAAAATTATGTAGCAAGCTTCTATTTTTTAGGAAAACTATTTTCCATTACATTTCCAAAACAATTTCTAAAGAATGAAAAATAAAATTTCAATACTTTTTTTAAAATAAAATCATTTATGGAATAGGTATTTTAATATTAAATTCAAATTAGGGGTGTCACTTGATAAATATACGAGAACATGGTGGAATATAGCATAATTGAAAAATAGGTGTCAGGGGATCTCATGTGCTGGTTGATACGACCTAGAGAAAATCTATAATACTATCTCATAATAAATCTCTACTGATACTAGTTATACAAAAACACTTCCCTAACACTCAGAGACACCTCAATATCTCAACCAAAGGGAACATCCTAAAAGCAGTCAGGTTATCTACTCAGGGCCACTAGCAAGTGCATAATCTCAACTAGTGCAACAAGCGTACCTAGGCTCCAACCTAACTACCCAAGACTTCCCCTGAAAATTAAATATCGGTGAGTTTTACCAAGGCATCATATACATACATACCATATTATTTACACAATATCCCATCCACCTTCTCACCTATAAACTCCCATCATAAGAGAAACCCCTTTCCAAGTCACACACAAACAAAGAACTAGTTCCTCATTAGGAACATTTTCTACCCACACATTTGACACACAAATGTCATGTTTTTATTCCAAGAGTCATTCCTTAAGTGGGTTTTCCATTTTCAAAAAATAATTAAAAGTGCCAACTAGGTCTTATGACCTTTAAAGAAATATCATTTATGAAACCAATTAAATATCAAAAATACTTTAAATTCTCCAAAACAAGGTTGAAATCATATTTTAACATGAAAAACCCATGTTGGAAGCTTAGGAAAACTATGTAAAGTAGACGAAGATACCATTTATAAGAGACATGCCCATTTTTCATTGAATTTACATACTAATTAATATTAAAATAATACATTTAAAACATTAAATCAATTATGGAATTAAAAATTAAAGTCTCATACATAGAGAACCAACCTCAAAAGGGAGATAACCAAGTCGAAACACCTCAGATGTACCTATGTATATGTGTGAAAGATTTCATGGAACCACAAAACACCTTAAACAACAAGAGGAAACCAAAAATCATCAATATACTCTAATAAAAATTTCAAGAATAAAAATGGTTGAAGAAAACCTACTAAAAAGGTGGTGTAAAACTAAAATGAACTAAAATTCTTCACCTTTGGAAACATATTATAAAATATTCCCAAAATCTAACCTGAGAGACCCATCACATGCCCTATTAAGAATAGAAACATAAAAAATCGGCCCACCCAGAACCGTAGGGTTTTCTCAATCTAGGCAGAGTGATGAGGGGAGGAGAAAATTGCCTGAAATGAGAAGAAGAGGGATCCCAATACCTTACCTTAAGCTGGTGATCGAAAAACTTAAAGAAATCTGGTGGAAACACTAGAAGAGAGGCGATCACTGAAGGGGGGGGGGGGGGGGGGGGGTTGGAAAGCACAGTTGGAGAGGGGGGGGGGGATAGATCTACACAATTAAGGTTGGGGGAGGAGACCCCTTTGGGGGTTTAATAAAAAAAACACAAAAAAAACAACAACAATAACAACAACAACAACAATAATAAAACATTAACAATTATAATAATAATAAAACATTTTTTTTCAAAATCTAGGAAACCGTGCTTGGTTAGTCAAACTGTGAACCAACCATACACCTCTATTGGAGGCACTGGTCACCCTATATGGGTAGCCGCATGATTTTACAAACTGTGTGTCGATCATGTGATTCATATCTATGGAACTTATAGATGCTCTCACAAAGTTTGCACATAGTTTCTAATAACCATGCACCAATCGTTCATATATAATGGAGACCCCTAAATTTTAAAATATAAAAATAGTTTTACCAAAAACTCAAAAACAAAAACAATTATAATTAACTAATTAATAAATCATGGTTGGGGTGTGACATTAAGAGACTACACTTTCTTTACCCCCTTAGGTCTAACAACATTGTTATTCTTTGGAGCAATACACTGATTTCCCCCTAAAGTGTAAGATAACTATGATTCTATGTACCAGATACAATACCAATAACAACCAGTAAGAAATCATGGATTCAAAAATTATTCCAATACCCAATTATGAGAAAGAGACTAATAAACATAGAGGCAACCCTTCTAGGAAAACTTTCAACAAAATTTACACGCATCACTATTTTAGAGACAACATTCTTATCCTTCTACAAAATATAAACAATGGAAATCTCAAGTACAATAATTAAAGGATCTAGTGAAATAGACTGTTAAGTCCAATATCAGTCATGATTTAAAGTTTAAGGAGCTAAAAGAACTATTTATCCAAATTTTACCTACCCTTAATGACTTGAAAAAAATAAGATTCAGGTAAACCTTCTACCCAATAAATTTATAACACCAAGGGGGAATATGAGTTCAATTTTTTTAAGGAGTAGAAATAATATTACGAAAAACGAAGAATCACCAAAGGAGGCCAAATCTGGAAGTATCCAGCTTGGAGAACCTAAATAATCTATCCCTGAAAAAAACATGAAGAATAAGTTTATGTGGAGACACCACCAGTGAATAAGGATAAGGGAAAAGGACAAAATGGAAGACCTAAATCAACCTCAACCTCCCATCCCAATAATAATTAAACCACCTAAGAAAACCAATTAATAAGTATTACAACAAGAGATATTTGAAATATTCAAAATTTTAGAGATCAATATCCCTATACTGGGATCTATACACCAAATCCCATAGCATAAAAAAAATTCTTAAGGAAATGTTAACAACAAATAATAAACTACAATGACATGAAGAGGTAATTTTAGGAATAAATTTCTCTCCCCTTATTACCACACAATTACCTAGACAATTACAATACTTAGGTACATTAAATATCCATTGAACTATAAGATAACTATTTTTTTAAGATACATTATGTTATTTGGGTGTATGAATCAATGTAATGCCTTACTTTTATTATTATTCTCTATTGATAGTAGAGCTCAAACCCACCTGGGTGGTTTTACAACTTGAAAACTTAACCACTTTCTACTTAGTTGGAGTTATATAAGTTGTTTTAGTAATCATGGAAAGATTTTGTTTCCTTTCTGATTTTTACATTCCGAACATGGTAGAAGAAAGAGATTATGCTCATTCTCCCATTATCTCAAGTAGAACATTACTCAGAATTTCTAAAACAATAATAAATGTTAATAAAGGGACAGTTTCAATGAATATTATATAATATACATTGAACGTAAAATTTTAGATTCAATGAAATACTAACATTATAAATAAAATATTTTTACACTGCACCATTTTGAAATTCCATGTTGTTCTAAGAAATAAATCAAAAATTTTGATGACATAATTTTACTAGGAGAGGCCTTGGATTCACTATATTTTTTTTATGAGTCTATTTTTGAAAATTACGTAAATCTAGAAATAATTATGGGTAATTATTAATTTTATTTTATAATTTTGACAACAATACCACAAATAATTATTCCCTACATGTATAGGTTGAAACCATGGAAAACACTAATTTTTTATCCTCATCAATATTCCCTCTAATCATGAACAAAAATTGATTTCCTCAAACATGAAATATTATTTACTAAAATGAAATGATAAAATTTCTATCATAATCTTAAACTAGTTAGAACCTAAAAAGGAAAACCAAATACTGAACATCTTGAAACAAAATTATAAAGACATATGATGATCATTAGGAGATATCCTAGGGATTATCCAAACCACCTATATACACTATATTTTGTTTGAAAATGAGTCTAAACCTATGAGACAACCCTAAATAAGGCTCAATCCTACCCTGACCAAAGTTTTAAAAAAAGAAGTTGAGATAATTATTGAATTTGGAATCATATACCTCATATTTGACTCTAAATGGATGAGACCTCTTTAGATAGTCCCCAAAAAATAATAGAATCATAATTGTACATAATAAAAATAATGATTTGGTGCCTATTAGGATTCATAATAGATGGAGGGTTTGTATTTACTATAGAAAATTTAACCGTATGAATAAAACATGTGACTTCCTCATTCCCTTTATTGATAAAATGTTAGAGAGTCTAGCAGGGAAGGGTTACTATTATTTCCATGATGGGTTTTTTTGATATTTTCAGGTTCTAGTAGCTTTGGAAGTATAGGGAAAAACTATATTCACATGTCCCTTTGATAAATTTTCTTACCAAAGGATTCCCTTAAGATCATGAAATCTCCTAATTAATTTTCAATGCTACATGGTAAACATATTTTCAAACCTGATTGAGAGATTATTTGAGTAATTTTTAGATAATTTTTCTATTTATGGAACAAGTTTTGAGACATTCATTGAAATTCTAGAAAATGTTTTAAACACATTTATTGAAAAAAATGGATTTAAACTTTGAAAAATTTCATATCATAGTGAAGAGAGGAAATGTTTTGGGCCACATAATTTCTAAACATGGGATTAATGTAAATAATTACAAGGTTTAAATTATTTCTACACCACTCTATCCAACCATTAGTAAGCATATTAGATCATTTTAATGCCAAGTTTAATTTTATAGACGGTTTTTAGGGACTTTAGAAATATTTATTTTACAATAACTAACCTACTAAAGAAAGTGACTAACTTTTCATTTGATGATTCATACATAATAGATTTTGATAAGCTTAAGAAAATATTGAATACAACCCCTATTATCTTCCCACCTAACTGGAACAAACCCTTTGAGATACTATGTGACACCTCAAACAAATATGTTGGTGTTGTACTAACCTATAAAATTGATATACACCCACAAGTTATATCCAACACTTTGTAGGACTGGGACATGACTTAAATTAATTACACAACAACATAAAATATTTTTTTTTCAATTTTTGTTTCTATTGAAAATTTTAATCCATATATGTTAGAAAGAAAAATAACTATTTTTTATGACCATGCTACACTTAGGTATTTGATCAAGAAATTCAAATAAAATTCAAGGCTAGTGAGCTGAATACCATTTCTGTAAGAATTTGGCTTGTTGATCAAGGAAAAAGGGGTGTAAAAATATGATAGTAGACTATATGAGTAGGCTACCTCACATTGTGAAGATATAACTACCATGTCAAACAAACATGGATGAATCCTTCCCTAGAGAGAAACTATAAAAAGTTACCCAAGTTCCCTGGTATGTTGATTTAGTCAATTATCTATACCCATCAAAGGTACCTCCCTTATTTATTAATAATAAAACTTTTAAATCGAAATTTGAGTCAATGTTTTATGTTTAGGATGATTATTATTTATGGAAAATTTATAATGACCAATTGATTAAGAGGTGAATTCTTGGACAATAAGTTAATTATATACTTTAACTTTATCATAGACTTGTATGTGGAGGAAATTTTAGACCTAAACTAAAATCTTGGAATGTTTTGAAAGATGGTTTATTTCGGATATTAATTTTTAAAGACTCACATAATTTCTGTAAACTATGTCCAAACAATAAAATTATTGGTATAATTTCTAAAAATAGGAAATACAACAAGAAAATTTGATTTTTTATAAATTATTTTATGTTTTTGGATTGGATTTTTTATCCCATTTCCTATAACATTTGGATTTTCCTATATTCTATTAGTAATGGACTATGTTTCCAAATGGATTGAAGAAAAATCCACCCAAATTGATGAATCCATAATTGCAATTGAGTTTCTAAAACTAAACATTTTTTATTAGTTTGGAGTTCCTTGTGCCATAAAGAGTGACCAAGGTGCACACTGATACAATAAGAACATGAAAGCCCTTATGAAGATGTATGAAGTGTTCCATAACACCTCAAATGCCTACCACCCCTAGAAAAACTGGCAAGCTAAGGTATCAAACAAATATATTAAGAGGATTCTAGAGAAGATAGTTCAACCCAACTAGAAGGTCCAGAGTAAGAAGCTTGGATATACACTATGGGTATACAATTCTACTTTTAAAACCCCCTTAGGTATATCACCTTATAGAATTATTTATAGATTTTTTTTTCACTTTTTTTAGCTAAAACTTAAGGCCTATTGGACTATCAAGGTAGTTAATCTAGAGTTTGGAAAGTATGGAGAGTAGATGAATATATAGATGATGGAACTTGAGAAGTTGGGGAGGGGAGAATTTGAGAGCACCCTGCTATATAAAGAGAAGGAAAAATATATCCATGAAAGACTTATCCAGATAAGATACATTCAAGTTCAAGATAAAGTGATGCTATTCTCCTCAAGTATGAAGCTCATTCTTGCTAAGTTTCATTCTAAGTGTAATAGACCTTATATAATACTAATAACTTTCCATTTGGTGTAATTGTAGTAAAAATAGCTAAATCACAACACCCCTTCATGGTGAATGGAAAAAAATAGAATAATTTCTATGAGGAATTATTGAAATAGCCAATGAAGGAGTGCAGAATCCTTCCTACTATTGCTAAATAATGGAACCCCAAGTTGTATCTTTTCTTGAAACTAGTCTAGATAACTTTTAATTATAAATCTATTTTTTTCCTAAAAAATTCAAGATGGAATTTATTAGAGTTGAGTATAATATAGGTGTAAGGGAGATAAACAAGTAACATAGGATGAAATTTCTCTTTTGTGGTTTTCCATTGTCTATTTCTAAGATTTTTTTTAAAATAAAGAAAAAATGTGATGTTGAAAAACCTATTTTTATATTTTTTAAAAAATTTATGTATTATTTTTTTAAAGTTTTAGAGTGTTTTTTTATAATGCCCTGAGCCCTCTCTTCCAGAGACGATGCTGGAAAAATGCAGTGTAATTTTTTTTATAAAATTAACAGAACAATTACACAAAACTTTATACTAACGAGGACCTTTTACCAGTCTAGGTTTTGGAGAAAAGACACATGATTAAAAAAACATCAGAGTTATAGAATAAATTTAAATTAAATGAAAGATCAACTCCTCTTCTGCGTGTGCTACCACAAAGACGTCCAACTCGAGATTTCAAGGCAACCTGTGAAAAATATTTTGAAAATGTAGGGTGATCAAAAAAGGTGACTAATAAGGGGTTTTTAAAACCTTTGATAAATCCATTTTAAAAATATCACTTTGATAATACTTATAAAATGTTCAATTGTAAATACATTTGTAAAACAACCTTTACAAAATACTATAATTCTTTGAAAAATAATTGTACTTTGAAAACAATTTTAAACTAATCTAGTGATTCATTTGAAAATATTAAGCAAGCTCTTAAAAATAAAACAACTGAGGACACTCGAAACATTGAAGGCTATCTTGGGCCTACCCACTTGAGGGATGGATTTAATATCAAATTCCCTATCGTATTTACAATGTTTGAGTACCGGTTTTTATAAAAAAATTTTGTATTAGCTTTCCTTATATATATATATATATATAATTTTCACTGGAGTTTTATTTTTGAAGATATATTTATAATCATGCTTGGAAAAAATAAATACTAATCTTTTCTGAAATTTATATATTCGACTTGGTACGATCAAATCTCATGATATATGATGTTGCATAATCACACGAAAGATTAATCAACATCCACACACTTATAATTTCATCCATATTTCCATAAAAATTCATTTTTTCAAAGTTTATTTAATTTATCATGGATATATAAATGACAATAATATCATCGATGTATAACGACAGTTTTTATTTCAATATGACATACACATCGTAAAATTATGATATCCTTAATTTATAAATTCATATGTGAATTCACACTTGATTAATAATTTATTCAAAATAATTATATACTTGAACATCATGCAAGTTTGTGTGTATATATATATATATGCTTCACATGATTTTATATGAGATGTCTTCCAAAATAAATTTGAATTATACAAATAAAATCATAAATTTAAAATAATTAAACGGTTCTAAAAATTTTAGAACTATTTACTAAAGCTTATAAAAATATTTCCAAAATTGAAAACATGTTGACTTTTAAGAAAACCATTAAAGAAACTTCTTTAGAAATAATTTTCCAAATACCCAAATCCACAAAATAGAAACCACACTATTTAACATAAGAAAAACTGCTTGAAATAAAATAAAATGAAGTATAATAATCTGTTTCTATAAGGATTTAAGAGCATATAAAGTCTCCCTTACACAAAAACCCATAAAATTAAAATCAAAATAAACAAATTGAATTTCAAATAAATCAAATAAAAATAGTAATAGTCCCTTACAAAAATAATAATGGAATTGCAAATAAAATTATAAGTAAACCCATTACACCAAAACAATTTGAACATAATTTTGATAAAATAAACATAGACATGAATGATTTAGTTGAATAAATCCCTTACAAAATTTTGAAAATAAAACATTTTAATATAACATGATAATTCAAATTCATGTAGAAATCAAGGGAAAATAATTTCAATATAATAAATTATTGAAAATCAGAAAAATAAATAGCATAAAATAGAGAGTCTCTTACATGGTATTTGTAGAAAACTTATTTCTCTTATTGTTGGCATAACAGAAACTCTCATACTCCCATCTCTTGGAAAAGAAAACACAATCTCTTTGCCTCAAGGGAACTCATAAGAAAACTAAAAGTAAAAACGCAAACACTTTTTTTATAGGTCCAAACTGACTGTATATATATATATATATATATATATTATTACAACTTGCATATGTTGAAAACTGTGGGAAGGAAAAATTTGTTTGTGTAACTGGAAAAGACTATTTAAAAAATCATCAAAGAAAAATAAAATCAGTTCTGTTTCAAACTATATCCAAACCAAGAAAAATCAAAGGATATATTTGTAATATATAGTAATATATAACCAAGAGAAGCTCGATTCCCCTATGCTAGTGGTTCAAGCATTGATGAATTGGGACAAAGCATTAAAAGAAGTGATATTGCTCGGATAAAAATCCAAACAAGATGAAGATATGGAATTGAATGAGATCGAACTAAATTCATTGAAGAATGGGACCACAATAATTTTCAATTATTTAAAGAATCAAACGATGAAAAAAAATTGTTCTCCGATTGAATAAAAAATTCACCCGGAATAGACAAAAGATAAGATTTTATGAAGAAAACCCATAAAAAAACTTGTAATAGTATCGGTTGAAATCTGAAAAAAATCAAAGGATAACGATGAAATAGAGAGTTAATACACTAAAATTGACATTCATTTATATCCAAAACATACTTCTCGTATTTCGAACAGTAGTAAAAAACGCTCACCATAGCGATCATCCTCAACCCTGCATCTAAAGATGAACCAGCTTGACATCAATCTGAACTCACACTCACCTACTTCGGCCTCAACTCGAAAAGTCAATCGGTTGCGCTCGCCCTAGTCTGGACTCGAAGGCCTTGACTCTCAGTCATGCTCTCCCTCCGATCTTGCAATCCTGTCACGCCAAACCCTAACCCATACTATTCTTCATTTATTTTCTTTGTTTTTTTATTCCATTTCATCGTCTATATATATATATATATAAACTGAATATACATAATGTTTAATATGAACAAAAAATTATACTCATATTTTATTTAGTAATTTTATTTTATTCATTTTGTTCATCCCATTATGTTGAAATATGACTTATTTTCTTATCAAATAATTAACTTATAAATATATATACATGTTATATAAAATATTATGATTTCATTTACTCATTTTTTTAAACATGATTAGGCATAATTTTATAATAAATAAAAATATTATATTTAACATTGATAAAAAAATTTATGTTAATAACAATAATACATGCATTTTCTTAATAATTTAAATTTTATTATAATAATTTAGTTAATTTATAATTTCATAAAATATATTTTTTTTAGTATGAAGTGACTTTGCTAAAATCATTTATTACTAGTATACTACATATATTGTTCTTAAATGTTATAATTTTGGAAAATATTGATTTTCTATAAAAAATAATCTATTAAATGTACTTATTATTAAAACTAATACTCATATATATATATATATATATATATCCTTGTAATAAATATATATTATATTTAAATTATA
Organism: Viscum album; assembly: GCA_963277665.1. Taxonomy (NCBI): domain Eukaryota; kingdom Viridiplantae; phylum Streptophyta; class Magnoliopsida; order Santalales; family Viscaceae; genus Viscum; species Viscum album. The sequence goes on along the minus strand of CAUJRU010000391.1, from coordinate 374,872 downwards.
GAAATATATTAAAATATTAATTTATAAAAATATAAAGTAATAAGTTATACTTTGATTCAAAAAACATTTTGATTATTGAAAATATTTATAAAACCATTTTCTTAAATCATTACCTCGTTAGTTTTATTTATAAACAAAATAATTTTTTTTAATTTTCTCAGGGTGTTATATTTTTAGTTAATAAACTTGAACCCAAATTTTTTTCTTTCCTGGAAAGAAGTACAATTCTAGAGTGGAGGGATATCATTATTTCTAAAATTTTTAGAATTAGATGATTGTTGGGTGAATTTATTTCTATTTCATGGATATTATTTTCCTTAGAATTGGGAAAAGAATTATAAATGAAGAAGAAATTGGTGGAACCAAAATCATATCCAGAGGAAACTTAAATGATGAATTTGAACTTAGGTTACCCAACCTTAGTAAGTAGCCTACCTAAAACAAAGTCAAATAACTCATATAAATTAGAGTAAAACAAGAAGATGATAACTAATATAATAGTATACCTAAGTCAATATAATCACATGTGTGTATGTTTAACATCAAATAAGAGTTAGAGTGACATGAGATGCATCTTCCCAATAATTGCTTCTATGCCTTGACTATTATAATTATTACTTGGGGATACCTATTATATTGGGATGGTTTACTTCTGGGTTTATCTATACTTATTCAATAAGTTATTTTCAAAAATATGGTCGGAAAAAATTAAATAAATTCTAATTGAGAAAGGAGATTAAAAGATTTTGGGAATTTTGAATTTAGATAAAGAAGTAATAGATAATATATCTAAATATTATTTATTAAGTACTAAGTATGTGTGAAAAATAACTCTATGGAAAGGGATTAGGAAGGCACCCCTTGTTAAAATCCTGATTCCACTGAAATCTATTATGTCCATATACCTTGAATCAAATCTCTTGATTGAATTTAAGTAAAGAGAGTGTATTAAATTCATTGATTTTTATAATAATTAAAATGGTGGATAAGTTTATAATTTTATTTGTCATTGGTTTAAGTACTTAATTCTAGGAAATAAAAATCTTTTTGAACAAATATTATTCATTATATTGACCAAGAGTGAAATAATGTAAGTGTGGGGAAGTGATGAGATCCCATTTTTCATTATTTTTGAACTAATTTTCAATTGAAAATAACCCCCTAATCTAGATAAAATTGAATAAAATCACTGGTTTTGGATACTTAGTAGAATCTAAACTTTAAATGATAAATGGATTAAAAAAATGAGTTTTTGTAGTTTTTTCATTTTTTTGGGTTTATTATGAATCCATGAATTGATCTTGGTATTGATTTTATCTATTAAAAGGATTGAAATTATATTTCAAAATTTTAGTAATCAATTTAGAATCACATGAATAGAGACTAAATTTAATTCTGTTTTCACTGTGAATAAACTAAAGTTGAAAAAATGGTAATGGAATAATCATCCATGAGAGTTGAAGCTGTTGTAAAGTTCCAAAAAATAGTGAGAGACACATAAGGGTTAGATCCTTGGGCTGTGTAACCATTATTTTACCTTTCATAAACATTATTTAGGATAGTATATTATCTAAATAATTTTTAGACACCCCTAATAAAGCATGAAGTATACACTGTGTAAACACCATTAAACCAACCTCACACCTAATCATCCTATCAATCAGTCACAAGTTCATGTTACTGAGTGTGATTTCACTCAATTGACAATTCATCTCAAATGATCATAAAATATAATAAATGACCACCCATTTATTTTATACACATTAACACATGATTTATTAAATAAAAACACACTTAATACAATCCAATAATATCATGAGGGCAAGTGTATTTTTGAAATTTGGTACATACTTTAATAACTTGAAACATGGGTAAAAAAGATTATTTAAAAGATCCATAACATCCCCTTAAAATTCCATTTCCATTTTAAAAAAGTATTAGATAAACCGGGGATGTACATAAGAAAGGGGTGAGATATAAAAACTAGTAATTGAATAATAAAAGAATAAAATAAGTTAAGGAAATACATGTGAGTCAAGAGGCATGAAAAGGTTTCATAAGAGGTGTGATAATTATAAACTTTAACATCAAAACATTAAATAAGATGATAAAATAAATAAAATATGAGAATGTGTCAATAACATAAAACATAACATCATAAACATAAGAAAAGGCTAACCACCTAGACATCATAACATAACATACTTAGGATAACATCTTGTTCACTATACATGGAATATCATGAGATAAAAACATTACCCAATACATTGGAGGGCTATGTAATTCCAGACCAAACCATCACATTAATTTCATGTACATGAATTTGTGTTCCACTTAGATAATACAACATATCAGTGACTTTAATCACTTTTAATACCATTATTAAGGAGTGTGGAGTACATAAATAGAATTACCTAATTAATGAAGGATATGTATATCATTGTGAATACACTATAGTTGAAATGGGGATGGGTATTAACTACACAAAAGTTTGGTCATAGGATAATTTTGGCAGTATAACAGGTGCACATAAAGATTCATATAAGGGTTTAATGAGAAATAAAGTGGATATATAATTAATTCAAAATAATATGGATAGAGAATGTGATGTGTAAAAACTTATTCCAACATGAACAATTACAAATAAAAAGGCATAATATAATGAAGTTCTTGAATAAAGAGGAGGAGAGGATTCATTAACTTGAGAGGGAACTTATAAAATCTTGGGAGGTTCTTCTTAATAGATTAGGAACACCTTGGTTGGGATATAGAGAGGGAAATTCAGATTAAATTCATCCTAAAAGTTTTTTAGTGAAAAGGAATGGGTGGTTGGGTGGGTTCTTTATAGAAAAAGAGTGGTAATTTTGTTTTATTAATTTTTAAACCAAGGTTTTGGACTATATATGATAAAATAATCAAAACCGAAAACCTTTCCATGGTTTTTTACAATGGTTTTTAGCAAATAGGATTGATTTGAAATATTTTATATGCATAATAATAAAACTTATTAAAATAATACCCTTGGTTATGTGGAAGTGAGTCATGTTCATAAATAATTAGTTTTATAACCATAAAATATAATATAAGTTTTGAAGGATTCATTAAGAGTTTATAAAATAAATAAAATAATATAAAAAAAAACATTTTATTAAAGGGGAAACACTACAAAAAGACCCAATTTGAGGGGTTGTTTTTTAGTTTAGAAGGGGTTATAACCACTTCTAAACACATTTGCGGTGGTTATGAGGAACCTCCTATAATGTGACCGCCCAATGTTGTTAGAGGAAATTTTGAGGAACTCTTGGTAAAGTAATGAATAATTTTTCAGTAGTTATATTAGGGGCGGTTAAAACCCCCACTAATTTCACCAATGAATCAAATTTTAGAGGTGGGGTTTAACTGTAACACCCCAGGTAAATAAAGAATATGACATTTTTATATTTATCCCTATTTGTGAAAAAAATGTCAATATTAATTTAAAGGGAACGCTATGCTCAATGGCTTACCCAATACGCAACAACGAGTTCCTTTGAAATCTTACGTTGCACTCTAATAATAAAATAATATTATTTTAAAAGGTAGTTAAGATATAGCCGTTTTATTGGAGGGAATGAATATAAATAACTAAAATATGATTATATATGTTTTTTAAATGTTTTTACATTTATCCAATAAAGTATAAAGACTTAAAATACGAAAAGAATTCAATATTAGACATATATACTCTAATTTTCACAAAAGGTCCACTTATCGCCTTTTGATGGAGGACCATCATTAAATATAGTTTTGGTCACTCTTATAAATTCTAATGGAACAAATAAAATTCATCTTTAGAATCGAGACATCAAAATGTACTTTCTGTAACCTTTTAGTATTTTTCCGATAAAGATCATTTGTTAATGAATAGTGAAAAGTGTTGTATTTTAATTCAAAACCTCTTTTCAATCTAATTTATTTATATAGTTATATTATCATTTTAATTGGTTTTAAAGTGAAATTATAATATATTTTTACCATTTAATACAATAGTGGTCGTTGGAATTAATTTCACTTTGAAATCAGACTTAAACTAGTGTCAATCTTTTGATACATTTTGTTTCATAAGAACACGCAATTTGTTTTGACAGCGAGAATTAATTATTAAATTAATTAATGCAACTTATATGTTTTTATTTTTTTAAAATAGAAATCATTTTCGAATTCAGAATATCAAATATATCTTAGGGTGATGTTTTTGGTATTTTTTCTGAAAAATTTCAATTTTTGATGAATAGTGAAACCACTAAGTGGTACTTAAAAAAACTGATTTTTCATTTAAATGAAATTTTAGCACCTATTTGTTTTGAATTTAAAAAATCTGACATACATGGTTCTAATTAAGAAGTATAATGTAGTTCAATGGGATTAAAATAATTTTTTGGTGAATAGTAACTTTTATGTTTTTAATCGCGTTTAGAGGTAATTAGTGTAATTAAAGATAAAAATAATGTTTTAATAATATGAAATGAACATTAACGATGTCCTAACCTTATTGGTTGTGTCATGGCCGACCAAGACAACCCATGGGTTGATTTTCGGGACCCCATGGAGCCACTTGTGTAAGATAATAACATTAATACCTTTTATTTAAAGTAAAAGTAAAAATGACACAAACATGTATTATTTTACTAAAACAATTTTTAAATAGGGTTATACAAGTCAGATTTTTGACTATAAATATTAATTGGAAATATAAAAAGATTTCATACATCATAGTATTTTTTCTATAATTTTTAGACATTAAATAAATTAAATTATTTATGACATCATGATGATGTAGCGATTACCTCATTATTTAACATTTTAAATAAAATGAAAAGATAATGTAACATCTAAGAACTAAACTTGTCCAAAACCTATTGGATGGGTATATTTCAAACCCTTATCACCTTACCCTCTAATTATATCAATGTGGGACCTTTTAAATCCGAAACACATTGTAAAATAAAGTAACATTTCCTTACTTTCCAAGAGTGCCCCTCCTCTCCTCTTATAAAAGGCCCCCACATCTACCACCTTACCCACACCACTCAAGCCTTTGGATCAGCCAAACCCTGCTCCATTTGTCTCTCCATATCCCTATCCTAATCCTAGAAGCCATACCTTGGGCAGAAATCTCTTCAATGAACCCTTTTGGTTCAAACCAAGAAGAGTTACCCGATTTTATGGTAATATCTTCACTTGTGTTCTTATGTTTTATTTTGCTTCTCCAACCCTCTAAACTATTTTTATTCCTTTATTTTATAACAAAACCAGTATATTAAATATACTAGGATGTTTTTATGAGAAGTATTAGAGATACACTTACAAACACCTTTTTCTAATGGTTAAAGAACATATTGTTTCTGTGGATGGCGAATTACTGCCTCACGAAACGATGATTGTTCAATATTCTTTTAACACATTTTACGGTGGCCATTATGATGTAACTGTATTTTATATATGCTTTATATTATGTTTATGTTTTTCTAATTCTTCTGTATTTTTCTTTTATGGCATACCTTTATGGTTTCCATTATAGGTAAACACAATAATTTCATTTTAGGAAGTGCGGACTACCGCCCCCTCAAAGTGATTTGATTCGTTAATGCCATATGTGGGACGTATAAAGGATTGAGTTAATGTTATTATATATTATATTATTCAATAATTATAATATACCCTTATATCATTATTATTTAACTCCATTAAATACTAAATAGAAATGAAAGTAGCGTTCATGCGTACGTACGGCTTACCGTCTCCATGAACGGTGCATTTCATTTCTTACCTCTAAATGTTATATACCATTATAAATACATGTATATGATGGATATATATGATATATATGATATAAAAATATTGAATATAATTCTGTATATAATGAACCTTTGACCACATAAACAACATGTAATTGTAAGAAGTCAATTTTTGACTTAAGTACGAAATATCGACAAAATGAACTTTGTTAACTTAAATGACTACATATTGTTTATAACATGGAAATAAGTTGTATAAATGAATAATAAACTTGAAAAAGTTTCTTAAGCCATTAGAAATTAACACTAGTTTATTATTCAGGAGATTAAAGAGCAATCGAGTCACGTCGGACATGAGGTAAGGGATTTTACCCCTCTCTTTCTTTTTAGGTACACTCTTTTATGTCATTCCTTTTAAGCTCATCTTTCTAATGATTGGGATGTTATTTTATATTAATCCTACTGTAATTTTTATGTTCATATGATTAGAGACCCTATTTTCTCTCATCAATCCATTTTGGATGTTTTGAGTGGCACCGTTAGGCTGCCGAGTTTTTGTAAGGGATTTTTCATCTGACTTTTATTCCTGTGACATTTATGATAAGTTTTACACTATTTACTTTGAGTGGTGTATGTACTTCCCATTATTATACAATTTTTTAAGTATAATTTCATTTATGGGTATTTAAAACTTCATTGTATGACCCTTCTTCCTTGGGGTGTACGTTTCGAAAGTTACCCAAGTCGGTAAGGGAACCTTTCACACTCCTCTTCTTAAAAGACTTATTTTATTATGTCTTTTAATTCACATACTATTATGTCGGGATATGTTATTCAATATCCTTATTGATGTAAATTTTATTTCCAAGTGATGAGATACCCTTTTTAACTCTCATCAACTCTTTTTCTGAATTTTGAAGTGACGCCGTTAGGCTGTCGATTTTTTGCAAAGATACTTCTTAACCCAATTTTGATTTTTTGGGATAAAATTGTACTCCTTGAATATGTTGTTATATGAATATGTGTGAATGTCCTCTGATTGTTTTACACTTAATATCCACTTATATTTGGTGTATTCATTTGTCACACATAATTATGTAATTGATTTATCCTTAATCCAAGGATACTGTCTTTGTAAGGGACTTCGTCTCAATCTCCTTTCATTGAGGCATATTTTTGTTTTATACACAACATTCTTTTATACGGTGTATAAAACCCTTTTACTTTTATATTTATCCAAAAGGAACCTTTTTATATGAAGCGTTTTACTTAACGACAAAAGGGAATGTTTTTCCGTACGTATGCAGCGACAACGACTTCTCCGCCGCCGTGACCATTATTTGAGTTTCGGCTTCCTCTACAAGACATTACTTTTTTTGAATGAAAAATAAATACCATGTTTTATTTTGGTATTGAAAATGGTTTTCGTAATGTTTTTATATCAATGTGTTTTATTAATATCTTGTGATTGAAAAGTGGAAATGTTATGTTTCCTTTATACATGTTTTATGTGATACGATTATGTTATGGTTCTTGGGAATTATTATGAAGACGGGTGGTTCCATGATAAACTAAGGGCGGGTGAGCCTGATATAGCACTCCAATTAATTGGGTAACGTGAAGGGGTTAAACGTTAAGGTTTCTCCGAAAAGATTTAGGGAATATACTGTGATGGGTATTCCTAACGTAACCAAGAGTATTACTCCCTACATAAGAATGTTATGAATGCCTCAAGTTACCTTTATGTCTTATGTTTTCTATGACTTATTCATAAAATTTATGATTTCATGAGGTATGAATATGTGCTTATGTTTTATGAGTAAAGTATGATTTCATTGATTCTTATTTATACATGGACTAATGTTTTTATTCCGTACTTTTACATCCCTTACTGAGCTTTTTATGCTCATCCCAAGTTTTTGAAATATTTTTCACAGGTCAAGGGAAAGGTACATGATGTGATGATAGGGTCAAAGAAGTGTCATGAATGAATCCATGTTTAATTTTGAATATTTTTCTGTTGATTGGAAAAAAGAGTACTATATTTTATGTAACCACTTTGTTTAAATGTGGAATGTAAAGCATGTTTTGTTATCTAATTCTCTAAAACTCTAAACCTGAAAAGATCCTCAATGTGTATTCTTGAAATAACTCAAGATTAAGTAATGTTTAAGGCTGGGGCCTTATAGTTGGTATCAGAGGTCAGTTTAGACAACTTTAGGGATTATGAGTTTTTTTAGACACATGGTTAGTCCCTATATCTAATATTTCAGTTAAATCCTTGTTTTATAATTTTTCTCAGGTCAAGTAAAGTCAGTTACAAATGGAAGGAGCAGGATCTCAAACGACATTCCTATCTCTTCCTGATGACATGCTTGCAATAATTATTTCAAAGTCATGTTCGGATGATTGTGAAACTTTTTCTAGCATACAACTCACTTGCAAGTAGTTGCTTGAGATATCAAACACCTCCAATATACCTCGTTATTATCGTGGATCATGGGTTGTATTTAGAAAAATACCATTTTCAAAATATTCTCATATTTTCGAGAAGGTAAATATTATCAAGGTATTTTCAAATATTTTACCTTATCACAAGAATTTTAATCATATTATGATTTTAAAAATGGTGCTGAGGAAGGAGAAGCTTGAGCAACCTTTTTATATTTGCTTTTAAAATATAGTCTCTCAACACATACTTATGGTATTTTAAAAGGACCAATAATAGAAAGTTTCAACTCAATTTCAGTCCGACTATTTTATAGAAACCATGTTTTATCAGATGTTTTTGAATTATATGTCATACAAGAATATTTTCCAAAACTATTTTTCTGTGAACACCCATATGACCCATGTTGTACGAGGTGTATTTGGATGGAGGAATCAAATGATTTTGAAGGATCTCTAAATCATTTTTGTAATGCATGGGATATCTACCTACGTGAACAAGATGACGATGAAACCGAGTGGATTCCATGATCAAGGTATGTTGTTATTCATTTTTGGAATCGTTTTATTTTATCTTATGGTGATGAAATAAGACTTCAAGAATTAAGATGTTGAGATCGTAACGAATTTGGATGAAAATTAGAGGTATAAAGAAACTATTGAGGGTAAGAAATTTAGGGTTATTTTTGGAGTTTTATAAAAAGGACAACATGAAGACCGTGTGACAACCCGTCGCGTCAGACAAAGCTGTAGGAATCGAACCCACAACCAAAGTGCCACTGGTATTTATCACCTACCACTGGAGTACGTGAAGTCCCCAGTTATTATGTCTTATTATTTTTAGTTAGGTGATTTTATGAATTAAGAGTAAGTTTATTTTGGGTCATCTATGGAAATTATTAACCTATCATTGAGGATATGTGATTAGGTTAATTACTTTTCAATATGAGACATTAAGAGTAACTGATGTTATTTGGAGATAAGTGTTAATTTTACCTTGGTAGATTATGTGACTAAATCCATAAAATATTTGGGTTTCAATATTAGTTTGGTTTAATTTGAAGTATTTTATGGACAATTTTTTTATCGAATGGTCCTCATTGAACTTTAGGTTTTGTTGGAAAAATTTTGGAGATTAAGAATAGATTTTCTTTTTATAAAGGGTTATCCTTTTCTGGATTATCTGATCTTGTACTAACCTTTTAGGTTTTGGTTTTGGTTAAGGTCTAAATATATGGGAAGTATATAGTTCTCTTTTTTGGATTAGGTTATTCTCGAGAAGTTGATTATCGTACTCTTAATGTGAACAAGTCTTCCTAAATACTCATCATTTGGAGAAAGTAAGAGTCTGTGTTAGAAATCTAGTAAAATTTGAAAGTCAACATGACAAGTAAGTATGTTTCCCTATGATTTAGTTAATCTCAAAAAATAAATTCCTCAATGAAAAGTAACTTAAATAAAAAATGTTGTCTATTAACTTTTCCTACTGGGGAATCAAATACCGTTTAACCCATCAACAATTTGTGATTTTCTGGTGGTTAACTTTCTTCTAAACATGTTTTCTATCACTCTCCCTCAAAACATGACCCTTTGTTTTTTCTTCCATATCCATATTTTCCTACTTGGAATCCTAGTATGGGTTAACTCAGGTGACCTTTTTACTTCTCTCCCTTTATTTTAAAGTGATTGTTTTACCGACTCTTGTTCCGATGTGAGACTTTCAATGATGTTTCCGAGCCCAATTTTGAAATTGCAAGGATGCAATTCTCAAAAGGGGGGAAGGATGTAACACCCCAGGTAAATAAAGAATATGAAATTTTTATATTTATCCCTATTTGTGAAAAAAATATCAATATTAATTTAAAGGGAACACTATGCTCGATGGCTTACCCAATACGCAACAATGAGTTCCTTTGAAATCTTACGTTGCACTCTAATAATAAAATAATATTATTTTAAATGGTAGTTAAAACATAGTCGTTTTATTGGTGGGAATGAATATAAATAACTAAAATATTATTATATATGTTTTTTAAATGTTTTTACATTTATCCAATAAAGGATAAAGGCTTAAAATACGAAAAGAATTCAATATTAGACATATATACTCTAATTTTCACAAAAGGTCCACTTATCGCCTTTTGATGGCGAACCATCATTAAATATAGTTTTGGTCACTCTTATACATTCTATTGGAACAAATAAAATTCTTCTTTAAAATCGGGACATCAAAATTTACTTTCTGTAAATTTTTAGTATTTTTTCGATAAAGATCATTTGTTAATGAATATTGAAAAGTGTTGTATTTTAATTCAAAACCTATTTTCAATCTAATTTATTTATATAGTTAGGTTATAATTTTAATTGGTTTTAAAGTGAAATTAGAATATATTTTTACCATTTAATCCAATAGTGGTCATTGTAATTAATTTCACTTTGAAATCGGACTTAAACTAGTGTCAATCTTTTGATTCATTTTGTTTCATAAGAACACACTATTTGATTTGACAGCGGGAATTAATTATTAAATTAATTAATAAAACTTATATGTTTTTAATTTTTTAAAATAGACATCATTTTTTAATTAGAAATATCAAATATATCTTAGGGTGAAGTTTTGGTATTTCTCCGAAAAACATCAATTTTTGATGAATAGTGAAACCACTAAGTGGTACTTAAAAAACTGATTTTTCATTTAAATGAAATTTTATCACCTCTATGTTTTGAATTTAAAAAATCTGACATACATGGTTGTCATTACGAAGTATAATTTAGTTCAATGGGATTGAAATAATTTTTTTTGAATAGTAACTTTTATGTTTTTAATCGCGATTAGAGGTAATTAGTGTAATTAAAGATAAAAATAATGTTTTAATAATATGAAATGAACATGAAACATGTCCTACCCTTATTGGTTGTGTCATGGAAATCCAAGAAAACCCATGGGTCTATTTTTGGGATCCCATGGAGCCACTTGTGTAAGATAATGACATTGATACCTTTTATTTAAAGTAAAAGAAAAAATGACACAAACATGTATTGTTTTACTATAACAATTTTTAAATAGGGTTATAAAAGTCAGATTTTTTACTATAAATATTCATTGGAAAGATAAAAATATTTCATACATCATAGTGTTTTTTCTATCATTTTTATACATTAAATAAATTAAATTATTTATGACATCATGATGATGCACCGATTACCTCATTATTTAATGTTTTAAATAAAATGAAAAGATAATGTAAAATCTAAGAACTACACTTGTCAAAAAACTATTGGATGGGTATATTTAAAACCCTTATCACCTTATCCTTGAATTATATCAATGTGGGACATTTTAAATCTGAAACACATTGTAAAATAAAGTAACATTTCCTTACATTCCAAGAGTGCCCCTTCTCTCCTCTTATAAAAGGCCCCCACCTCTACCACCTTTCCCACACCTCTAAAGACTTTGGTTCAGCCAAAACCTGCTCAAGTTGTCTCTCCACATCCCTATCCTAATCCTAGAAGCCATAACGTGGGCAGAATGCTCTTCAAAGAACCCTTTTGGTTCAAACCAAGAAGAGTTACCTGATTTTAATGTAATATCTTCACTTGTGTTCTTATGTTTTATTTTGATTCTCCAACCCACTAAAATATTTTTATTCCTTTCTTTTGTAACAACACCAGTATCTTAAATATATACTAGGATGTTGTTATGAGAAGGATTAGAGATACAATTACACACACCTTTGTCTAATGGTTAAAGAACATACTGTTTCTGTGGATGGTGAATTACTGCCTCACGAAACGATGATTGTTCAATATTCTTTTAACACCTTTTATGGTGGCCATTATGATGTCACTGTATTTTATATATGATTTATATTATGTTTATGTTTTTATAATGCTTCTGTATTTTTCTTTTATGGCATACCATTATGGTTTCCATTATGGGTAAACACGATAATTTCATTTTAGGAAGTACGGACTACCGCCCCCTCAAAGTGATTTGATTTGTTAATGCCATATGTGGGATGTATAAAGGATTGAGTTAATGTTATTATATATTATATTATTCTGGAATTATAATATACCCTTATATCATTATGATTTCACTCCATTAAATACGAAATAGAAATGAAAGTAGCGTTCATGCGTACGTACGACTTATCGTCTCCATAAACGGTGCATTTCATTTATTACCTCTAAATGTTATATACTATTATAAATAAATGTATATGATGGATATATATGATATATATGATATACAAATATTGAATATAATTCTGTATATAATAAACTTTGACCACATAATCAACATGTAATTGTAGGAAGTCAATTTTTGACTTAAGTACGAAATATCGACAAAATGAACTTTGTTAACTAAAATGATTACATATTGTTTATAACATGGAAATAAGTTGTATAAAGGAATAATAAACTTAAAAAGTGTTATTAATCAAGTAGAAATTAACACTAGTTTATTATTCATGAGATTAAAGAGCAATCGAGTCACGTCGGGCACGAGGTAAGGGATTCTACCCCTCTCTTTCTTTTTAAGTACACTTTTCTATGTCATTAATTTTAAGCTCATCTTTATAATGATTGGGATGTTATTTTATATTACTCATACTATAATTTTTATGTTCATATGATGATAGACCCTATTTTCTCTCATCAATCCATTTTGGATGTTTTGAGTGGCACCGTTAGGCTACCGAGTTTTTGTAAGGGATTTTTCATCTCACTTTTATTCCTGTGACATTTATGCTACGTTTTCCACTATTTACTTTGAGTGGTGTATGTACTGCCCATTATTATACACTTTTTTTAGTATAATTTAATTTATGGGTATTTACAACTTCATTGTATGACCCTTCTTCCATGGGGTGTACGTTTCGAAAGTTACCCAAGTCGGTAATGGAACCTTTCACTCTCCTCTTTTTAAAAGACTTATTTTGTTATGTCTTTTAATTCACATACTATTATGTTGGGATATGTTATTATATATCCTTATTGATGTAAATTTTATGTCCAAGTGATGAGATACCCTTTTTAACTCTCATCAACTCTTTTTTTGAATTTTGAAGTGACGCTGTTAGGCTGTCAAATTTTTGCAAGGAAACTTCTTAACCCAATTTTGATTCTTTGGGATAAACTTGTACTCTTTGAATATGTCGTTATATTAATATATGTGAATGTCCTCTGATTGTTTTAAACTTAATATCCACTTATATTTGGTGTATTCGTTTGTCATACATAATTATGTAATTGATTTATCCTTAATCCAAGGATACCGTCTTTGTAAGGGACTTCGTCTCAATCTCCTTTCATTGAGGCATATTTTTGTTTTATACACAACCTTCCTTTATACGGTATAAAAACCCCTTTAAATTTTATGTTTATCCAAAAGGAACCTTTTTATATTAAGAGTTTTACTTAATGACAAAAGGGAATGTTTTGCCGTACGTATGCGGTGACAACGACTTCTCCGCCACCGTGACCATTATTTGAGTTTTGGCTTCCTCTACAAGCCATAAATTTTTTTGAATGAAAAATAAATACCATGTTTTATTTTGGTATTGAAAATGGTTTTCATAATGTTTTTATATCAGTGTGTTTTATTAATATCTTGTGATTGAAAAGTGGAAATGTTATGTTTCCTTTATAGATGTTTTATGTGATACGATTATGTTATGGTTCTTGGGCATTATTATGAAGACGGGTGGTTCCGTGATAAACTAAGGGCGGGTGAGCCCGATATAGCTCTCCAATGCATTAGGTAACGCGAAGGGGTTAAACATTAAGGTTTATCTGAAGAGATTTAGGGAATATACTGTGATGGGTATTCCAAACGTAACCAAGAGTGTTACTCCCTTCGTAAGAATGTTATGAATGCCTCAAGTTACCTTTATGTCTTATGTTTTCTATGATTTATTCATAAAATTTATGATTTCATGAGGTATGAATATGTGCTTATGTTTTATGAGTAAAGTTTGATTTCATTGATTCTTATGTATACATGGACTAATGCTTTCATTCCGTACTTTTACATCCCTTACTGAGCTTTTTATGCTCATCCCATGTTTTTGAAATCTTTTTCACAGGTCAAGGGAAAGGTACATGATGTGATGATAGGGTCAAATAAGTGTCATGAATAAATCCATGTTTAATTTTGAATATTTTTCCGTTGATGGGAAAAAAGAGTACTATCTTTTATGTAACCACTTTGTTTAAATGTGGAATGTAAAGCATGTTTTATGATCTAATTCTCTAAAACTCTAAACCTGAAAAGATCCTCAACGTCTATTCTTGAAATAACTCAATATTAAGTAATGTTTAAGGCTAGGGACTTATATTAACCCCATCTGAATTATGGATTGAACTAGTGGTGGTTAAAAACTACCACTAGTTGAGTTGCGTGACCCATATTAGAGTCAGTTCTAAGAACCCCCTCTATTTTATCTTCAATTATAGGGGGTTAAACCCCCTCTAATTGAACTATAATAGAGGCAGTTTCTATATATATATATATATATTTAACCCTCCTCACATGAAGCGACCCCTCTTTTCCCTCTAGTTCACGACACCCACCTGCTATTCCAGGGCCACACCCACGCGGAGTCCCTTCCCATTCTAGTACCCCCATCACATCCGCGACCCATCCCCTTCCCAACCATTAGTTCCCATTCACCCACGACCCATCCATACCTCCCTTCCTATTCATTCTAGAACCCCTGTCACACCTGCAACACATCCCACCAGCCCCTCCCATTCACCCGTGGCCCATCCACCCCGTCCCTCTGTTCCCGCTCTCATTCACCTGTGCACCCCATATGGATTTTAAAAGATTTCTCCGGTAGGTTTCGAAGACCAAACCTCCAGCATAAGCTCTAGGAGCTTCTACCACCATGAAATTTGGATTTTATTAATATATTTACACATTATTTTATTTATATATATTATGAAACTAATTCAAATGAATATTTTTTCAATAAATATGTAAATACATATATAATTATATAAATTAATATATAAATTTTTGTATTATATATTTAAGTATTTATATTATAATACATTTATATTATATTAAATTTATACATCTATATAAACTACATATTTTATATGCTTATTTATATACATTTGAATATATATTTTAAAATTCTATTTATGTTATGTATATACACAAATATTTATATATTTATGTAAATTATTTATATACTTAAAAAACATATTTATATATTATGTACATGTTTATTTATAATATATATATAATCATTCATTTAATATATTTATATAATTTCTTTAAAATTATATTTATATAATTTATTTCAATAAATATATTTATTATTATGTAAATTAATATATATTTATTTGTATAAATTTTATTATATTTTAAATAATTAATACTATAAGAGATACATATATATTAAATACAATTTAAACAAATATTTATATTATCTATAATAAATATTACATGAAATATAATTCATACAAATATTATATATGAAATAAAATTTATACAAATATTTATATAATGTTATATGAAATAAAATTTATACAAATATATAATTAATATTATATGAAATACAATTTATAAAAATATTTATATATATTTTTTCAATACATACTTTTATTATTTTGCACATTAATATTTATATGTATTTCAACAAATATAATTATATAATATTATGTACATTAATATATATGTATTTAAATACATATGGTTGTATAATATTATATACATTAATATATATTTATTTTTATAAATTTTATATCATATAATATTAATTATATATAATATAAAATCATAAACATATTATTTAAAAATATATTTATGATTATTAGAATATAAATTATAAAAACTAAAAGATTGGGTTTTTATATGATTTATTTTTAAATAAATTATATTTATATATATATTTACTTAATATGTTTTTGCTTTTATGTTATATGTAATTAATATTATATGAAATATAATTTATACAAATAAACATATAAAAATGTACAAAACATTATTCAATTATACTTATGTATACATACAAATACAATTAAATACAATCATATAATTTGAAATATATAATAAAATTAAAAGATTTATATTTACTAAATTAATTAATAATTAATATGTTATACTGATATATATAAAATAAATATATAATATATATAAATTTATATATAATAAAATATTTATAATAAAATATATATAATATAAATATATAATATATAATAAATATTTATATTTAATTTTGACTATATTAAATTTATTTGTATACATTATATAATATAAATGTATTTATACATAATATACAATAAAAATGTATTTAATATAATATATGTATAATATAAATCATAATATAAATGTATAGTATTTATAAAACCATATATAAATTTTAAATATTTGAATAAATATATTTATAATTACATTTATATTATATATACCAATATTTATATATGTATACATTTTGTTTGTATGTATAATTACTTATTTAATGTATTTATATCATGTATATATATATGTTTATAATGCATTTAAATAAATTTATATATTGTTTTTATGTTATATATATATATATATATGTACACACACACATGTGCACCCACACATATATATTATAAAATTTGAATTTATATGAGATTTATTTTAAAAAATAAATTAAATTTAAGAGAGATTTAAAAACCCCTATAATAAAATGTATTAGTGGGGGTTCATGAACCCCATCTAATTTCTGAAATTAGAAGTGGTTGAAAACCCCCTCTAATCTAAGGGATTAACGATAGTTTATGAACCCCTCTAATTTAAGAGATTAGAGAGGGTTTTAAACCCCCACTATTTCCTATAAAAAATAATTTCCATGTTACATATATATAGCCTCTCATATATATCCAAAAGAATACTATATATATAAATGATAAATCCAACCAGACATATAGGTCCAGTAATTACTAAATTATTTGTGGTTTTTGACACAATGACTTCTAAAATCCAACCAAATATTTCAAAGAAAAAATGATAAAAATTTAGAGGGGGTTGTGCATAACCCCTCTTAAAAACCACTTCCAATCTACTGTTTTTATAGTGAAACATGATTTAGATCTTGGATACTATTTATAGTATTTATCACATAACTTTTGGGATTTTATGATGTCATAATACATATTATATATTTATATTATATTTAATTTTTACCCAAAAATTAAGTTATCTCAGAAAATTATGAAAAATTTACTATTGGATAATTTTGATGTTTTAATTTCAAAAATAATATTTATTTTATCAAAAATAATTATCTAAATATTAAAATTTATACTTTTAAATAAACAATAAATATTTGTAAAAATATTTGGGTTTTTACGATGATAACAGTTTACTACCCTTATAAAAGATTCATTTGACTTCGTAAAATTATTTTATTATTTATATTTTAATTAATATTATTTTATAATAATATTTTATTAATGTATAATTTATTTCAAAAAATCTTGAATTCATCAAAAATTGTTTCTTGATTGAAACTATATATTTCCCAAAAATAAAATTTTTGATTCATCGTATCAAAATATAATTTTTATAAAACTCATTATTTAATCAATTATAAAGTAATAATAAAATAGGATAAATATAATCATTATAGAAATATAAAAATTCATATTTTTAGGGTCTATATACATTACCCCTAATTATGCTATCGTATTCTACAAGGGTTAGGTGTGCGATGGTGACACTTTCTTAGGGTGGTTCGATGAACATGGTTTGGGGCATGATATTGATAAGCTTAAACTTATACCATAATTGGTTTCTATCATGATTTAGCTATTAAATGTCATCTTGATCTTGGTCAAGGGAAAATCCCAGTAATGTCATCTCCCTTGGAAGCTTTGATAAATGGGATTTATTAGGTACGATCCCACTGTTCGAGGCCATCGCTTCTTTTGTCTCTGTCAGTTGGATTTATCATGACTCTTAATATATATTAATAAAAACTATCACTATAAAAAAACTATAATATCAATGGTTATGATAATTAATGGTATTTTAAATCTGATAGGATATAACTTATAATGGTCCACAATAACCAAAGTAGTGCATGTGTTTTCTATAACTGCATTTCTCAATAAGTAATTTATTTATTTGAAAAGGTAATTTTATTTATAAATGTTTGGGTCATTAAATTACCCCCCTTCAAAAATTTCTACCTAAAAATTTAATTTCATACACTAAAATAGATGACGATACTTTTGTTTCATTGCCTCTTCTTGTTCCCATGTTTCTTAAAAATAATTTTGATTCAGCCACAACACTTAACCAGGAAAATTTCCTTGTTTCATAGAACTTTGCCTCTAAGATCTAAGATCATCACCAGCTACTCCTCATATAAAAGTTCATTCTATAAGGGTACCATATCTAGATTCAGTAAACATGAGGTTTATGATATATAATTCCTTAATAGGGATACATGGAACACATCATGTACTTGAGATAGGTTAGGTGGGAGTTCTAGTTGATAGGTTAGGTGGGAGTTCTAGTTGACAGGCCAAAACTCTAATGTGATCAAGGATGTCAAAGGGGATGATGTATCTTGAAACAATCTTTCCATTTTCCTCAAACCTCATGAATTTTTTCCATGGCGATATATAAATGAACACTTTATATCTAACCTCAAACTCTAGATCACATCGATGATTGTATACATATATTTTCTATCAACTTTGCATAGATTTCATATTACATTGAATTGTTTGAACCTTATCTATCATCTCTTAGACAAGATCAGGTCCTATCAGCTCCCCATATCCAACTTCATCCCAACATGTTGGATTCCGACACCTCTTCCCATATAGAGCCTCATAAGGTGCCATTTGAATGGTAAAATGAAATATTTTGTTATATAAGAATTCAATTAAAGTATGTGTTTGACCCAAACATCCTTGGAAATATACTAAATATGATCTAACACTATTATAAAAATACCTTATACCAACGGTTTGAAACTGTTAGTATAGGCCTCCAAACCATTGGTATATCCTATACCAACAGTTTGGAGAACTGTTTCCAAGTAAGTTGTGGGGATAGTTCTATACCAACAGTTTTAGGAAAACCATTGGTATAGACCTATACCAATGGTTTTCAAAACCATTGGTATAGACCTATACCAATGGTTTTCAAAACCATTGGTATAAGTAATATGAAAAATCTATACCAACGGTTCCATAAAACCGTTGGTATATGTATTTCAAAAAAGAATCCTTCAGTTGGTTTTTATCCCAGTACCTCTAGTTTATGATTGAACGACCTAAAAACTAACCTAATTTCACTTTTTTGAACATAATTTCATAAATATATATATGTGTGTTATCATAAATATTTTAAATTTTTATTTATTTAATGTTCTCAATAATAAGATTCCATAAAAAATACATGTAACTATACCAATAGTTCTCAAAATTGTTGGTATAGACCTATACCAATGGTTTTGAGAATTGTTGGTATAGATTCATTGATTTTGGGACCTATACCAATGTTTTTGGACAAACCGTTGGTATAGGGGGGACTTATACCAATGGTTTGGGGAAAACCGTTGGTATAGGGTCTCTATTATGGACATATACCAATGGTTTGGACAAAAACGTTGGCATAGGTCCATAAAAGTGACAAATACCAACGATTTTCCCCAAACCGTTGGTATAGGTCCCACCTATACCAACAGTTTCTCCAAAACTGTTGGTATATGTCCAAATTAGTGACCTATACCAATGGTTTTGGCCTAATTGTTGGTATATGTCCATATAAGTAAACTATACCAATGGTTTTCCCAAAACTATTGGTATATATCTTATTTTCAGTAGTGTGAGTATATCCTCTAGAGTTTGAATGGTTCTATTAGATATAGTATATGATTGAGGGTGATAAGAAGTACTAAAACTCAGCTTTGTATCCAATTCTTACTGAATTATTATATAGAAACTCGAGTTAAACCTCATATTATGATCAAATACAATAGAGATTGTATATCCATGTAGTAGTAACACTTATCTTATGTATATATTGGTGAGTTGTTTAAGAGATAAATCTTCCTTGATTGTAATAAAATACACTGACTTTTTAAGGTGATCGAATACTACCCAGATGGAATTATTAATTTTATATGTCCTAGGGATTCCTATAATGAAATCCATTATTATTTTTTCCCATTTCCATACTTGTATAATAAATGGTTGAATCATACCCTTATAATTATGTCATTAAACCTTTACTTGTTGGCATACCAAGAATATAGATACAAATTATTTAATATCCCTCTTAATTTTATCCCTCTGATTTCTATACATCTTAGTGCTTCCTGGATGAAAAAAGAATGATGACCTTTGTTCATATTCTTGAAGTTCCCTCTTCATTTTTAGTTTTTAGGGGATACATATCCGGGTTCCAAAAATTATAGCTCCATATTTAGAAAATTTGAACTCTCAAATATTTTATACCTTTTTATATATAACATAATCATAATTTTGGGCCTCATTGATCCTCTAAACAATGGATATGTGAACAATTATTTAATATATTTTTATCATTCCCCTATCCATCATTTTCATGTCCAATAATATTGGATTCCTTGAAATCCTCATCATGGATAGGGTTGTGGGATACTTTCTACTTAGAGAATCCACCATTTCATTCACTTTCCCAGGATGGTAATTGATTAAACAATCATAATCATTGATCATATCTAACCACCTCTATTGGATTATATTTATCTATTTCTATGCGAACATATAAAGTATTTTCTGATTTGTATATATGTCACACTTATCTATGTAGAGATATTATCACAAAATATTTAATTTGAACATAATTACATCCAATTATAGATAATGGGTTGGTTAGTTTTACTCTTGGATCTTTAATTGGAGAGAGGTTTATGCTATCACTTTTTCATCTATCATCAGTACACAAACCAATCCATTTTAGATGTATCGCTATAGATCAAAAATCCTTCCATAATGGTGGGTAATGTGAGTATATATATAATTAAAAGACTCTTATTTAACTCTTTAAATATCTCCTCACATTCATCAGTCTCGAAAAAAATCATTCCCTTCCAAGTTTTGTTGGTTAGTGGTCTTGAAAATCATGAGAAATTTCTCATAAACCAACAATAATAGTCAACTAATCCAAGGAAAAATTGACTTTCCATCATAGATGTTGGTCTCGTACATCCTTTAATTGCCTATATTTTTAAATTATCCATGGATATCCCTTTATTAGTGACAAAAATCCATATGAATGTTTATTTATCCATACAAAAATCTAATTTACTCTACTTGGATTATAAATTTTCCTTTCATAAAGGCTTCGGTATAATATTCAAATGATACTCATGTCCCTCCTTTATTTTAGATTAGATAATAATATCATCTATAAAGACTACCGTAAATATGTTGAGGTAATTCCTAAAGACTATTCATCAATTCTATTAAGATAGATCATTAGTGAGTACAAATGACATTATTATGAACTCATAGTGCTCATGAATTGTTCCAAAATTAGTTTTAGGTATATCCTCCTTCTTAACCATTACTTGATAATATATTCATTGAATATCTACCTCAAAGAAGTATTGGGATCCACATAGGTATTAGAAAAAGTCATCAATCTGTGGTAGATGATACTATTTCTTTATTATAGTCATTTTGAGCTCATAAAAATCAATAAAGAGTCACATTGACCCATCTTTATTCTTGATTAAAAGGACCAGCGCACCCCATGGTGAAGCACATGGGATTATAAACACTTTATCTAGATCATTTAGTTACTTATTCATCTCTTCAAGTTTAGTAGTTTCCATTCTATATTGAGTCTTGAATATTGGAAAATATCTAGGTATAAGTTTGATCAATAAATCAACCTATTAGATAGAAGGAAGATGAGTCAATTATTTAGTAAAAACATTACTGTATTGACTCACAACAAGTATGACATAAAGGATTATATTTTCCTAAGTCTCATTTATTTATATTAGATATGAGTTATCATAATTCAATACTATCCATGATTTAGATAATGATTCCAAAGGAGAATCCTCCCCCTATTTTCACTTGTATAGAATCGGAGCATGATTTGTGATATGAAGGGTGATTTCATTCTCTAGAAAATTTATGTTGGATCTATACAAGGAAAGTAAATACATACTCAGGATAGCATAAAATTATACTAAAGAGAGTATCAAAAGGAATTCTAAGAAATGTGGAAAACAATTTTTATAGGGGAGGATATATATGCTTGGGATACAATAATGACTGATTTTCCATCTTCACCGATAACTCAACTAACTTGTTTTGATGTGGTGTTTGAATAGTTATAAAAAACATGGATGATATGAAATAATGTATATAAATAGAATCAAATATTATGTTTTATATCCTTAAATGAATAATTTCACCACTTTGTTGTTGGGATCCATCTTAACAGTGTTGATGGAATAAGATCACCCTTTCTCTCAAGGACATGGCGGTTACTATCATTGGGTTTCATTGACAGCCCTTGTCTTAGTGAATTGATTCACATAGTGTACTTGTTTATTATAATTAAAACATTGGAAAATAGGCTAAGGTTTGACTAGAGAATTCCATTCTTCCATCACATTATAAGGTTTCTCCCACCATCAATTTCTAGCTAGGTTCCCTTCATTCCCATACCTAAAGAATTTACTTTTCCCCTTTAGGAAATTTTTGGGATACTTCTTCCTATACTTTTGACATGTGGGATGTTGATATTTCTTAACCAATAAGATTTATTGATATTACCACCAGAATTAAAATCAATTCTCCTCTCCTTATATCTAGTCATGTGAGACCCTTGAGATTTTCTATTCTCCTTTTTAACTTTGAGGGCACATAGACCAATTTCCTTATAACTGTCAAAGTCTTGAATCAACAAATATTTTTATAGAATTGAATTTTACCCAGAAAATAATAATTAAAATATATTTTAGGGGAAAATGAAAAAACCAAAGGCATATCATGAGAGTCTTTTGAATCTCCCAACATACACCCCGATGTATTCATTATCCTTTTTCTTGAGTCCAAGGAAATCCCTCTCCATTTTTCTCAGAGAGTGTGAGGAAAATATTTATTGATTTTTTTAGAATTATATACACTCCATTTTTATCTATTATTCAAGATTCATATTTTTGATCAATGTAAACCATTGATTAGATTATCCCTTTATACAATAAATTATTGGAAAGACCTTCTCTTACTCAGGGAATTGAAAGCAGGGAATATATTTTCATTGTCGTTGATCCGTTTTTCCACAAGTAAGGGATGAGAAGATCCACTAAATTCCGGAGGCCTTTTTCATATAAAGTTCTCAATTAACAATTTCTATTTCTTAAGGGGATGTGGGTGTTCCTATAGATTCAAGTTTCTATTTGAAAAAATTAGTTAATTATGAAATTATTATCATGAAGTTCCTGATTCCTACTCCCATAAAGATGGGAATATAATTTTGGTAGTCATCACACTACCATTACATTAGTTGTTGACTTAGTTTTTCCTACTTCCAACCATTGAATAAAATAATAGGAAAATTAGGGATGATAATTTTCGAACTATTAAACACATAAAATGGAAACTATGAACATTTAAGGGTAACTCATAAATGACATATATTACTTAACCTATGAATTTATATGGTTCAATCTAAGTTATCCATGTTCTATTTACTAACATAAAATTTTATGGGAATTTTGGTTCCCTTCATAATGGTCCATAAGGGTCTTGATAATTAACCAAATAATATCCTTTGGGTGTACCAAACTAGGTGTGTAGTAAGGCCTCTTTTTTATGCACCAGGTGAAGATCAATTCAAATCCCAATTTCACCTTTTCATGGTTATTACCCCTAGGTACAAATATGCTTGAGGAAAATCCAATTTACTATTTAGACTGAGATTTTATTTATTAAAAACCACTGAATCTATACTTAAACAAAATTTATGGATGTTTTTCTTTGTTTAGTCTTATCCCTAAGGCTTTTAATATGGGTTTCTGATCCTAATTACAAAAAATAACTAGACATTCATCTCATAAAAACTATGAAAACCATGTATTTTATGCACCTCAATTAATGATTTATTACATAAAGGTTTATATAATACAATACTAGAATATCATGAGGCCTAATGTCTTTAAGAAATTAGGTATATAGTATAATAACTTGAAACATGGGAATAACAACATTATTTGAAAACTTCACAACATGCCCTTAATATTCCATTTATCTTCTAAAATTTCATGGGATAACCTGGGGGATTACAAAAGAAAGGGGTGAGATATAAATACCAGTAAGGGAATAATAAAAACCTAGAATAAGTTAAAGTAATACATGTGAGTAAATATTCATAACAAGGTAACATAGAAGGGTTTATAATCATATAGTTGAACATCCAATCATGATATAAGATGATAACATAAAGGCAACATGGGAATGTGGAAACAATATAATGCATGAAATCATAAACATAAGTCAAGTACAACCACCTAGAAATCACAAAATAGTGTGTCTATGATAAACTATCATGTACTATACATGATATCTGATGAAAATATAAATTACCCAATGCATTGGCGGGCTATATAATTCTACGCCCACCCTTAAATTTCATTTAAAGTACATACATTTGTGTGACACATTGATCATACAAAATAAGAGTGCATTTAATCACTTTTCATCCCAAAATTATAGAGTTTGGGTCACATACATATAATTACCAGATCAATCAAGGATAGGTACATCTATGTGAATATGTTTGAGTGTATATGGGTATGGTAATTCAATACAAAAAACTTCAGTATGGAAAATAATAGGATAATTCTGGAATCATAAAGGATATACATAAATATTCATGGAAGGATTTAATGAGAGGGAAATAGGTCTCTCAGTACATGTAAAGCATAAGTACAGTAAAAAATATGTGTAAATACATATTAAAGCTTGAAAAAATGGAAATAAAAAAGACACAATACAAATAATTTCTTGAATAAATAGAAGTATTGGAGGATTCGTTACCTTGAGATCAAACTTCTAAAAGCATTGGAGGCGCTTATTAAGAGCTTGGGAACATGTTGGAAGGTATATAGAGATAAAAAGGTAGAGTAAATTCATGATCAACTGGTTTTGAGTGAAGTGTAATGGAAGGTTTTGTGGGTTTTTATAGAAAAGGAGAGGGGAATTATTTATTTATTTGTAAACATATGTTATAAAGTCTATATGATAAAATAATCAAAACCGAAAACCATCTCAGGGATTTTCCTTTGATTTCTACCAAACAAGTGTGGTTTTCAATATTCTGTAAGTATAATGACAAAACTTATTAAAATAATACCCTTTGTGATGTGGAAGCGAGTCAAGTTTATAATGAATTAGTTTTAAAACCTAAAAGTATAATATTAATTTTTTAGGATTCATTAAAGTTTTATAAAATTAATAAAACAACTTCAAAAACATATTACTTTAAAGGGGAAACGTAATTTTGGTCATGGATACTCTTTATAGTATTTATCACATCACTTTTGGGCTTTTATGATGTCAGAATACATATCATATATTTATATCATATTTAATTTTTACCCTCAAATCTATATTTCTCAAAAAAATAATAAAAATACACCATTGGATAATTTCAAAATGATAATATCAAAAAAAAATCTAAAAAATTATCTAAATATTAAAATGTTCACTTTTAAATAAAAAATCACCATTTATTAAAAGATACAATTTTTATGATGATAACAGTCTCTGATCCTTATAAAAATCACATTTGATTTCATAAAATTATATTATCATTTATATGGAAATAAATATTATTTAATAAGAATATTTTTTAAAAATAACATTTTCTTCATTTAAAAAATCCTCTTATTTTGTTCAGGAAGTGAAGCAGGGTTTGAATGGTGTTTTGTGGTGGTGGTGGCACGACCCTTCACATCAAACACACCCTTTTTATTTCTGAGTCTTTTACGAGTAGTTCCCAACGTGGTTTATTCATGGAACTGGAACCTCCCAATGATTACCTTATTTCTAATGTCTCACAAACATACTTTCCAAAGGCATATGGTCATTGGGACATGGTTATATAAACACTTAGGGACTCACATTGGTCGAGAGGATGGGATGTCGGGCTCATCACACTTTTTGGGAGGAATTATTACCTACGTTGGGACTCTATTATAGATTTAAGATGTATTTTTGAATGCTTTATTAAATTCAAAATATGAAATGGTTCACCCTTATATTCACAATAGATTGATATCATATATTTTCTTTATAATCATCTATATATATTTTAAGTTATTCATCGATGGAGATATCTGTATGTATCCAAGGTTCTCATTAAATGAAACCATTTTTATAAAGATTATAGATTATTATATAATTTATTATTATAATGTTGGTTTTAAGCCACACAATGGGGTACTTTTGAATTTATCATAATCCAGGAAGACATGAGTTGTTTTGATTTAAGGATCCATCCAATAAAAAGGGTTTCTTACATATCATTGTGAAAGGAATCAGAACCCATGTAGTTCAATGCCACTTAATGGGGCACATCATACTTTTTAAGGTCATGATATGAGGACCTTACCACATATTTTAATGTCACTAGTAGAAATAATTTCTTTAACACTGAAGTTATGGAATCCGTTTTCATTAAATAGATGCAAAAGATAGGTTTAAGAATTTTTTGGCATTAGTTTAACATAAACTGACACCAAAGTTTTTTTTGGTTTTTGACATCTGTTATTTTAAAAACTGACATGAAAAAAATTTCTCTATTTCATTTATGACATAGTTTACTATAGAAAACTGACATCATAAATAAAACAAATATTCGGCATCCTTTTTAAGTAAAACCGACGCTAAAAATAAAAAAAAAATACTTTTTGATTAATTTTAATAATAAATAATGACGAAAATTTTTCAAAAATTATACCAGATCACAAAACCGTCATTTTTTTACGAACATTGAAACCCACTATCCCCTTCGGAACGAACCCGACGGTGGAGACCTGTGACCCCAATGACTATTTTAGATTATTTTCATTCACATTTATCTTTATTTCATTTGTGTTGGTTTTATTCTTCATTCTATTTCATTATTTCATTATTTATAGATCTATTTATTTTCACATATAGTTTTATGGGCGACATTCAACCAAGTTTTGATTTTCATTGTTTGTTCTTATTTATTGTTAATTTCTAAAATTTTTTTTGTTAGTTGTTTCAATGTTTATTATTCCAATGAATTTGAGGGAGAATTTTTAAATTAGGTTTCCATTTTACTTGGTGAAATCTGAATTTTGTAAGTTTTTATTTAATTTTGAAGTAAAATTATTTAGCATTTAATTTTATTATTGAGTTATTGTTTCAATTATTTGTATACCATTGATTCTTACTTATAAATATTGTTCTTAAATATTATTTATTTTTATAATTTTTCTTGATGAAATCATCAACATGATGATATATATTGATTAATGTGTTTGTGAAGAAATGGTATGTAAAATATATTTCTTTCATATTTTTGTTTTGATGTTGTGATGTGTGTTAAATATTGATTAATGTTTTCATGAAACTTTTATGATATATTTGTCCAAGTTGATCTATTATGATGAGATGCTAGAAAAGGTTATGGATAAATGTACTATTTCATTATATTATATAACCAATGATAAGTGGATGTTGGTCACCCGATGATGATGATGAATGTAGATGAATTTATAATAGGAAAAAGATTAAAATAGTGGAAATAGAATAAATTCACCTAAATCATGTGTTTTGAATTAAAATTTGTGTCTTTGGATATTTTCTTAATAATGATTATATGAATAGTTGGAATGAAATGTTGAAATGATAATGTGGCTTGATAAATAATATTATTATAATTTTTGATTTGTGATCAATGTGATTTTATATAATTATATGGTAAATTATTTTTTTGGAAAGGTTATTCAATCATTAATATGATATTGTGATTTGGATATAATTTGATAATATGTTATGAAAAATATTACTAAATTATATATTATTTATGTAATTATTATTGTCTATCACATTGTTGTTATATTTTGATATTTATGTTGTATAAAGGCATGTTGTATTTCTCAAGAGATGTTGTATTCCCTATTAATGATGTTGTGATAACCAAGACTTTATAATTTTACTACCAATCATTCTTATTGAATTTCTATTTTTTTAATTTATCTATTTATATTTATATTTTTAATTGTTTATATGTTTTAATATACTCACTGGCCATATTGCGATATTAAGTATTAAATGGATCGTAATAGGATAAATTTACAAATAACCACTAGTGAATATAAAAAAGGAGTTGATGAATTCTTGGAATTTTCTAAACTAAATATTCAAGAAATTGATTTGCTTTTCTATCCATGTGTGAAGTGTTTGAATATAAGAAAGTTAAACTCTAGAAAAATTAAGGACCATCTCATTTGCTATGGTTTTTTCTTTAATTATACTCATTGGATTTGGAATGGTGAAATAATTGAATATTCAACATCTAATGTTGTTTAAAATATTCATAATGAGAAAGATGATCATATATAAGAATTAATTCATGATTTAGATATTAAAACCATCGAAAAAACATCAATTATTAAATGATTGTATGGACATTCTTAGAAACCATTCTTCCCATGTTGTATTAAATACACTATGTTATCAGCAGTTTTGAGATTAGTTAACTTGAAAGAAAGAAATGGGTGGAGTGATAAAATTTTCTCCGACTTACTTGAGATTTTAAAAGAGTTACTTTCAGAAGGCAACAAGCTTCTATATTCCAATTACGAGATGAAGAAAATTTTATGCCCAATGGGATTGGGGCATAAAAATATACATGATTTCCCCAAGGACAATGTGTTTTATAGGAAAGAATATGAATATTTATCAAGTTTTCCTAGATGTGGTAAATCATTCTATAAAATAGATGAAAAATTCAACTCAAATTCTTTGTTAGGTACTGTCATCTAAACTCATGAAAAATCAATTTTTTACTTTCTAATGATATCATCTAATAATATTTTCATAAAATTATGATAATTCAACTATGATTCATTCTTAGGTACCAAAATCAAATCTCATACTAAAGAAATTTGGTACTTTCCAATAATTCCTTGTTTGAAGAAACTATTTATAAATTCAATTGATGAAAAAAGGTTAATATAGAATTTAGATGAGCGCATATATGATGGTAACTTATGTCACTTTTCTGATTCACCACAGTGGAAGATATTTGATAAATAATTTAGTGATTTTGGAGGCAAAGTTATAAATCTCATAATGGTATTGTGTACTGATGTAATGAATCCATATCTAATCCTCAGTAGCCAACATAGTTCATGGCCTGTTTTTTTGGTAGTTTACAACTTTCTCCCCACATATATGCATGAAGAAAAAATATGTTATGATGAGCTTGATGCTTTCTAGACCAAAACATCTTTGAAATGATATTTATGTGTATCTTTCACCATTTATTGATGATTTGAAACTGCTACGAGAGAAAAGATTTGAAGTTTTTAATGCATACAAGAAAGAGTATTTTCTTTTGCGTGCTACGATAATGTTCACTATAAATGACTTTCCTTTATATGGAAGCATATCTGGATATAGTGTTAAGGGATATAAAGAATGTCCAATTTGTGAAGAAGATACTTCATATTATCAATTTTAGAATGGAATAAAGATAATATATATGGTACATCAAAGATTGTTTTTGAATTGATCATCCTTATTATAGATTGAAAAAATAATTTAACAATTTACAAGAATACAACCTTCCCCTTGACCGTTTTTAGTTGAAGAATATTACGAAAGGGTGAAAATATTAACTCCAAATTTAGAAAGAAAAGAAATTCGCATCTTCAAAAAAATATCTGGAAGAAACATTCTATCTTGTTCAAACTACTTTATTGGACATTCTTAGAGATAAAACATAACATCGATGGTATGCATGTTGAGAAAAATATATGTGATTTTTTGATTGGAAATTTGTTAGACATGATATAAATGGGAATATGTTTGGAGTTATCTCCCACTATAAAAGGAAATATAAAATATTTACCTTTGGCTTGTCCCAAATTAAGAATGATTCAAAAGATGAATTTTTATTAGTGCTTTCATAGTATTAAAGTACCCAATATTTATTCTTAAAATATGAATAATTTTGTGTCATTGAAAAATTGAAAATTAATAGGTATGAAATATCATGATTGTCATGTATTGATGCAACAACTTCTACCAGTTGCACTGTGTAGTTTATTGCTGATAGCTATTAGAAAGACTATCATCAGGTTATCTAATTTTTTGAAATCTATTTATAGTAAAAGTAATTGATCCAAATTTGAAAGATGTGTTGGAGAATGAAGTATCTAATATTCTTTTTCAAATAGAAATTTATTTCCCACCTACAGTTTTTGATATAATGGTTCATCTGCTAATTCATTTGGTGCATGAGAAAAGAATATGTGGACCTATTTATTTACGATGGATGTATCCTTTTGAAATATATATGAAAATTTTTAAGGGATATGTTAAAAATACTTATTGACTAGAGGCCTCTATTTTTAAAAAACATGTATCAAAAGAGGTGATTGAGTTCTGTACTGATTATTTTTAGGAAGTGGAGAATATTGGTCTCCCTATATATTGACATATGATAGTTGATAGTGAAGGTAGAGGGATTCATGGCTTAAATGTAAAGTTCATTCCACTAGATGAAGTGTTGCAGACACATTTATACATTTTAAAGAACACAAACAAGGTTCAATCATATATATCATCACATATTGATGAATTAAAGTTATGATATCAGAAAGCAAATGAAAAGTGGCTGCTGATTGAGCATAAAAAGACTTTTTTCTCATGGGTTAAAGTTAAATTCACCACAGATATATCTTTATCAAAAACACTGAAGTGGTTGGTAAGGGGACCATCTCTTAATGTGATCACATGGCCTGGTTTTGATATTAATGACTACATATTTTACACAAAAAATCCAGATGATGAGAGTACCATTCAGAATAGTGGTGTAATGGTCTTCACTAACGCACTTCATTTTTCTAGTGCCAAAGATAAAACACAATTTCTACATCAACACTATATTTTAGAGTTCTTAAATAAATATGGAAAATTGATTATATTAAATTTTGAATCACCATGTTTATGTTTAATTTGGTTTCAAGTAATAGTGGTGTGAAACATGATGAATATGGATTTGAACTAGTTGATTTGAAAAAATTTAGTTGCAATGAGGAAGCATTTATCATGGAAACACATGGAAAACAAATATTTTATGTCATTGATCCATAGAATGATCAGTGGTCCATTTTTTTTCATTGTAAAATAATCCATTTGGATGATGAGGATGAGGATGATGATGTTATTGATTTATACGACACTTATTCATCTACTGCATAATTTTTAGATAAGAATGATTATAACACAAACATAGTGCATGAAATATAAAATTATTATGCTGAAGGAATATGAGAAAACAATAAATTACTCTCCTAATTAATCTGGAAATTATATACTCTATTTTTCTTTTTTGAAATTTACATGTGTAAAAACTATATTATTTAATAAATATTCAAAACTATATTTATAAATGTTTCTGTAATTTTATAATTAATGTATTTATTTAATAGTTTACCTTCTATATTGTTTTGGGTAAATAATCATAATATCATTATTTTTTTCTTTAACTGACACATGTGTGCGCTTTTTTTACTTATATATTTTAGTTTTCCTATTTTCTGATTATTCAATTGACTAATAAAATTAAGTTCCACAAAAATTTCATTAAAATTATCTATTTTAATGATGGAAACTGATAAAGAGACAAAGGAGCATGTAACATGGTATTTTTTTTCATATTATTAAATATCCATTAATTTAATTATTTAATGAAAAAACTTTTAATTTAAAAAAAATAATTACAGGATTACTGATGAGACCTCAGTGGTGGAGTCCTCTTATTTTACTTTTAAGAAATTGAGATCTCGTGTTGGTAAACATATCATTACTAATTGACCAAAACTTTCAGTTGCTCATGGATTTGAGCGATTTCATATTACTTTTGATGATAATAATAATGAAACTATACCAAATGCAACACAATTTATTAGCTATATATCCATTCAGAACCGTTACAGGGTTAGCATATTATATCCTCATTAGAAGGACATTGACAAAACGATGAAAGATCAGATTTGGGAGGCTGTAAAGATATAATATCTTAATTGATTTATTTTTTTAATATTTTTTGAATATGATATATTTTAAATTACTAATTTTTATTTTATTCAATTATAAATGAAATTTATTTTTGATGAAACAAAAGTAATTAAGAAAATATATCTTACTTTGGCAGCAGCTAGATGGAGAGATTTCAAAATGAAGTTGACAAAAAATTATAGTTTTGGAAAAAGAAAAAATGAAAACACGTGAATCAAGTATCAGTTTATAGATGTAGATATGTGGAAGAATTTTTTTTTCCTGCCAACATGAAGAAACCTTTCTGGTATGATAATTATATTAAATTTTAAAATTTCATATATATGTACCTATTTACTTATTATTTTTCTTTTTGTATAAAAGGCCTCCAGGAAATCCCATCAAGAAATTCAATTGTAGAATGTATACCCTAATACATTATCACATGAAGGGTATCATTTTTTGGAGTTAAACAATTATTGGGGAAAAGTTTGAAGCACTTAGATTTCACTCCACTAGTGGTTCTAACGAGGTCTAGTTCAATCCTCCATCTCCCCCCACTCACCATGAAAAATAGAAAAGAGCAAGAAGAAGAAAAAATGAAAAGTATATTATAAAGAAATATAAATAAGTAGATGATAAAATTGTAAGTAAATATTATTTATTTTTCATGAATTTTTTAATTTTATAAATTATAAACACTAATATAACTTTTTCATTTTTCATTTCAGGATGAACTTTAGCATCAAGAGACACATAACACTTTTACCCCAGAGGGTAGGATTAAAATCCTAGACACTACTTTAGGAAAGGAAGAAAACCAAAGCCATGTTAGAGGATGTCAGGAAAGTGTTAGTATTCATAATTTTTTTTGCCAAAGTAAGAAATCAAGAGACCAGAAAATAGAATCCTTAAAATTCAAGATGAAAGATGTGAAATAATACATGGGTGAGAAAATTCAATCAGCCATGCATCAGGCTTTGTTAAATCTCTTGACAAGATAGTCACTATTTTCATAGCCTTCCCAACCTTCCCAACCTACTCAGCATGTTGTGCAACCTCTACATCCATCCCATCCAGACTATCCTACCCAACCTACCTACTTTGATCCTCCACCTCCTCACTTAGACTAAACCATATACCATGAGTTGTTTGTTGGAGATCATCTTATACATATTGTTGCATTAGGACTCATTCATTTTTTTGGGGATTCTGTACATCACCAGCCTATGAAGATGGGCCAGGTTAGAGTATCAGTACTTGATATTATTAATCGTAATTCTATACTACAATTTCCTACCAAGAAGATTACAGTATTTGGGGATTTTTGGGTCATTTTTTAGATTTTCAAGCTGATCTTCTTCCTTATATTTCATATGAGGTATTCATTTTTTTAAATATTAATTACACATGATTTAAAATTAATTATAATATTTTCTGACATTTAACTTATATAGAATTATATGAATGAAAAATAAATTTCATAAATGAAACAAAATATTCCGAAACAATCGACTTTGTATACTTTTGATATTTCTTATGGGATACAAGGATTATTTCAGGCTTCTTCTTCCTTGAATAATATCTATGAGTTTTAGATGAAATATGATATATCTAAAAGAGGTTATCTAATAATATTACTCAAATAAGATATCATGCATCTAGTTGATTTTGAAGTGATCATATAGAATGTGTTGTAGTTATTTTACATGTAAGTAAATTGTCCTTTGAATTTTTATTTCTTTAATAAAAGATAGTTTAAATTGACTAACTATATTTACTTTTTAAATTATGTATGTACAAATTCTTCTTATACAAAATGAAAGCACATACATTTACTATTTTATAGATCCATAATACATTTCCATGGAAGTGAAACATGTGAAAAATCTTAATAGAGTTGCATATATATGTGAGAGATTATCACATATAGATATTGGGTGTTGGTTTTTTCCATTTCTTGATATGTAAGAATAGAAACATAATTATTAACGAATGATCAGTATAATTTCTTTAATTTTAAACTTTTTGTATTTGTAGGGGGCATTGGATTTTAGGGGTATTTTTCCAAAGTGAATGCATCTTATATTGGTTTTTATCTTTATTAGGGAGTGTTTGTAAATTATTTTCTACCTTATTAAATTCTACAATTCATGTACAATATAAACACAACTGGGGTAACTACTGAATTCAATAATGTTTGTTATATTAATTAATTTATATTTTCTTTCATAGTATCTATTTTTTAATCTAATATCATTCAATTTTATTGTAGACATTCAATGATGACTAGTCTTATACCCAAACTGAACTTAACCATATATAATATTTGTTTGGGAACTATTTGTTAAGTTTTATTATGATTTGAGATATATATTCTAATGTTTATGAATAATATCACATTTTCTTAATAACATGTGTTCAATAAACTAATTCTTTTGTTATAATAGGTGTTTGAACATAATGATATCGAATGAATGCTTTAACAATAACCAACAATGACCATGTTGTAAATTTCAGGTATGTGTTTCTTAATTCTACTTTATAGTACAAATTCATAGATCATTTTTTGATTAACTACATAAAATAATGTAAGAGGATACTTATGATATTCAATTTCCTCACTTGGAGGATCCAGAACTGTGAACTATATACCGATGATAACATTAAAAGACTTGGCATAATCATGGCCTCATGTTGCCCTTGCTCTGTGAACAAAAGTGAAGAGAGTATGTTCCACATATTCTTCTAAGGGGAGTGGGGTTTCCTGGTGTGGAGATTCTTCAGGGAGTTTATAGAGTACCCATCCAATGTGACATGTATCGACACCTTCATGGATTTTGGGTTCTAGGGGATGGACAAATCATAGAGGGAAAGAGAGGCGAGTTCTATTATTTTCAATATGGGTTGTTGGTGCTAATGGAAAGCAAGAAACTAGTCCAGGTTTTAGGGGAGTACATCCACAAGAAGATCTATT
Source organism: Viscum album (assembly GCA_963277665.1). Lineage (NCBI taxonomy): Eukaryota > Viridiplantae > Streptophyta > Magnoliopsida > Santalales > Viscaceae > Viscum > Viscum album. The sequence continues at coordinate 339,388 of CAUJRU010000391.1, read as the reverse complement.
ATCGCCAGAGCTAGGTGCATCCCAGTTGATATGTTTAGCCTCAATAGAAATGGGAAGTAGTCTCACTCCCTCCATAAGCTGTATGTGCCTCAGGTCACGACCCAATAGTCAGGTACCAGGAAATAGGGGAAATGATTTTGGTGGAGTCTTCATGGAGTTGGCCTTAAAATTAATATATATGGATCCTATATGCTAGGTGAAATGCGTGGTGGATGCATGGTTTGGGATTAAATGGGAAACATGGATTTGGACTTCACAACACACTATGGAAGTGGAAATTCTTTACAGACAGAGGCCAAGATTGTTCTCACATGCATCACCATCTGCAGACAGAAAGAGCTTGACATCTCCCAAGTGGAGACTGACTCCATGATTATTCATGATGCCCTACATGGTAACAGTAACATACCATAGTCTATATTATACATCATCAGGAAATGAAAATCCATCCTAGATAGTAAAACTAGTGTCACCCACACTTGGAGAGATGGGAAAAAGGTGGTGGATTTCTTTTCTTCTTTAGCGAAAATTGGAGAATTGTCTAATTGTCATTCTCATGTTTCTGAATTTAAACATCTGGGGGTGAACTTGATCTGGGGTGATTCTCTTGGCCTCCATTACTTCTGCCCCCTAGGCCTTGGTTTTCACCATATTTGTATTAATTTTTTCTTGAATAAAAATAGTAATGTTGATGATGATTGTTGTATACTATATTTTTATTACATGTATTTTGATTATTTTGGAAGTGTAATATTATGAATTTTCTAATTTTTTTAACTTTCGGTGTCCGTTTTTATGAAAACTGACACTGAATACTTTTAGAAAAAGACCAAGTTTTCAGCTTTGGTTTCATAATTTTACCAACTCTGAAAACCGAACTTATGTGATTTTCCATGTCAGTTTGTAACAAACCGACTCAGAAAACAATCCTACATTGGATTTTCAGCATCGATTTCTATATAAACTGATGCCGAAATATAAGACCAATATTATTTTCAGCATTGGTTTTGAAAAACCAATGCTGAAAAGAATATTTTTTACATAACCTTTATAGACATCAGTTAAAAACTGATGTCAAAAATGAAAAAGAAACCGATGTTAAATATAGTTTTTTCACTGGCGTGTTATGAAACAAGGACATCTTAACAGAAGGTGCTTATTCAAGGCTGGGGTGGGAATCATATAGAAGTATCCCTAGGGACTTGTAATGGATATATCCTCCTAGGGTGGATATGGACCTTATAGGGATATGTCCTGGAGATTATTAGGGTGATTTTGGGGTGTTTCATTCAAACCTTAGGGAGGATTCCAATGTATCCCATTTGGATTGGAATAAAATCCCACACTGTTTGGAAGGATTAGGGCATACACATATGGAGGAGTTCCATATCTTCTTAATTGGGAATGTGGACCTATAAAGGTTTTTCTCTTAGATAATATGGATCTTTGATAGGATAATAGCATGTCTTTGGGTATTACACTGAATAGGAGTCCCTTGTCAAGGAAAGAGGAAGATCCAGAAAAGAACTCGACACAATGACGAGTATTTGATCATGATGATGAAGTGATCACCATTGGACTCTAAGACCATGTGATCCCTTCTTGGTGTGAGAAAAAATAGGAATTGTAAGATCAATAAATGCACACAATCTCCTTCATCTATTGGTGGATGAGGGGGGGGGGTATTGAAGTCTAGGGAATTCCACACATGAAAGGATAGGGGATTACTTGAGGAGGTATTCCATAGGGAACTTAAACTATTTGGTGGGTTAGGTGAGGTCATTTTTTGGGGATTACACATTGGAGGATACACATGTGAGGGTCTCCTAAGTGTCATGACTTGGGATAAGGTTCAATAAAGTGGGGTGACATGGAAAAATTGTTACCCAAGTGAGGGTCACCCAGATGGGGAATATCCCAAGTAGTTTACCTAGATGAGGGCTCACCCAAGTGGGGGATCATCCAAGTAGTTTTTCCAGATGGGGGATTTCCCAATTTGTTCACCAAGGTGGGGGATTAACCTAGTGGTTCTCCTAGGTGGGGGATTGTAGAAGTGATTCATCCAGATAGGGGCTCGTCCAGATGGGGGATTTCCAAGGTGGTTCACCTTGTTGGGGGATTTCCCATGTGGTTCTCTTAGGTGGGGGATCACCTAGGTGGTTCACCCATGTGGGGGATCACCCAAATGGTTCTCCCAGATGGGTGATCACCCAAGTGGTTCAACTAGATAGGGGATTTACCATGTAGTTTTCCTATATGGTGGATCTCTCAAGTGGTTCACTTATGTGGGGGCTCACCCAAGTGGTTCGACCTGATGGGGCCCCACCCAAGTGGTTATCCTAGATGGGGGATCCCCAAGGTGGTTCTCCCAGATGGGGGATCTACCAAGGGGAGATCTGGGTGGGGGCCTTATCCATGTAGAGGGGTGGACATGATGGTTTAACCAAGTAGGTTTGGACTACTTGGGAGAAGGATCTGCATGATCAAAGCTCTCACCTTGCTTTATCATTAGAAAGTTTATCCGTCCTCTTGAAAATTGGAGGCAGAGGGGTCTATTTATAGACTAAATAAAGGACCCAGGTGAAGGAGATGTGTGAAGGAGTTTTATGAGTGGACTATCATGAAGGCCTTACATGAAGGGGATACATGAATAACTTATCTGGTAAGTCAAATTCCTTTAGAAAAATTTCCCAATTTCCAAGATCCAAAACTTTTGATCCATAAGTCTTTTTGGGCTCCACGAGTAGTAAAATTGAAGTTTTCAAAGAAAACTAGTCCCCAAATATATGGTGTATACAACCTATAATGGTGTATTATGATGTCAAATACGCCTGGAAGACCCTAAAAAATACATTTTAAGGTATTGAACCATTTTTATCAGTGATTTATGAATCCACAACTTAATCCTGGATGGAGGTTCTCCCCGCTATTTCATTAAATAGGGAAACATTTATATGGAATCTTCATCCCTCCGTGTGTGAGCATTTTTGCAGCACATGAAATTCTAATCTTATCCTTTCGGCATAAAGACACATTTTTACTCAAAATCAACATTGTTGTCTAAGTGAGGATATTATCATTGGTTATGAAAAAAAATTAATGGTATTAATATTTATATTCTAGATTTTTTTTAAATAATTATAGAATTTATCAAATAGAGTGTCTTGATTGAAACTATAAGCATCCCAAAAATAAAATTTATGTTTCATTGGATCAAAATATAATTTTTATAAAATTAATTATTTAATTATTTAAAAATTTATAATAAAAAATGATAAATATAATCATTATAAATATATAAAAATTCATACTCTTAGGGTCTAGATACATAACCCATTATTACACTAGTGTATGCACTAAAGGTAAAGTGTGCAACGATGACACTTTACCGAGGTGTTTTGGTGAACATAGTTTGGTCCATGATCTCAATAATCTTGAAATTATGCCATAAATGGGTTCAATCATGATTTATTAGTTGAATCTCATCTTAGGCTTGGTCAAGGTTAAAGTTCAAAGATTTCATCTCCCTTATAAGCTGTAATAAATAGGCTTCATATGGTATGATCCTACTAGCTGAGGCCACTGCTTATTTATTTTGTGTCAATTGGATTTATCATAACCCTTAATATATATTAATCATATTGATAATAGTAAAATGACTATATTATAAATTATTATGATTCTTAATGTTCTTTTAAATATTATAAGATACAACTTATAATGGTATAAAATAACCAAATTAGTGCATTTGTTTTCTATAACTACATTTCTTAATAATAAATTTATTCATTTTAACAGTGAATTTAATTTATAAATGTTTGGGTCATTAAATAATTAATCAAAAGGCTGATTGACCACATAAATATTAAAACCAAATATGCTAGAAATTTTGAAAAGGACTCGATCAACAACATGTTGATTTAGAAAATCAATTACATGACTAAATCATGCACAAGAGAAAAGACAATTGACTGAATTATTGAAACTCAATTGACCATGGGTATATTTTTTTAAAGTCTTAAAGTGATTATATGATAATTACAAGATCCTGTAAAGGATTTAAGCTACTGTAAGAGTCGAGGAAACTAGAAAAGAAGATTAACTGACCCTTCTTATTGACTGACCATACCTATTAAGTGACTAAATTACTAACCATTCCATCCAATTGACTACAAGTTGAATTTTATTGACCATAAATTTCTTTAATACTTTTTATCTAGGGCTTATAAAATTTTATTTTTGTGGGGATTAAAATATAAAAATTTCAAAAATGGTTATATTTGACCTAAAATCAAATTAAAACCCATTTCCATTGGTTTAGGAAAATTTGTATGATCTATAATCAAAAAACACATGGTTTTAATTTGATCTAAAGAGGATGTGGAGTTCATTGGAGAATTTCAAGCAAGGATGTAATATTTTTGATACCCAAATTCTACAATCATGACCCTTGAAGTTGTGAACATAGTCTAAATCAAAGTGAAAGGTGTTCGGTACTGGATTTGAGGAAATTAACGAAGGTTTAGGAATCATTGGAGGAGGAAGTATAAGGATGTTCTACAAATGTGGAGTGTATAGCTACTAATGTTATCAAGATAATTTTGTTCATTCTATAAAAAAACTATTATTCACTTGAAGAAGTGGGATTATACGATGAATATTTGATCAATATGAGCTACTGATATTTCTTGTTTTATATTCTCATTTTTCTGTATGTATCTTGTTATGGAACACTAATCCATTATGGGATGAGCTGAGGTGACTTCCCTGAATCCTTGCTAATGAATTTAGTTTTAATGGATAAATCTAATTTGTTCATGTCTATGGAATTATTTTATTGATTTAGACATTTATAGATTTCCTTTATTTTAATCTTTTTTAGTTATTATTCCCTTATTCACTATTTTTCACACATAAGATACCAAGAGATTATTCATTTACAATGATCACAAGAAATGAGTGGATTTAGAGGTGATTTTATATATATAATCACCAAGCTAGGTTAAATAAGTGGGTGAAATAATGGATGAATCCATATAATTATGTTTTAATTACTAGGGGTGGGGGTATTAGTGAAGTTTTTTCTGGTCTAAGAGAGAACAAGAGAGTAATTGGAATAATTATTTAACATGTAGTTGATGGGATATCCAAGTTCAGACCACTTTATTTAAAATCGATTCTAAAACCAATTTAATTACATCTTCAATCCAATTTGGTAATCATTTTTTTAGAATAAACCCAAACCCTAAAAAATATAAAACACACCCATAACACTATAAAAACTATAGATAACCCAATTAATACAACTACTACATTTTTATTGGGTTCATAAATTCATTTATTGAGGGCTCCATGACATGCTTCTCATTATAGAGTAAAATAAGAATAAGGGGATAACAAAATATGATGATCACCATTGTTATGTTTTGATTTTAAAAATTCAACTATAAAAATGGTTTGTTTATAATGAGAATGTAATTTTTCTTGGTTTGGGGAAAGTTAAACTTGAAATAAGTCAAGAGGTTAACCCTTTCATGGTTACATGCCATGGTTTTTGCTAATATTTGGTTATTCCTCTGTCTGAAATTACTTAAGAAAATTTGTAAGGTTATGGGCATAGTTTTAGTTGGGTAATTTTCTAAAATGATATGTATGGTTTATCATAAAGTGAGATTCATCATATAACTAAACTTATGTTCAAATATTCTATTTTGGAAAAGGTGAAGGAAACTAATACATGGACAAGGTGTTCCTATCCATTTTAGGTCTGTGGTGTAAAATGGGGTAGGGTGAAATTCATGGATTTTTGGTTATGGGGTGGATGCTTGGGATTAGCTCTATTATATATATATATAGTATCACCATATAAAGTCCAAGGTAGTCCTATTATATTTTGAAAAAAATTGGAAATAAACATGTGAATAATGAAACCATTTAACCTAGTTGTGTACACCACTTTTGTAATCTTTGTGTAACACATTGAGATAAATCCACTATAGAATTGTGTTAGGCCATAGTTTTGGTTATTATAAGAAATATTTTGTTAAAAATGAGATAGGTATCAATATTGGGAGTGGTTTTAAAAAGGGGATATCCTAGGGTGCAACCCACAAGAAGAGAGGATTTTCACCACACCATGGTTTTCCCTCATTAGATTATTCTTCATTTTTGATTCAATTTTGAACCCCATATCTTTTCAAATTTATCAACACCCTTTTTAATTATATTTTTATGTTTTGGAGATGGTTTTGGAGTTTACAATGATTTTTTTTAATATTCCATTTTTAAAATATTGCTAACCAAATAAAGAAATAAAAATCCTCACATGATTCTAAAAACAAAATATGTTTATTTAATTTCTTAACAACATACCTGATCTTCCTCCTAATCAGTGATTTATTTAAAGTATAAATCTAAATATACATTTTTAGTACCAAAATAGGTATGAAAATTTATGGGGGGTTTCTTTTATATCCTAAAATAATAATAGAAATTTAAAGAATAATGTGGAATTTCTTTGAAAATAAGAATAAAAAATAAAAAAAAATATTAAGTATAGTTGTAGTGTGAAAGGTATATGTAGAAAAGAAAAATGAGAACAAAAGAGATTTTATAGAAATTTGGTTCCAAAAAATACAATGTCTACTCTTCACACTCTCAACCCAAGAGCATAGAAATCGAATTGATATATCTTTTTACAATGAGTGCAGAGAAAACAGATCCTTTTACAATGGGTGTAGAACAAACCCATACTTTTACATAGGATATTCCCTAACCTATAATTTTAAAAAGGGTTATCCATAGTCATGTATTTTCAATGAGTCTTCCTAACCTATAATTTCAAAGAGAAAACCTAACCCTGTGTTTTTTTCGGTTCAAACACAAATTGTTTAACTACTTTTTGGTTAGGTAACATAACCAAGGTATATAACTTTTAACAGTTTTATAAATACTGTGTGATATACTATTCAATGAATAAAACTCTAGTAAAAAATGGAAATAAAAATGAAACCACTAGAATTTGTAGATGTGGTGCTTGAATAAAAAAGTGATCTTTGACCCTTCAAGACGATGTACCAATAAAGCTCAAGCATTATGGAAGTGACGAAATAAATAATAGTAAATGATGCATATTTAGATATTTAGTATATAAAAATTAAATCTTGTATATAATTTCTCAATTTTATTTATTTCTTCATCCTTTTATATAGAATAACTCCATTGGTGGGTTCATTCGATTTAATCTCCATGATCCTCCTTTATAATTATCAATGATGTTGAATAAACTTTTTGTTTGTGTTGTATATGTTTTTAATAAGTATAACTTTCAATGAGAAAGATGCTCATATGAATTATGTCAATATTAAGATGTAGAACATATATGGTGTTAATTGGAGTTCCCAAGAATGACAATGAGAATAAGCCTAGAGTTCCCAAGAAAAGTGTAATTATGTGTTGAGTTGTGAATACCACATGAGTAATTAAAGACAACTTGAATCTTAGCCCAAATGGCCCAAAGGCCTTTTTTTTTTTTTGATTTTTGATAACCCCCCTTTTAAGGGATGAGGGGGAACCCTTACAAGGCCCGTAAGCTCAGAAATTACATGACCCGTAGGTCTAAGGAAATATACAGACTATACTTGGAACTCCTCCGAGATTCTTCATCATGATATCAACTCTCCACCTTCACATGGCTGTTTGGATAGACTTATAATGCAAGCATATACTGGTCCCAATGGCAATGCCATACCCTCTCCTTCTGATAAATCCTCTTAGCTTCTGCTTCGGTATATGTGCCTACTCTGAATCCCCATATAGAGGTTGTCCTTATAGAGTCCTTCTGATCATTTAAGAACCATTTTAGGTGGCCCGAAGGACTTGAGGTGGCCCGAAGGGCTTGCGGTGGCTCAAAAGCCTTACTGACCTGAAGGCCTTGGGTGGCCCGAAGGCCTTAATGGACCCGAGGCCCAAAACGATGTCTTAGAAGCCCAAACAGATGAATAGTCCTGGATTCTACAGTACTGAACAGTGCCTGTTACAGTATTACTACAGTGTTGGTACATTACCACTATAATACATCTATATTACTGCTACAGTACCCAGAAATATGTCCCCACTCGGTTTTAAACTCGGGTCTCTTGGATGCACTTGCTGAGTCCTCACCAACTGAGTTGCGGCTCTTGTGCACATACTTGAATCTTAGAAGTGTGAGATTATATCACTGTTTATATAAAAAAGGAAACTAGAACAGAGTATGTGATGGCATTGGATATGCTTGGAGATCCATTCAATTGGTAATTATGTTTGAAGAATTATAATTGAGTGGGATAATTGGAAGTCTTATGGAAATATTCTAAGGAATATTTACATTATATATTATGATTTGGGATTATACCACTATTGATTGAACCTGATTTGAAATTATTCTAAATTAATTTGAAATTTAAATATTAGAGGTCTGATCATAAGTGTGAAGAATGTTAAGTGTAGGATATGAATAGATGTTTTTTGAAGCAGTGACTATTAAATTTTTGGCACAAATATGTTGGATTTTTTTGGAAAAGGAAATATATACGTTCCAAGGTTAAAAAAATATGATAGTCCTCAAGGATAGCACCACCCAAGTAGTCTTATATCATAGAAAGTTCCAAATTTCGAATGTGGAATCTATTGAGAATGGATATAGAGGTGAAGACTATTAGTGTGATTCGAAATAGGCATGAAGTTCATTGGGAAGTTCTAGGGTAGATTCACTATGTGAGTCAGTATAGTGGAATCATGTTTATTGTACAGGGTGGTACCATGAGAGGGTAACACCATCCCTTTGTGTACTTAGCTTGTTAAAAGAGTTTTTGTGTGAAATGAAAGTAGATGTGTGATAAGGGTGAAGTGGATACTGTTCATATTATCTAGAGTTTTATTGGATCGAAAACATTCATGTGTCAGCTTCAACCTTGATTCTAGGGTTTCCATTCATGAGGGGAGTCCACACCATGCCTGAATCAATCCAGATAAGTTATTCCCCAGGGAACATTTTGATCATCTCAAATAAAATTATATAAATGAGAAGATAAACACAATTCCATGTATATAAGGACTATGCCTCACTATGCAACTATTTGAGAGTATTTGGAAGATTATTTAGATAATGAAAATGATGATTTAATGCTATTAATTATATACAATAAACATTATAGTGATTTAAATTTCTCTATGTTTTAAGCTATTGATCAAAATGTATAAGTAGAGGCTAATGTGTATTCTTGCGTGAAATTTTTTGAGGTTATGCATGTTTACAAAATAGAGAAGCAATGCAAGGTTAGTACATGAATTTAGAGGTGTATACAATCTCTGTGCAATATAATCTATGAATTCTTGTAAATAAGTGGTTCCATAGAAGCTAAGGAAATGAAATTGGAGGAAGAAAAACATGAAATTTCTAATTAGTGAACCTAATTATGTTTACAGATGTAAGAGACATTATTTTCTGAGTTGTGAAGTATTGAGTGGTTCAATGAGATTATTAGTAGAATTATTAGTTGAGTGCATGATCAATTTTGGCTATAATTTTCTCACAACATCATTTATAGGGAACTAAAATATAGAAATAAAGAAGTTCATGTGTTTGAGAAAGAATATTATCTAAATTCCATAATCCATATTCTTGCACAAGTGTGAAAGATGTTTCACACACTCCAACCACATGAAGAAGAACTAGGAAGTCCATGAAATGTTTTATACTATCATGATTCAAATATAAACAACTAGTTACATGTTGAAGAACAAATAAGGGAATGTAATAAAAAAGATTTTCATGAAGGAAGTATCACATAATATGATTTATGCTAAGAGGTGGAGATGATCATTCATTTATTTATGTTTTCATGAATTGATTCATTTGAGATAAGTGGTTTGTGAAGATGAGTTGAGAAGTGTTTCTAGAAAATATAGTGTGAAGTAGTTATGTGAGAATTGGTTTCTTGATGTAGAAGTATTTTTTTTGGAATTAGTACCGTGTTGAATAATAGTGAACTGGGGTTTTCATGAAGTAGTACTATTGAGATTTTTCAAAAGATATAGTTTGATATAATAATATGGTTTTTCTAGACACAAATATTCTAGAAGATAAAACTATGAATAAAGATATAGGGATATGACATTTCATCTATCCTATATATTCTATGTGTCTAAGCTAAGAATATATCTAGTGTTATTGTGAATGTTATTATATTTGTAAACTGAATAAGAAGAAGAAAAGTGGAAACCATTGATTGGTATGTGTTTGAGATAACCCATTGATTTTTAAGATTAAGGTAGCTATTGGGAATACTGTAAACTGAGGAAGTGGGTCAGATCCATATTTTCTAGGAGAAACATAAGCCATTACTACTGATATATTTAAATTAGTTATACATTGAATTTTGTATCCAAATAGAAACAAGTGTTTTATTTCATTATACTTAGAAGATACTAGGATTATGGGTCCAAAAATATAACCTTTCCCAATTTCATATTGATAATAAGAAGATACTTGCGTGTGTTGGATAATACCAAGACACACTAGGGACATAGTAATCATAGTCATAAGCAAACCTCACCAACAAATTTCTGAATTCTTATTATTCTACTTTTCTGTTTTATATACATGAATATAAGCCAAAGGTGATAATTGAGTGATAGTGATCCATTCACTGAAATAGAGAAAAGGTAAATATGGGTTCAATTTTTTACTTGGCAATAAATCATACTACACTTAATGACACCCTCTCAGTGTAGTGAATATCCTATAGAAAAACTAATAATTGATAGTCTTTATGATGAAACAACTTGTAAATTATCTATTAGAATAATTAAAAAAAACATTTAAATCATAATTAAATATTTTTTATTAATCAGTATTAATTACGTAGAGTAATACCCATAATCAAGTGAATCAAATCCCTTATACATTCAAAAATATTTTAATTTGAATGTCAATAATCTAGATAATCAGTCATAAAAAACATTCCGTATATATTTCTGATAATACAAGAAGAGTAATATTTGAAACCATAACTTCTTAAATCTATAAATTTCAATCAATATGTAAGAATATCTGACGTATTGAAAATATCAAATTTTCTCATATTATGATAACATATAAAAGAAAATATCACTCCATACACCATTTACAAAATTAACAAACTTTTCCAAAATATGATATGTAATGTAACACCCCAAGATTTTTCTATGTATTTTACCTTTAAAACCTAATATGTTAAATATAATGTTTTACAAAAAAATCCAAATAAAATAAAAACATGATAATTTGAAATAAAATTATAAAATTTGACCATTATGATATAATTATTAAATAAGAAGGTATAAATATGAGTAAAAACTTATGAAATTTATGCGAAATAAGTAATGGCATTAAGTAGTGGAAGTCTTCCTTAAGAGTCTCATTAATTCGAGATTAAAAAGGATGTATATTCACAATGGTTTCTCTAGAAAAATACCAAGATAAAATCAAAAATTAAAATATGAGATAAATCATATGAAATATAAGTTCAAGATTGTGGAAATTTCTACTAGATCCATGCTAGTGAAATCACCACCTGCGATGACCACCAAAGTGTTGAGTTGTTATGGAGTATGATAATCTCCTATGATACCAACTGAAGGATAGAAATAATACTATAGATACTCAATATACAAGTGTGTGGGTGGGGGGGGGGGGGTGAATTCTATATTTTAAAAAATAAATAATTAAATTTTGTATAAAAAAAATTCACAACACCTCTAATTCTACACACTTTCTTGATTCTGAAAATATGATTCCAAGAATAAAATTCTGGAAAAGTGAATTCGGAAATGAATCTTAACAAAAGTTTACAAAGATAAAGATTATACCTTTAAGCGTATAAAATATTACTAAATCAGAGTATACAAGTATAAGGAAGTATAAGATATTTATACTTTCCTCAAAAAACAAAATGCAGCAGAAAACTTGAAACGAAAAAAGTAACAAGTAGTAAATATTTTAACCCAAAGAGAAGGCTATACAACAACCTTGGATAAAGGTACCTTGATTTAAACTTTTAAGAAAGTCTGTCTTACCCACACCAGGGTAAGACCTCGATAGGAAGATCATAGTCTGTCTTACTATCCCCGCAAGCCCTCAACTTTACGGTAGTCGGAACCTCTGTCTTCTTATCCCTGGAAGCTCTTGAATGTACTCAACAACATTCATAGTCAAAAAAATTAATTTAGCATGGAGAAAAGTTTGAACAAGCCGTTCATACTTTCTTCATGAAGCTTGAGATTTTATAAGATCCTATCTCTCTAGAAATCACTTCAAAAAAATGTAAGTAAGTTATGCCAAAAGTTAAAGCCCTGAGCTTGTTCAAATGAGCTCTTATTTATAGGCATGGCTTTAACGGTTGTCTCCCTCCCCCAATGGTCATATTTTTCCTTGAATTTTTGAGGGACCTGTACACGTGTCACACAAACAATGGTTAGTTAGTAACTAAAAGCACGACATCATTTTGTAATCAAAACATGAGTAAGAAAAAATATGGTTACATAACCAAAATAAATTATTCAGACTGTAAGGAAAAATAGTTCAGAGTCTAACCAAAAATACATTTGGAGTCTATAATATAAGGATATTTCGATTCTATTTTCCTAGAAATTCAAAACCTGAATTTTATAGAATTACAGAATCTAAATTTCAAGGAAATTCAGAATCTGGATTCACAAAAATTCAGAACCTGAACTTAGCTATTTCAGAATCTCAATCCATAAGAATTTGGATTCTTAACTCAGAAGAGTTTGGAGTCTGAATTCAGAGAACTTAGAGTAAGAACTCATAATATTTCGGAGTCTGAATTCAGAGAACTTGGAGTCAGAACTCATAAGAGTTCGGAGTCTGAATTCGGAGAACTCAGAGTTAGAACTCATAAGAGTTCGGAGTCTAAATTTAGAGAACTCAGAACCTGAATTCGGATCCTAAAAATAGAATTCTCTATATCTAAGTATTACATGATTCTGAGGTTTTGGATTCGAAACTGAATTTTACACTTAGAAGAAATAATGAATAATGGAAAACATGGTAATGATAAATTTCCTTCGGGAAGGAAATTTTCCTTATGAAAGTAAAACATATGGTAAAATGAAATTTTCCTTAAGATAAGGTGTTTGTGTTTTCCAAACAAGAGAAAATGGAAAATTCAAAAGGAAACCTTATTGACTCAAAAATATCCCCCCTTTTGGAAATCACAATCATCCTTATGAAAAAGAATATACAGACTTAGAAAATATTTTTCTAGACTTTGAAAATAAAACTTATCTCCCCTATCACATGGGAAATGATGAATACGACTAACTCCCCCTTATGATTTGTAACTCTAAGGATCATATTCTGGATTTATGGAATTAATAATTTCATTATCTTGAATACAGAAATCTTTATAATGAAAACTTCCTCTTAGATAAACTCCCCCTTACTTAGGGATATATCTTATTTTATTAGAATTATTTTTCCTTTCTCCCCCTTTGTGATTTTCTAAATGGAATTTGAGGGAATGGAAAATAAATTATGATACCTGAAAGATTAGTACAAAAAATCCAAAAGAAAAGCAAACAAAGTTTTCAATATGATTGGAAAGAAAATATATACAAGGAAGGAAAACAACAAAATATTTGATTTAAGAAATATCATCCTTCTTTTCCCTTGGTCATCAGTTTCTTCACAATTGTTTTGATCTTCTTAAGCTCCTTATGATCTTCCTTAGCTCTATTTAGAATCTGATCTTAATCCTCTGCTTTCTTCTCTAAGTATTTGATTATATCTTCCTGAGCCTTAAGAGTCTCTGCCTGAGCCTTCATGACTTCTTCCTGCTTGACAAGATTTTCTTCTATCTCAATCATAAAACCCTTTCTCTCTTCAAACTTTGGAAAACTGAGTATATCTTTCCATTTAGATATTTTACTTCTTTCATCCGAGTATTTTTCTCGAGATTTAGATTTTTCTCAAATATACTTATGAGATCCTTGATCTTACCATATTCAATGTCAAAAGACTTCTTGACACCATCTTGGAACTCATCAAGTTCTCTCAAATCTTCAACTATCTTCTTTGACCAGCCAACCATTTTCTTACAAGACATTTTGTGGGCATCGTATTTAATGAAGAAATTCTTGAAACCATCCTAAAGATTTACACACTTATCCATCACCATGGATACTGAATCCGATTTATGATTTAGTGTGTGTTGAAGCATATGGCATCTGAAGTCTATGCTTGGAAAAATCAGAATAGTCCCAACAAGCTTCTTCAATGACTGGACAATGAAATCTTGTCCAAGGGATAATGATTACGAATCTGAAACTTTTATAGGTGATGGCTCTTTCTCAAGATCAGCAAGTTTCCTCTTTGAAGATCCACCAACTTTCTTCTTCTTTATAGAAAATTTAGTAGGTGTATCAGCAATAAACTATTTACCCTTATCAGCTTTCAGAATGGAATCCTCATCTGGAGATTTATGTTCACTATCAGACATTTGAACAATATTATCTTCATCTATGACTTCTTTATCAGCTCTTGCCTCAGCATCCTCAGGATGAATGAAGTCATGGTTATAACTTTCTTCCTCCAACAGCTTGTTCACTTATTCTTTTCCCTTCTTATCCCCTCCTTTCTCATCTTTCCCAAGTGTAGCTAACTTTGAGGATTCTGCTTCATAGGTTTGGATTGACAGCTTCTCGGATGAAGTTTCCTTCTCATGGAAATCTTTAACTTGCTTAATCAAATCTGCAGTGTCACCACTACCTTGTTTTTCTTCTACTTCTTCTACTTCTTTTTCTTTGACCTTTTCTAGAGTCACATATTTCCTTCCCATGGTCTCAAGTAAATCTTCTACCAGGAAGGATTCTGGTACCAGAATGATCTCTGATTCTTTCTCAGTATCCCTCAGAAGGGATTTCACTATCTCAGCTTCATTTATCTTCTTCTTTTTCTTCTTTTCCTTTGATAACTTTTCAATCTCATCAATAGTATTCTATCTTAAGGCTTTTGCTTTAGTGGGATCCAAACCAAAATTGGGATCCCCTGCGTTACTTTTTTCATTGTCTTCCCTCCACTTGGCTACTACCTCATCCGGATTGGATTTTTGCTTCTTAGGCTTTGTAGGTGTGGATTGGGCTTCCATAGCTTTTGGGGTTTTTCCTTCCTCTTCTACTTCCTTCAATTTTCTTTTCTTTCCTTCCTTTTTGGATGGTTCATCCACTTCTTGTTTCTTCAGAAAAAATTCATATTCTTCCTCTGATATGTCATAAAATTCTTCGGATTCCTTAGAAAAACTAATGTTCATCCTCTTCAGAGTATCATCACTGGCTAACATGACTTTTCAATTCCTTAGCTTCGAGCATCAAGGAATTTTAAAAGATTCTAATCACCGAACAATTAACTTTGAAAGAATAGTTAGATACATGATTTTCTGAGCCTTCAAGTTTCCATTCTAAATATTCTCAATCGTAATGAAAATATGCTTAACCAGATTGATCTTCCTTAGATTTACCAAGAAATCCAAGATATACATGTCACTCTTTTTCAATGTATCTTTATCACCTTTTCTCAGAATGATGCATCACTGAACCCATGATTCGAGAATCTGATAGTTTGTAGAAAAGTGAGAAATATTCGGAGTGTTGACATATGTAAGACCGAGGGACTCCATAGATTTCACCTTAACAAAGCTTCCTTTGACATCTGGAAACTTATTAGAACAGAACTCAGCTTCCCCTTTGTATAGAATACTAACCAAACTAGATGCCTTTGTATACAAAAGTGCATAAGCCTTTCTATAAATCTTGAATGAAAACTTCTCAATGTCTTCTTCTTTAAAGAAACTGACTGATTCATAAAACTTAGTTAACAGATCTGGATAGACCCAATCTTGAGCACCTGGCTTTGATATGCAAACACTCTCCCATCCATTTAGCTTAATATTTTTTGAGACAATAGAATCATACTTGTTGAAGAAGTTTAGATGCACCGACCTTTCTCTATATACCCGCCACTCTGATATTGGATTGAAAATATACATATCTTTCTGAGAGGATTCTTCTACAGACATTCGGAATTGAGAAACCTTTGAAAAACCATAATGAGCTTATGTAGAAGGGAATAAATTCAACACATGAGAGCTTGAGAATATATGTGGGACAGACATCAGGGGGTCCTTTATATAGGCATTTGATGAAATGGTTCATCTTCTAAACTCAATCGAATGGCAGAAAATCCGTCTGATCAGATCTGACTGTAGAAAAGACAGACACAAGGAAAACATGGATCCGATCTTTTGAGTTTTTTTAAGAAAAACATTCAAATTTAAGGAAAGTAAAATCCAAAAAATTTAAAACCAAAAGAAACTACCAGCAAGTAAAGTATTATTATGAAAACTCATGAAAGGAAACATACCTTTCAGATTTCTAGGAAGATTATTCATAATGGGGAAAATTATTCTTGAAGAACATTAGATTCTGAAAGATTTTTATTATGAAAAAGTTTGAAAAACTGACTACGAATTTTTAGAAAATATTTATTATAAAAAACATTGATAATCTTCATTACAAAGACTTAGAAAATCTTCATTACGAAAACTTTGCAAATCTTCATTACGAAAACTTAGAAAATATTCATTACGAAAACTTTGAAAATCTTCATTATGAAAAAAAATTTAGACTACGAAAAATTTTGTCTACGAAAAAATGTTGATTACAAAAAATATTTCATTACGAAAAATTTGAAAAATATGACTACGAAACTTTATATTATGAAATATTTGAAAAATTTGACTATGAAAATTTTCATTGCAAAAGATTTGGAAAATCTGACTATGAAAATTTTCATTACGAAAGATTTGAAAAATCTGACTATGAAAATTTTCATTACGAAAGATTTGAAAAATCTGACTACGAAAATTTTCATTATGAATGATTTAAAAAATATGACTATGAAAATTTTCATTACGAAATATTTGAAAAATCTTACAATGAAAAATTTCATTACAGAAGATTTGAAAAATCTGACTGAAAATTTTCATTAAGAAAGATTTGAAAAATATGACTACGAAAATTTTCATTACAAAATATTTGAAAAATCTGACTATGAAAATTTTCATTAAGAAATACTTTATGAACTAACAACCAAATGTACTCCCCATATGAAAAGGAGTTTATTACTGTAAGGAGATTGGTTTCAATAGAAAGTTAACAAGGAAGATTACCTTATTGTTATCATTCCTAACTCCTGTTTAATGTACTGAAATCTATCAGAGGGTAAAGATTTTGTGAAAACATCAGCAAGTTGATCTTGTGTTCTGATAAATTGAAGAATGATATCCCCTTTCTGTGTGTGATCCCTAATAAAGTGATGCCTAATATCTTTGTGTTTTGAACGAGAGTGATGTGCAGGGTTTTTACTAAGGGCAATGACACTAGTATTATCACACAGAATTTGTGTTTTGGTAAAAAACATACCATAGTCTGTGAGTGTGTGTTGCATCCACAACACTTGAGCACAAAAACTTCTAGCTGATATATATTCATATTCAGCAGTGGAAAGTGCTACTGAGTTTTTCTTCTTGCATGACCAAGAAACTAATGAATCTCCTAAGAAATGAAAAGTTCCAAATATACTATTTATATCCATTCTACGTCCACCAAAGTCAACATCCGAAAAACATTTTAGAAAAAAAATCATTTCCAGAAGTAGAAAAGAGTCCTAAATCTATGGTTCCCTTTAAGTAGAAAACAATTCTTTTCACTGCCTTTAAATGAGATTCCTTAGGATCGAATTGATATCTTGCACATAAGCATACTTGAAACATTAAGTCTGGATGACTAGCTATCAAGTAAAGTAGACTTACTATTATACCTCTAAAAGTTGTTTGATCTACTGGTTTCCCAGATTCATCAAGATCAAGTGTACTTGAGGTTCTGATGGGAGTACTTATACTCTTAGTGTTGTCATATCCATACTTTTTAAGAAGATATTTAATATACTTATGTTGGGATATATAGATTCCTTTTGGTTTTTGAGAAATTTGAAAACCAAGGAAAAATGTTAACTCACCCATCATACTCATTTAGAACTCATATTTCATTAGATTCTCAAAGAAATCAATTAAATATTGCTGAGTTGAACTAAATATAATGTTATCAACATAAATTTAAACAGTCAAAATAGTTTTCTTATACTTATTTATAAAAAGGGTTGGATCTGCATTTCCCTTAATGTAAATATTTTGAAGTAAAAATATTGTAAGTCTATCATACCAAGCTTGAGGGGCTTTCTTAAGTCCATAAAAATCTTTGGTAAGTTTGTAAACATATTAAGGATGTTTTGTATCCTCAAAACTAGGAGGTTGTTCAACAAAAAAATCCTCTTGTACAAAACCATTAAGGAAATCACATTTCACATCCATTAGAAAATGTTTGAAGTTGAATAATACTGCAAAGGCAAGTAAAATATGAATAGATTCAAGTCTAGATACTGGAACATAGGTTTCTTCATAGTCTATTCCTTCTTGTTGATTATAGCCTTTAGCAACCAATATAGCTTTATCTCTTACTATGATTCAATTTTCATCACACTTATTTCTGAAGAACCATTTTACTCCAACAACAGAATTTTCCTTAGGTCTTTCAACCAAGGTCCAGACTTTATTCATTTTGAATTCATTTAGTTCATCTTGCGTAGCTTTTATCCAATCATCATCACTTAAAGCCTCATTAGTGATTTTTGGTTCTAATTAAGAAAGGAATGATATATGTTCTACTTCATTTCTTATAGAACTTCTAGTCCTTATAGTTTGATTTATATCACCAATGATACTATCACTGGGATGATTCTTAAGAAATGGATGATTTGGATTTTGTAAAACCTGTTCATCAACATAGGGTAGAAAGTCTTCTGGGGTAAATTTTTTAGAAACATTTTCTTGAACATTTTCTTTATCAGAAGGATATTATATCAAATTTTGTTAATTAGTTTTTGAAAACACATCCAAAGATGTAGTTTGAGGTTGTTTAAAAACAAAGGGATCAGTTTCATCAAATTTGACATGTACTATTTCTTCAACAGTACAAGTGTTTTTATTGAAAACTCTATACGCCTTAGAAGTTGTGGAGTAGCCTAAGAAAATTCCTTAATCAGATTTTGGTGTGATTTTTTGTAAGTTATCTTTAGTATTCAAAATGAATACCTTGCAGCCAAAAATCTTATAGTAGGAAAGTCTAGGTTTTCTACCACTCCATAACTCATAAAGAGTTTTATTAAGAAAATGGTCTAATAAAAACTCGATTTATAGCATAACATGAAGTACTTACAGCTTCATCCCAAAAATGTTTGTCTATATAATATTCACCCAAAATGGTTCTTGTTATCTCTTGAAGAATTATATTTCTTATTTCAACAACACCATTTTTTGAGGTGTTCTGGGTGCTGATAAGTTATCAGTAATTCATTTTCTACTACAAAAAATTTCAAAATCCGAATTTTGAAATTATCCTCCATGATCACTATGAATAATTATCAAAGGAAGGTTTTTATCATTTTTAACATGGGCTCGAAAACATTTAAAATAAGAAAAATCTTCAGATTTCTTTGATAGAAAATAGACCCATGTAAATCTAGTGTAATCATCAACTAAGACAAATATATAATATTTTCATCCGATGCTTCCAGTTTGTGTTGGGCAAAAAAGATCCATTTGCACCAATTGTAATGCATCAGTGGTTGAGACTTCACCGATGGATTTAAAAATTGATTTATGTTTCTTTCCAAATTTACAAGGATAAAAAACTTTTTAAGAAACAAATCTAAGCTCCAGTAGATCCTTAACTAGTATTTTATTATAATGTTTTCATAGGTTCTTATGGTTACAGTGTCCTAACATTCTATGCCACAACCAAGAATGGTCTTCCATTGCACTAAGGAAGGGTAAGCCTTTCTCTTAAGGTCTTCTAAGTTTAGTGTTTAAACATTCTCTTTCCTATGGGTATAAATAATAAACTCTTCCTTGGAATTGTGTACTAAGCACTTATCATTCCTAAAATTCACAAGGTAACCTTCATCACATAATTGAATTATGCTAATGAGGTTTTTCTTAAGACCCTTAACAAATAAAACATTTGAAATCAAAGTTTTTCCAAGAATAACGATGTTACCTATACCAATAATTTCTCCCTTAGCATTATTGACGAAAGTTACTTTTTCTCCTTTAGTCTTGATAATCTTTTCAAAGAAGTTTTTGTGACCAGTCATATGCTGGGTTCATCCACTAGCCATGTACCAAGTATTGCTGTTGGTACTTTCTTTATTATCCATAAAATAAGAATATTAGACTTTCGGAATCCAAAATTTCTTAGATCCAGAAATTTCAGAAAGAAAAATCATAGGTACCCACATTTTCTTATAAAAATAGGCTTTATGAAATCCTAAAGACTGGGTTTTGTTTAAGGAATAAATTTTTTCCCAGTGACCACCACACTGACACTTGGTGCAGAATGGAGCGCTTTGAGAAAAAAAATAATTGTTGCTAAAAATCATTTTTGAACCCGTATAACCAAAACCAGAATTATTTCTAAGAGTTCAGATTTGAGAATACTTTTTATCATAATTTTCCTTAACTAAGGTAATGTTTGACAAAAACATCCTCAAGGAAAAATTTTCAGACTTTATTCTAACAACTAAGTTCTTGTCTTCCAAGATATTATTTTTAGAACTAGAGTTAGGCTCGAAAACATTTTTCTTAGAAATTAAATTTTCTAGATCCTTAGAAAGTATATCCTTTTCAGAATTTACTTTCTCAAGATTTTTTGAAATAATTTCAAAATCAAGGGTTTTCATATTAATATATTTAGAAAGATCTAATATTTCCTTAGTAAGTATATAAATCCTCGAATTTTCTTTATCAATATTTTTGTTTAGTTTTGAATTTTTGTTTCTCAAGAAGCTTAGAAAACCTAGAAACTTCTTCATAGGTAGGTAAAGTATTATCTTCATCAGAAGAGTTATAATATTTTCTATCACTATAACTAGTATTCAAAGATACATTGATCATGGATTTAGAATTGTGTACCATAGCCATTAAGCAATGATTTTAAATAGGTAGTCTGGATATTAGACCAAGATTCTTCTATCCAGAAGATTCGTAATCTGATGATTCATCTGATGAGTCTCCACCACTAGCACACTCAGTGTCATTAGCTTTCAAGACTTTCTTAGCATTATCTTTGTAGTACTTCTTTCTGTTTCTCTCAAAATGATTTTCCTTTCTTTCCTTTCTCTTAATCATAGGAAAATCAGGTCTTATATGTCCAGCTCTCTTGCATTCATAACAAGTGACTTATGAATATTTCTTATCTTTCCTTTCTTTCTTATTGTATATAGATTGAAAATTCTTCTGACCAACAATCCTGTTCATCCTTCAATAAATATTTGATAACTCATTTTTTGAAGATCCACTTCCAATAGATTCGTATTGGATAATAACCTTCTTAGATTTGGATCTAGTAACTCTCTTAGGAGTTTTGGATTTCATATGATTTAAAGTAGTTGTAAAAGAAACTCCTTCATTCCTATTCTTCTTTTTAACATTATCGGCATCTCTATTCATTCTAGTCTCATGTTGAAGAAGAGTTCCAAACTGCTCATCTAGAAAAATCTGGGTGACCTTTCTATTCTCATCAATAACAATTCTGTTGGATTCCCACTCATTGGGCATGATGTCTATGATTTTATCCACAAGAGCTTCATTATCTAATCCTTTTCCTCCCATATATTGTAAAATATTCCCAATTGTCATAAACCTTTTTTGTACTTTGTTTATGGGTTCTCCATAAGGAAAGTTAAATCCATGGTATTCATCTCTTAACATAGCTCTTCTTGTCTCTATAACTTTAGAAGTACCAAAATGAGTTACTTCAAGTTTCTTCTAGATACTGTTTGCATCTTCACATGAAGATATTTGACTATAGATGTTCCTTGTCATGGAACATAGTAATGTATTTCATACATCATAATTTAGTTGATATTCATTCTTTTCTTTATTGGTGAAAGTACAAACTTCCTTGTTAGGGATTTTATATCCTCCAGTAAGCATAAAAAAATTATCCACTTCAGTATCGATAATAAATGTCTTCATATGACCTCTCAAATACTCATAATCATTCCCATAAAAAATAGGAGGTCTTGTTGGATTCTGTTTGTCTATGGAACCAACATTGATTCCTGTCATCTCAAAAAAAATATCTTTCCACACAAACCTGTAAGTAATAAAGGTTTGAAAACAAGTGAAAAATATCCTAAGCATGGAAAATATAACTAGTGTATCTCTAAGAATAATATGAATCCGAAATTTATGAGTCCAGAAATTTGATTCCAAAAATAAGAAGAAGAAGAATTCTCTTCGGAATCTAATCGTGCGATTAATTTATATTGAACTAATCCTCTAATACCAATTATTTAGTTGGTATGGAGTATGATAATCTCCTATGATACCAACTGAAGGATCGAAATAACACTGTAGATACTCAATATACAAGGGGGGGTGGGGGGTGAATTGTATACTTTATAAAATCCTTAAGGAAATTTTGTATGAACAAAATTCACAACACCTCTAATTCTACACACTTGCTTGATTCCGGAAATAGGATTCTGAGAATGCAATTCCAGAAAAGTGAATCCAAAAATGAAACTTAACAAAAGTTTACAAAGATAAATATTCTACCTTAAATCCTATATAATCATACTAAATCAGAGTGTACAAGTATAAGGAAGTATAAGATATTTATACTTTCCTCAACAAACAAATTTCATTGGAAAACTTGAAACGAAATAGGTAACAAGTAGTAAATATTTTAACCCAAAGAGAAGGGTATCCAAAAACCTTGGATAAAGGTCCCTTGATTTATACTTTCAAGAAATTATGTCTTACCCACACCAGGGTAAGCCCTCAATATAAAGATCAGAGTCTATCTTGCTATTCCTTCAAGCCCTCAACTTCAAGGTAGTCGACACCTTTGTCTTCCTATCCCCGGAAGCCCTCGAATGTACTCAGCAACATTCGGAGTCACACGAAGCAATTATTCTTGAAGTAAAGTTTGAACAATCCATTCAAACTTTCTGCATGAAGCCTGAGAGTTTATTTGAGCCTCTATCTTTAGAAATTACTTCAACAGCTTATAAGTAAGTTCTTCCAAACGTTAAAGTCCTAAGCTCATTCAAATGAGCTTTTATTTATAGGCATGCCTTCAATGGTCGGCTCTCTCCTCCAACGGTCATATTTTTACTTGAATTTTTGAGGGACCTATACACACATCACTCAAAAAATGGTTAGTTAGTAACTGAAAGCATGACATCCTTTTTTAATCAAAACATGAGTAATCAAAAATATGGTTACATAACCAAAATCAATTATTCAGAGTGTAAGGAAAAATAGTTCGGAGTCTAAACAAAAATACATTTAGAGTATATAATATAAGGATATTCAGATTCTGTTTTACAAAGAATTCAGAACCTGGATATTATAGAATTCCAGAGTCTAAATTTCAAGGAAATTCAAAATATAGATTCACAGGAATTCGGAACCTGAACATAGAAAGTTAGGAATCTGAATTCATAAGAATATGGAGTCTGAAATCAAAAGAGTTTAGAGTCTGAATTTAGAGAACTCAGAGTCAGAACTCGTAAGAGTTCAGAGTCTGAATTCAGAGAACTCAGAGTCAGAACTCATAAGAGTTCTGAGCCTGAATTCAGAGAACTCAGAGTCAGAACTCATAAGAGTTCGGAGTCTGAATTCAGAGAACTTAGAGTCAGAACTCATAAGAGTTCAGAGTCTGAATTCAGAGAACTCAAAACCTGAATTTGGATCCTAAAAAGAGAATGCTCTATATCTAAGTATTATATGATTATGAGGTTTTGGATATGAAATTGAATTTTACACCTAGACTAAATAATTAATAATAAAAAACATGGTAATGATAAATTTCTTTGGGAAAGAAAATTTTTCTTATGAAAGCAAAACGTATGGTAAAATGAAAATTTCCTTAAGATAAGGTATTTGTGATTTTCAAAATAAGAGAAAATGGAAAAGTAATAAGGAAACCATACTGACTCAACAATCACCCCAAACATGAAGGAATGGAAAAGTCATAAGGACACCTTATTGACTCAACACAAAGATTATCTTCTTCTTAGGTCTTACATGGTGTTATTGATGGGATATGTAAATAGAAATTGAGATAATATAAACATGTAATTATCAATGTAATAAATTTTTATATATTAAATGGGTTTTATACATTTTCACATCTTTAATTTTAAAGGAAAAGAAAGTTTTTTTATACTAATTCATTGATAAAATTAAGTAGAAAATAAGACCATTTTATGCTAAAATTGAATTTTTCTTAAATTGAATTTTTATTAAATTTATTTTATGGAACCAGATATATTATAGATAAAATATATTATCGATATGAATAATATATCTAATTATTAATTGATATTAAATAATAATATAAACAACTAAAAATTTAAAAGTTATTTTCCTTTGAAAATATTTTTCATTATATTTTTATGTTTTTAAATTAAAAATTAAATTTTCAAATTTTCAAATTTCAATTTTTCCAAATTAACTTTTTTTTATTTATAATAAAAAATGTATCTTAAGAATAATTTTTTTTTATTTTTCTAAAATAATTGTTTTTTAGGTGAATAGGGGAAAATGTCGATTTTACCAAAACTATAGCTTTTATGAGTTTATTATTATAAGAAAGACCCCAAAGTTTATGTAAAAAGTTAATTGATCATATATGAATTTAAGGATTAAAATAATTTATTTTGAAATAATATTTTAATCCTAGAAAACCCATTTTCAACATTTTAGAACATAATTAACATTTCATTTTAATTTAAAAACTGTTTTTGGTCTTTTCTTTTATTTCAAAATTTTAATGGTGATATTTTGTTTTGGATTGATTTAAATGCCACATAAATTTTATTTTTTTTATAATAAAAAAATTTATATCATGAAGTTTAATTAAATTTATAAATCTATACCACAAATAAATTTTAATCTTAAAAACACACTTTTTCTAAAAACAGTTTTCTACATTATGTGTGCTAATATTAAAATTAAATTCTACAAAATTTAGAAATTTTATTTGATAAAATTATTTTAATATTTTAAACGATTATTTTAAAATTTCTTAATAAGTTAAATTTTAAATGTGGTCACTAAAATTAATTACCATGGTTAGAAATTTGTTACTACGTTAAAAGTAAAAAGGGTAAAAAGATTTTTTTTAAGTTTAAAAGATCTAAAATATTAAAAAACGTGCATCCAAGTGTGTGGATGATGGATTTATTGGATAAAACCCCTCCCATCCATTGTTTTACATTTTTTTATCCTTGAACCTTAGATATCGACATACCATTATTGAAATGTAATGAGTAATTATTAAGTCACACTTTTTTTTAACTTATAATAGGGGATCACTTATAAGACTTCATTCCAAACCTATAACTTATAATTTTATACTGAAACAATGAGATTTTTATTCTACTATAATAATATCTCAATTTCATAATATTATGGTCTCAATCAGTTAGCCTAAGGCCTCCATTTCTAAAGATATTTCCAAGAGAAATCTAAAGTTCTTAGCGTAAGTACTAACTTTTCCCTAACATTGTTTCTTTTCTATATTTCCATTTCAAATGTATTTTTCCAAATTTTATATGATTTATTAAATATTTATGGTATAATTAATGTTTTAATATTTTGATAATAACTTTTATACACCTTTCCACTTTTCCATTAAGGAAAATGAAATCGATATTCAGGTGTATGTCCAGACTACCACCTCCATGAAGCATCAGGTTTTTTGTTCACCACATTTCATGGATAGTTATACTTATAAATTTAATAAATAAATCTTATATTAATAACATATTTTATATTTTAAAATTATAAAACATCTTATACATTTCTCCCATTCTAAGGAAAATGAAATCATCACCCATGCTTATGTGCAGACTACCTCCTTCATGGAATGACATATTTTATTTTTCATCACTACATTTCATGGGTAGTCATGAGAATGGATTTAATAGATAAATATTATGTTTATGAAATTATTACTATTTTTTAAGACAAATTGGATAACTTATTGATAATATGATCAATAAAATTTCATTGTAAATTCAGCCGTATAAAACAAATGCATGAAGAGTAAAAGAAATTTATATATACTATGTAATAGTTTGGTATCCATTAACTAGTCTTTAAATTGTTTTAAATTATAATATATAAAATTAATAAAAACTATAAAAATATTATTATATCTCTATAATAATTATATTATTAAAAAATCAATTCATATTCTTCCATTAATTATCGTATGTTCATATTTTTGTTGGTCTAACCACCTACTTGAATAATGCTATAAAATAATATCATATATGACTATGAGAACATAATTTCTAATAATATATGATATAAATAAGTAAATTAGGATTTTATTTTTGTTCTCTAAGGGTAATATAAATATCAATCTCATTAATTAAGATACAAAAGATCATTTATTAAAAATCGTCGAGACATGCTCATCGCCGATTTCATCTTTAAGTATCTTAACCAAAAGTCCCATAGAATAAAATTATAACATTATAAATAATTATAAATCATAAATTAAATCACCTTTTACGTGTTTTAATGATTAAATTTGGTAAAATAATGAATAACATCACCGCTATTTTGAAATTAGTTCAAAATGATCAAGATTACTAACACCCGATATTGAAGATAGATAAAAACTTACTAATATACATATAGAGAATAAATATATATAAAATTTATAAAATTTTATAGATAATAAAAAGTTTATTAAAAAGTTTATTTAGATATTTATTCTTTTATTCAATAGATTGAAGTTCATTAGTGGAATTCAGGAATTAAGGCAAGAGGTTGTTTGTGTCAAATTTTATTTCTTGAGAAAAATTTCATATTGTGTACCCTAATATATTTTATATGTTGTGATTATTACCAAATTGATACATTTTACCATATTCCTGTAATTCATGGGGTTTTAAGATCCATATAGTGTTATTTATTTCAATGGATTTCGATTCAAAGGATACCATGGTTGTAAGGGTTTTTGCATCTCAATTTTTCTTAATTGAGAGACAATGCTTATTCACCACTTTTTCCCAATTTTTGGTGTATATATTGGACATGGATTTATTTTATCATAATTTTTCATGAAATATATTAAATTTATAAATCCAAATCATGTTATACCTATCATGGGGTTCCAATTAAAAAGATAACGATGATGTAAGGCTTTTTGTTAAATCAATTATCATTTGTTGAGTTATGTTTGTTATTCTTGAACTTATTTCATATAAGTAGTGTAAATTATACTATTTTATTTTATTATTTTGTATTCAATATTTTTTTCGAGGATTTACATTTATACCATATAGAATCATTTTCTAAATATCTATTACCTTATGAATTATGGTATCCATATGGGATTTTGTTAACACAAATTTCATATCTATGAGTTAAAATATTATTAATTTAGAATAAATATTCTAAGTTTGATAAATTCTTATATTTCATTTTTTCATAAGATATTTATTATTTTCAATACATGTAAAATTATGTTTTTAACTCAAATATTATTTCTTCATGAATTTCATTCTTGTTAAAGTGTAATGTTTTTAAGAAAAAAAATACCATCTCCTTTAAAGACACGTTTTTATCAATTTCCACGTTCATTATTCCCCAAAACAATTTACTTTCTTATTTTGAATTCCAAATATGTGTTTTCCCATGTGACTTTCCTATTTTTCATTACCACTTTCCAAATGGAAGTTTTGTTTCCTCTTTTTATGATTTGGATTTTTAATATCCGTATTTAGAAATATTAAAAAGGTTTTTCCATCCATTAAAAATAAAATGTTTTATCTTACACTACCCATTTATTTTGATAACCTTTATGTATTTTCAAAGAACTATCATTGAATATTATTTTTCAAAGTAAAAATTTTCAAAATAGATTCACTTAACCTTTGCAAAACCTTTATGCCTTTTCAAGGAACCATTATTGAATATTGGTTTTTAAAATTAAAAGTTTTCAATATATTTTCACTTCACCATTTTGAAAATATTTTCATTATTCATATTTCTTTCAAAATTTTTACATTTAAAATAACTTTTTTTCAATTTATCAAATGTGACCTTTTCTAAAATGACTTTTCAAAGTGACTATAACTTCATATTTTATACCAAATATTAAATAATTTTCTAAAAACTCTAATGATTTGACTTATATTTTTCTATTTATATCTAAATGATTTATTTAAATAAAATTATTTTTCCTGAATTACCCTATAAATGTTCATATAAAATATTATTTTGGGGGGATTGAATTTTTTACATCAACCCTTTACATTATTGAGGTCAATTTTGGAGATACTATCAAGAAATGTTATAAAATAATTTTTTTTGTTTCCATGGGTTCTTTATAACATGATAAATGATTATTTAAAAGTGGTAGAAATATATATGGATGATTGATGGGTGGGGTACTATATGACCCTCCAATAAATTGGAAAAATTTTCATACCACATGATGTAAAGATGTTAAGCATGAACATGATGTGTGTTAGATACATTTATAATATTGATCATGAACATAATTCATATTAGTTATTTTCATAAGATTGAGCATGAACATGATGTACATTAGCTATCATCACACAATATTGAGTGTGAACATTATGAAAATTATCTATGTTGACAATATAAAGAATTAAGTCAATGCATTTAGCTATGTTCACATTGTCATAATTTCCCATGCTTATATCTATGCCATGATTCTATGTTATATTCTCATGTTATGTTCCATGGTTGATGTTTATTATATCAAACTATTATTTCATAATAAATGTTTGTTATTTTGAGATTATGTATCCTTACTTCATGACTTATACACAAATCTTATTATTCCATACCGTTTTAATAATATATTTCTCTCATGCACATGTTTTATAATATGATTATGATCTTACCCTTGATTAAATATTTGATAAGTTTTCTCTTACTGATCATTTCTGATCACTGCTTTATTATATTTATATTCCCAGTTTGTAAATGTGATTAAAACCTATAAAGAATCAAGAAGGGAGTCTATTTTGTTTCAATTGTGAAGAAATGACCACAAATGTTGTAAAATAAGTTTCTTATGTAGATGATCCTCAAAGACACTAAACCTTCCATTATTGGGATTGTGAGATTATTTTGATATGTAATGTTTAACCTATGGTAATAATTTAATGTAAATATAGGTTCATATCACTTTTTTATCAAACTTAGCGTTTAAATAAATTGTTTTTAGCACTAGTCCTGGGAGTGTGGGTCTTGGGCACTTTGTGTAAAAGTAATATGTGTACATAAACTGCATATATAAAAATGATATCCTTTTAAAAATTATGATACATAAGAGTCCATAAAAAATTATCCCTGTATATATAAGAGTCAAATACCTAATGGAATATCAAAATCTTAAGAACTGAAATAATATATACGAGTGAATATTTGATATGTAAAAGTCTAACAATTAGCCACATTTTCAATAATTAAGAGTAAAAAAATACTTATACTGTAATTAATAAGAGTCATTTCCTTATAAAAAACTACAAGGATTCACCATTACATAAAGGTAATATACAATTATCATAAAATACATAAAGTTCATGAATTTATAAAAATTTAAAATGTAAAAGTAAACTTAGTTTGTAAAAGTCATGTCTTAACCATCAAGAAATACCAATAAAAAGAACAAGTACCTTGTTCGAATCTGACATGCGCAAGTGCATCGCAGGATGCCAGTGATCGTTGCTTGAAGACTCCGACGTCGAAGTCCCCTAGATCGTCAAAACATGACTTTCAAATCTACATGTGTGTCATTCTTAGGAATCTGGGTTCTAGCACGGTACACCGACGATATCTTCGATACAGTAGCGATCACTGAAAGGAAAGAGACTTCGATCTAAGAAGGATAATCTTGAAGTTATTCCTTTCATGAGAGAATATATCTCTATAATATAGGATGATAGAGAGGATCTCAAATTTGACACATGAATAGTTCTATGGTGAGAGCCTCTCTCTTACTTATATAGGGGATATATAAAATACCAATTATGGGTTCCTGACCCCCGTGTATTAGATATTCTCTGTATAAGTTTTATAAATAATAATTTATTTAAAATTAATTCATTCCATAAATAATATTTATAATTTTATCACTAACCACAGTATATGTTAAATATATATATTTCATGATAAACTTGAGTCTATAACTTGATTCACTTCTCCTGAAAATATCAAATGATCCCTGGATATTTAAATCCATTCGAATAATATTTTATCTTTGTATTTACTTAATCAATTGTAAATACATGTTATAAATAAATTCAACATATTATTCCAAGATGGTATAATTAAATAATTTATTTATTACTTGGTGATCCATAGAACTTGGATAATACTCAGACCCATTGGTAGGGCCCACCAAGTTCTATATTCCTATTTTCAGAATAGGGCAGATTCTCAAAGTGCTATAGTGTGTGACCCTCTAAGACCTTATCTCAATAGCAGTGAATAATATACACCGACCAAGAGTGGGGTCTAACAACCCATTGAGTCCCCTATATAGATAAGGTAAAGTCAAAGCAACGACTACCTTCCTACGAACATGGTCTATTTAATATAATCTCTTCGTCATCGATATATCAATAAAGCAGAATACACACTAGTGTCATAATAATTTATCTTGATTTATTTTATTTGATGATTTGTCTAGACGGTCTTACCTTCCACTACCATGGCCATGGATTTAATGAAGGTGAATCCATCCTAATCAACCATGCCCGAGATATGTATTCCTAAACTTGGAAGCGAAAAATCCTATATTGATTATTCAATCAGTGCCATGTCACCAAAGACGTACCCAACACAAACTACCTCTCCATGACTTTATCACCATGGTTTATCCTTGTATAAAAGTGCGCAATTAAATGACATCCATTGATAATGATCTCAAGTATAGAGACCATTACACATGTCCGTAGATAGAAAAAACCAATGACACCTGAAACATGTGGTGTTCGTATTATGCGGTTCAGTCCTCATGATCTCAATTACTAGAGATCATCAAGTGAGAACTTCATGAGAAGAAGTTTCAATGCTTATGAGCCCCCAAAACCGGATGGTCACACATCATCTATGTCCTTTCAGAATGATGTAACAAGACTATAGGAAATTACTTTAAGATTAATATCCTGGCATCTTGAGGTTCTCATTATAGTCTGGGATATGCTATAACCCTTTGATATGACATCTAATCTAATGACATTTACATAAAAAAAATGGATGGAAAAGTATATAAACTATTATAAAAAGATAGACACATGTATATATAAAAAACTGTATACATGTAGTGGTAATAAAATTACAATACAAGTTGGGTATAGGGAACCCATTTTCCACACTCCCACGTGCACTAGAGCCAACTGCTAACAGGTTTCAATCTGCTGGCTCTCACATGAGAATCATACTTCTGCTGAGAAATGTCTTTGGTCAGGGGTTCTGCCACATTTTTCTCTGTGGCTACTCTATTAACTATGATTTCACATCTATGAGAAAAATCCCTCAAGAGATGAAACTTCTAAAGAATATGCTTTATCCTCTGGTGAGACCTGGGCTCCTTGTCAAGAACCACTACAATAGTATTATCACAATATACTGGAACATGGGCTGCACTACTAGGCACAACACCAATGTATGAGATAAAATTGCATATCTAGACTAATTTCTTTACTGCATCAAAAGTTGCAATATATTCATAATATTCTGTAGAATCAGCAACCAAAGCTTGCTTCGTGATTCTCCAGCTCACTGCACCACCATTGAGGAAAAATATATAGCATGACTGTAATTTCAGATCATCATGATATGTATGGAAACTAGCATCAGTGTATCCCCTCACTAATAGTTCCTCATCTCCTCCATACACCAGGAACATATCCTTAGTACGCCTCAAGTACTTTAGGATAGTTTTAACAACTACATAATGCAGCTCCCTCAGATTGTCTTGATATCTATCCACCATACATAAAAAAAGGAAACATCAATCCTAGTACATAACATATCATACATGATAGAACCTATTGCTGAGGCATAAGGGATTCTACTCATTATATCAATCTCATATTGTGTTTTTGGAATCATTTTATTAGAGAGATTTATACCATGTGACATAGGTAACAATCCTCTCTTAGATTGTTCTATATTGTACCTTGTCAATATATGTACTTTGAATTAGACTAGGAAGCCTTTGAGATCTATCTCGATAGATCTTGATCCCTAGAATATAGGCTGATTCACCTAAGTCCTACATGGAGAATCATTCATTTAACCAAGTCTTAACTAACTGTAATAATTTTACCTTGTTTCCCATAATTAGTATGTCATCAACATATAATACCAGGAAAACGATGGCATTCCCTTAAATGTTTTTATAGACACAAAGATTACTTTCATTTTTAACAAAATCAAATTATCTTATGGACTCATCCAAAAGAACATTCCATGATCTTCATGCTTTCTTCAATCCATAAATGGATCTCTGTAGCCTTCATACTTTATTGGAACTCTTTGACTTGAAGAAACCATTGGGTTGAGTCATATAGACGTCTTCAACCAACTTCCCATTTAGAAAAGTAGTTTTGACATCCATTTTCAAAATTTCATAATCATGAAGGGCTGCTATTGCAAGCAATATTATGATGGATTTAAGCATTTCTACTAGTGAGAAGGTTTCATCATAGTCAATGCCTTGACATTGCCTAAAACTCCTTACAACTAGTGTTTATTTAAAGGTATTAACCTCACCATCCATTTCCAGCTTCTTCTTGAATACCCATTTAATCCAATGGGCTTTACATTAGATAGAGGTTCTACCCAAATCCAAACTTGATTTTCGTACATGGAATTTATATTAGAATTCATGGATTCTTTATATTTAGCAGCTTCTTTGCCTTCTACTGCTTCCTTGTAGGTTAATGGTTCACTATCCTCAAGGACTAATGTGTCACTTGACTCGGTAACAATAAAAACATAACTCTATAGTTCTCTAACCTCTCATATAGACCTATGTAATTTTTGTGTCTTAGGAACAACTTCTTTTTCACTTGATCTTGTGGATATTGTTCCTCTACAAACTCTTGGACATCTATAGCATTAACTTCATCGAAGCCAATATTTCTCCAACTATTTACAATATAAATGTGTTTCATTTCTAGAAATATGGTTTATCTTGCCACAATAACTTTTCTATCTAAAAGATTATATGGGTAATATCCTCTAGTTTCCTTAGGATAATCTATAAAGATTCACTTGATACTTATGTATACAAATTTGTCACTTGGTAATGTCTTGACAAATGCCTCGCACCCCCATACACAGATGTGTGTCATACTGGGTTTATTTCCATACCCTAAATCATATGGAATCCCATTTTCATCATTATTTGGTACTCGGTTAAGAGTATATGCTGCCGTCGGAAAAGCGTATCCCCAAAAGGATAATGGAAGAGTTGCATGGCTCATAATTGACTTAACCATGTTAAGAAATGTCCTTTTCCTCCTTTCACTAACACCATTCTATTTTGGTGTATAATGAGGAGTAAGTTGGGATACTATCCCACACTCCTTCAAGTGATCAATGAAAGATTGGTTAAGATATTCCCCACCTCAGTCTGAGCGGAGTGATTATATCTTCTTACCAAGTTTGTTTTCTACTTAATTTTGGTATTCCTTAAAAAAACAAAAGGAATCAGACTTATACCTCATTAAGTAGATATATCTATACCTACTATACTCATCGGTAAAAGTAATGAAGTATAAAAAACCACCCCTTTCCTCTATTGGAAATGGACCACATACATCGGTATTTATTAATTCCAGTACTGCAATGGCTCTTTCTCCCTTTCCTGAGAAAGGTGATTTGGTCATCTTTCCTTATAAACAGGATTGACATACATCCAAGGGTTCGAACTGTACTGAGTCTAAATACCATTCTTGATGTAATATTTTTAATCTCTTCTCATTTACATGACCAAGCCTAAAGTGCCATAGGTGGGTGATATTTGAGTCATGTTGGCTGTTTTTTTCATTGATTTTCATTACAGGGTTCTCGATTTTCATCATGTATAAACTATTTTTAAGATGTGCGATACCATAACATATGTTATCCCTATAAAAGAGACAACATTTATTTCCAAACATGAAATAAAAAACCATAGTGTCTAAACTCAACAAAAGGATAATGTTCCTGGTAACAGAAGGTACATAATAGAAGTTGTTTAAAAATATAATCAAAGCACTTGGTAAGGTTAAATGACAGTATCCCACTGGCAAGGCATCCAGACTTGAACCATTTGCAGCTCAGATATCCACTTCACCTTTTGAAATCTTCTTGAACCTACCTGGTTCCTGTATAAGAATACAAATGTGTGATCCATATTCCGTATCCAATACCCAACTTGTAGATAAATATAGATTGCATTCAATGAAAAAAATACCTGAATTAGAATCATCTGTTTCATTCTTCTTCCCACCTCTACAATTCTTCTTCTAGTGTCCTTTCTTTCCACATCCAAAGTAGAAAACTTCCTACTCATTACTCTTCCTCTGAATCTTTGGATTCTTTTCAGGTGGATGCTTTGGTTTCTTTGGCCTTGACTTGGTCTTAGACCCCTTTTCCTTTCCCATGTTTTTATTTTTCACCATAAGGACAGATGAATTGGCATTTTTTATATCCTTGTCATCTTGGAAAACTAAAGAAAAAATATCCGAGAGCAACTTTCTCATATCATTCAGGTTATAATTTACAATAAAAGTCAAGAATATTGGCGGTAAAGAGGAAATAATGAAATCCATTGCTAGTTCTTGGTTCAATTTGAACCCAAGGGCTTTAAGCCTCTCAATGTACCCAAACATCTTGAGTACGTGAGGACCAGATTGGTGCCCTTCTACTATCCTGCATTTATAAAGGGAACTTGAGATCTCATACCTTTCTTGCCTGGCCCTCTCCTAATATAATTCTTTGAGATGTGAAAGCATCTTGTAGGCATCTTCATCCTCATGCATTTTTTTGCAATTGGCTGAACATAGATGAAAACATGATGCATTGAACATCCAGTGCATCATCTACATTCTTTATCCATTTATAATTTTCCACCATGATTTCTCCCTAAGGAGGCTCAACAAGAATTGGGGATTCCAGCACATATTACTTCCTTTCTTGGCATATTAGTATGCGCAAGCACATGTACCAATCCTGGAAGTTATTGATGGTCATGATATTTTATTTATCTAGAATCAATCGTAGTGATAAAGTGATTGTGGTGTTGGTAATTTCCATCTTAAATATACATCATATAAACATTTAGTAGTTAGTACTTTGTCTTGATTACCTTTTGAAATTTATTATTAATAAATTATTATATCATTTTAAAGTCTCCCACTATTTTAGAGAACCTTAATATCCCTCACTATTAGATTAAAAATACTATGTTTCTTGAGTATTCCAGTGAAAAGGATCCTCGAAACCTCCATCATAGTATACAAGATATGGCTGTACCACTACTCGGAGGGTTTCAAGGTAGGCTCTAGGATGGCCAACCACTTGAATAGTAGTTCCTTGTTTTGTTGAGTAAAGTCCCAGCTTTTGGAATATGAACTTGATTCCCTCAAAATCATGCCTATTAAGTGATAGAAAGTTATTTATGGATAATCCTTGATAACTAAATTTAGTTAAGTTGACCCATTACTCTTATGAAAATCCCCCTCTAGTAAGAAGCACTCTCAACTACGGCTGATGAGCACCCCAAACACCGGGTTTTGTTTAGATGTGAGAAATGGAAGGCTTTTGGACTTAATATATTATTGAGGAATTTTTATATTAATTAACAAATATAATCCTTTCCTATTTATATTTTCAAACTAGATTGTCGCGCTCACAATCGAACATGAAAATAGAAATATATTCATCACTTTATGCATTTTTATATTGTTTACTATTGTATGTGATCAAGCAATAATCACACACTCGCATAAAATAATAAACAATGCATAAAGGTAAATCATGCAATTTGACTGGTCTTAAGAATTCTATTAAGATAGATTCATAATGGATCAATCTTGACCTTGGGGACACTACAACAAAAGCCGGTCCTAGCGGCGGTTTTTTTCCTGTTTAGCGGCGGTTTAAACCGCCGCTAAGTTTGGCGTCGGGAATCTATTAGCGACGGTTTTTTCGATTCCGCGGCGGTTTTAGAAATGTGTCGTAGATCCGTCATTTAGCGGCGGTTTCTCTTCATTTAGCGGCGGTTATATGGGTATCTGAAATTTTTTTATTCGCGGCGGTTTTAACCGCCGCTAAATTCAGGCGTTTGATGCGCCTATTCTGCGGCGGTGAAAACCGCCGCTAAATATCAACATAATATATTTAGCGGCGGTTAAAACCGCCGCTAAATGCTTCCCAATTCATCATTTAGCGGCGGTTTTAACCGCCGCTAAATGCTCACAGGTATGGCATTAGCGGCGGTTAAAACCGCCGCTAAATGTTGAACTGGAAAAAAACAATGTTGGATCTGCTCCACCACTGCCCTAAATTTTCCAAAACCACAGCCAATGATACTTGAATGATTTAAACACAATATAGTGACACTGTGGGTGTCACAAAATCTTCACAATCTAACTTTATCCCAATAACATTCACAATAAACATTAATAGGGTTATAAGATAACCAAAACAACCAAAACATAAAGACTTTTGTTGGACACTCAACCTAAACCTCAACAAAAAGATCCAACATTGAAAATAAACAAAAACAAAAGAAAACTGTGGTCGGGGTGTGACATTATCAGATCTAAAAAAAGCTCATATCTTGGAATTAATTTTGATTTTTTTCATAGAGGACACATCCATGATTTGTTAATTTCTTCCTTTAAGTGTGTTAACCTCATAAAGAAATTGACAATTAGTGGTAACATTGTCTCCAAGATTGACATAAAAAAAAAATCCTTCGACACTATAGATTACGGCTTCATGTGTAATGTTCTTTCATGTTTTTGATTCAATGAAAAGTTTATTAGCTAGATCAAAACTCTTCTTGGGTAATACCCTATTTATATCTTAATCAATGAATACCTAGAGGTTTATTTTTGGTTCTCATGAGGGGAAATACAAGGAGACCCCCTCCCAGAAATGATTTTTACCATTATAGAAGACCATCTCAGCCATATTTTATTCCATATGGTTGATACTTGTGACTTGAAACCCATCATGGTATCACGAGGTTCTTCAAAACCATGTCATCTCATTTTTGTTGAAAACATAATAATTGTTTCTTAGGGAGTTATGAGGAATATCAAAAACATCATGAAGGCTCTTCTTCATTAAGATTGTTTCTTAAGACAAAAAATAAGTTGGGGAATTAGTTCATATACATTAACAAGAATATCTCAAATCCTAAAAAAATAATATTGATAGATGATGTGGGTATTAAAGAGGGATATTTACCTTTTACATATCTTAGAGTTTCCATGTTTTGGGGAAGAACACACGCCTCCTACTTTATCAATATTCTCAGTCAGATTTAAAGAAATCTGGCCTCTTAGAAAGAAATATCACTCTAAATGGATAGAATAGATTTCATTTTTAAAGCATGTTGAAATATAAAAAATGGTATAATCCTTCATGGTTTACTCATGGACCACCTTGGTTATTAAAACCATTAATTCATTGATAAAAAAAATTATTTGGAGTGGGATTATATTAGAGAGAAAGACTATTACAGTTTCATGCAAACAATGTTGTATGACCTATGCTCTCAGGGGCCTTGGGATCACGAATATGACCCTCTTTAATCAGTCTCTTCAAACTAAATTTATTTTTAAATTAATCAAATCCAATTTTGAAGCCTTGGATTTTCTCATATCAAGGATTGTTTAAGAACTAAAAAAAATTAAAATTATGCTACATGGAATCCTTAATATGGCCTGGTCTTATGGTAATATTTCACAAGATCTTATAGAATTCTCATTAGATGGTCAGTGTTAAATCTTCTTCAAATTCTAGACTGCCAATTGGAATGGAATCCCACTCATGGAGTGGTGTAAAAATTTTAAGGCCATGACAGAGCCTTTTATCATTAACCTTTCATGCCTTAGCCATTTATGGTCATGGGATTGGTCTTTTAGTGTGATACATATTGGATATGGATCCAATAGGGGTATGAATATGGGTTACATATATGGTATTCTCATTGGATGTGGTATCATCACATGCATATTGCATTAAGAATCTTTTTGTCAACACATGAGGAATCCAGAACACAATAAATAAAATGCATAGAAGGAAACATGAGAAATCAAGAAAATGTTAGGACATGGAAATGTTTGGTGGAAACTATGTGCCATAAATGTTACATATACAAACCAACTGTTATCATACTTGTTCAACACATCAACAATACTACTACTCATCATCTGATGCTGCATCGTCACCCTCTCCACCTTCATCTCCACCACCTGCTGCCACCTGTAAGAACATTATATTGAAAATTAAGTATTGTTGCATATTTATAATAAAAATTAAAACCAATAAAAGTTTGAAAACTAAATGATTTTGATTTTTTTTGTGATTTACCTGCTCACCACTACCCGATGCACTACCACCGGGGGCATATCTGCTCATATGCTGACGTATTTCAAGCAACTCTTTCTGAAAATCAGATATCTGATCCCCCTGCTGGTGAACTGTGTTTTGTAGAGCAGACATCTCTCTCTGAGCATCTTCAGGTATGAAATGACTATAACCAGGAGTAGATGAGGCCGAAATCCCTGATGGCATGCGAAAGACCTCAGATGGTACGGGTCCCAAACCCATCCCACACACTCTACCAGGATGCTCCTTCCCAAGGACTTGACCAACCGGGTCATCCTGGGAGACTGAGTAGGATTGCCAAGGATTGGCATCCCATATTTCTTTAATTTTTACCTATAAATCAAATATCAATATATATTAACACAGTAAAAACTGATATTAAGTTATTATAATAAATAATTGACTTCATACCCCAACTTCTCTGGCAGGTTCATTAACAAAACTTCCATCTGTTTTTTTATGAACATCCAGCCACAGTTCTGTTCGGGATGCTTCATGCCCTAAACTCTGTGACTGCATTAAACAAAGATAAATCATCAATCAAATATGTTAAATAGATAATATTATCTTATAAATATTTAAAATAATTAAAAGATTACCAATGACATTCGGCTTCTTGAAAAGCTTTTTGAACCCGCAGTGTGCGGGATTACCTGCTTCACCCGGTTTGAAGCATTCTTTCTTGAGAGATCCTGAAATAAATTAAATTCAATTTAACAGTATTGTATTCAATGTCTATCTCCTCTTAATGTAAATGTATAAATGTAAAATGAGGATAATATAATAATATATATTTCAATACCATCCGCTTCTCATCACGATGTCTATCGACAAAAACATTCCACTGTTCTTTCGGTACCCCATTGGGTATCTTCTCATACATCTGCTGCACGGTCAACGAAGAATCGTTGACATCACACCACAAACTCCATTTGAAATCTTTCCATTTTTTTCCATGATTTTTCAATGTCCACTTCCGTGCTATCACATCAGCAACGATAAAGTGGAAGAACATCTGTATACAGAAATTCATTTTGAATATATTAGTAAAATGAAATTCAATTAAACCATAAAGTAATAAAATTACCTTTATCTGAGAATCATAAACTTCATTTTTCCAGTTTGAAGGCATATGCCTCCAATCATCATACGAAATAGGCAGGGAAACGGGCTCCGCTGCCAGCTGACCTATAATCTAACCAAGTAAACCTGTGGCGTCAGCCGTCGGGACCCCATACGAATCAAATGGAACCACTATCTTCTTGCCATGCATGTTCCAAACATCAGAACTTTTTATGTCTTTTTCCATGGTTTCATTGTCTTCATCTACAATGAGAAAAAAATTACTATAAACAAAATGCAATAAATTTATTTAATTAAAATTTGTACCTATGATTGCAACCCTCCAGAATGTCCATGATGAACTGGAGGGGGTGTGTCGCTGCCCCACTGCTGAAGCTCCTGTAGGGGGAGGCGATGACTCATCCTCTAATGAGGCATCCACTGATGGTGTCAGAGATGGTGCAGGGGGAGATGATGCCGTGGGGACAGACGGATCGTCATCTGTCGCAGAAGAAGAAGGAATAGTGTACCGCTTCTTCCTTGGCATTCCTGTCATTTAATCAAATAAAATTAAGTTCAGAATATATATTTCAAAAAATTTATGCAGAAAAAAAATTAAAAATGATAATAGATGCCCAATATTAACAAACAAAATATATATAACAATGATAATGAATGACTACAGAAATGAAACAAGTAGTTTCTGAATGAATAAATAATTGTAAATACAATCATTTTCCCCTTCAATCATGTCGGTTTCCTGATCCATTGCTTCATCCACTTCATTCATCCTTGCTAGACCAATATTTTCAACATCATGATGGACAAATAATTCTGCTTCCTGTTGTTGATGAAATTCAATTGCAGAGGTCAAATCTTCCACTTCATCACCCATATCATACAAATCTCTTTGTATTACGTGAGTAACTACACTCCACCCTTCATCCACAACATCATTCACATAATATACCATTTTTTTCTACGATGCTAAGATATATGGATCATGCAGTTCACGATCACCAATATCCATCAAGCGAGAGAAGTTTACAGAAGTAAATTGCAAGGAATCTCTTTTAACACCTCTGATAAAATCGACCCATTTTCATTTGAATAAAACAACAGAAAAATGCCCGTGGTAGTTTAATTCAATAATATCATGCAGCTTTCCATAGTATTCCACTTCAGCAAATGTAAAAATACCACTATTCTGTGTTTTCAAACCCACTTCTCGATCGACTGTACGAAATCTAAAACCATTCACATTATAAGCGTTGAACTTTCTAACTTGTTTTATAGGACCTCTAGCAAGAAACTTCAAATCTTCTGAAATGTCAGCTCGAGTATCAGTATTCATGATCTGAAAAAAAAATATAATTTAATATATTTGCAAATTATATGTGTCAAAGTAATATTCGTATTTGTTGGAATATTTATAAACTTACACGTCGTGCAAACCATTCTACCAGCTCTTTATTCACAGCTTTCGTTATATCTTTTTCATTTCATGTTCGGCTTCTCATTAGTCTCTTTGTTTGTATCCTCAACTCTTCAATAAATGGATCTGCAATTTCACTATTCAGAAGCACATATCTATGTGCCTGTAATAATTCCAATTCTGTTAGTGTCGCGTATGAGGTCCTCCCAACTGATCGGCCAATAGCAGGAAATATTTTTGATTTCTGATGCATTTGAGATGGAGTTGATGTGTCGTCAACACGTCCAACTCGAGTAAATCTTGTCTCAATATCATCCAAATATCTGGAACAAAAGGTGAGACACTCCTCGGCCAAATAGCCTTCAGCAATAGAGCCTTCTGGTTGAGCTTTATTTCTCACGTATGCTTTCAAATGCCCAAGATATCTGTGAAAAATAATAATAATATTATGCATTTATTTAAATGCCAAAAAATGTTTACTTAACTGGAAACATATAAATAAAATACCTCTCAATTGGATACATCCATCGATAATGAACGGGGCCTCCTAATTTAGCTTCGTCAACCAAATGCACAGTTAAATGCATCATGACAGTAAAAAAAGATGGAGGGAAGATCATCTCCATTGCACAAAGGGTCAATACAAACCTCTCTTGTAGGTTGTCAAGATGAAATGGATGTAGAGCTTTCTCACATAACTGTCTGAAAAATGTGCAGAAATGGAGTACAACAGCAGTAACTTTTTCAGGTAATAATGTACGCAATGCCAATGGTAGTAACTGTTGTAACAAAACATGTGAATCATGACTTTTCAATCCATATAACTTACGATTCTTCAAGTCAACACACCTCGAGATGTTACTCGAATACCCATCAGATACCTTCACATTCTTTAAAATTTGAAGGAACGTATCTTTATCCCTATTTTTCAATGAAAAAATGGCCGGAGCATACTTTTCATTCTCATCTGGCCAGAGATCACGTTTTATGTTCATTACTTGTAAGTCTTTGCGAGCATTGAGATGATCCTTCGACTTTCCATGCTCATTAAGTAATGTGAAAATCAAATTATCACATAAATTCTTCTCAATATGCATCACATCAAGATTGTGGCGCAAAGAATTAAATTCCCAATACGGAAGTTTGAAGAATATACTTTTTTTCTTCCATTGTTGCGTTCTGATTTCACTTGACGATGCACTTCGCACTCGTTTTCCGCTATCATTCAAATGATGAACCTTCCCAAATTCTGTTTTAACATTTTCAAGCTGTATCAATATTTCAGAACCGGTTAACAACTTTGGAGGTGGTCTACGATCAATGCAACCATTAAATTTTGATTTGTTCAGCCGAAATATATGAGATGCATCAAGAAATCTTCGATGGCACAAGAAGCACCATTTTCTACTCTGAGGTAGCTGTTTGGGCTCGAAATCAAAGTTACAAATGGGACAAGCCAAACCCGTATAAGTGTTCCAACCAGATTAATTCCCAAGCCCAGGGAAGTCACTAATGGTCCACATTAAAGCAGCATGCATTTTAAACATTGTTTTAGAAGAAACATCAAATGTCTCAACACCGTTGCTCCATAACTCCTTCAATTCTTCAATCAAAGGCTGCAGGTATACGTCAATATCATTTCCAGGCGTTTCTAGGAATAATCATCGAAATGATAAAAGATTTTTGTTGCATACACATCCACGGAGGCAGATTATAAGGGATCAAAACAACTGGCCAAATGCTATAACTCGTACTCAAAGTCCCAAATGGGTTGAATCCATCGGCAGCCAATCCCAATCGAACATTCCTAGGATCAGCTGAGAAATCTGGATGTAATGAATCAAATGTCTTCCACGATTGGGAATCTCGTGGATGTCTCATTAACCCATCATTGTTATTATCTACAGCATGCCACTTCATGTGTTCGACGGTTTTTGATGACATGAATAATCTTTGCAATCGAGGCTTTAAAGGAAAGTAACGCAAAACTTTTGCAGGTGTGTTCCTTTTCTTCTTCTCCGTGAAATTATGTTCAGTCATACTTCCAACATCACCCTTTGACTGCCATCTAGAAGAAGAACATTTCTTACAATTCTGTCTACTTGAATCCTCTCCCCAGTAAAGCATACAATCATTGAGACACGCATGTATTTTTGTATAATTCAGACCAAGCTTGTTAACAACTTTTTTCATATCATAAAACGATTCTGGGATTTTTGCTTCAGGAAATGCATCGCGAATCAATTCCAATAACATGGACATTGCCTTATTTGTAATTCCACATAGACATTTGATATGCTACAACTTCAGTAGAAATGAAAGCTTTGAATATTTCAAACACCCCCTATACAACTCTTGATTTCCATCGTCAACTAAATCATGAAATGCATTTTCCTCACTGAAGTTTTCCCTTACATTTGGCTCCACAGAATCAAGAGGATCCAATGATATGTTACAATCTTGATCTGCTTGTGTTACAGTCTCGGAAACATCACTTGTCACTTTGCAATTTGTAGCACCCTCTTCTGGTTGTTCTGATATGTTTTGATGCTCATAGTGGTGTCTTGCAGTGCCGAATGCATCATTTATGAGGTTTTGCATTTCATTTTCCATTGTCGAAGAACTTGGGACCTCATTCTGTGGATTAACATCAGTCCTCAATCTTTCTGTATTGTTTGATTCTTCATACCAAATCCAACACAAATATTGCTCAGGGAATTGCTTCAATATTAAATGTTCATAAACTTCATCTCTCTTCAACCATGTTCTAAATTTACATTTAGGACATGGACATCTTATTCTCCCTTCAACGGATCGATTAGAAATTGCAAAATCGAAAAACCCATTCAAACCCTTAATATATTGAGGTGTGTTCCTCGGTAATGTGATCCAGCTTTTATCCATGTATATCACAATGTTCCTACACAAAATATACGATAGTGTAAGATTACAGAAACATAATATAATAAAGATGAACCATTGGCCATAAAGTATGCATAATATAATAAAGATGATTCATTGACCACATTTACCATTTCAGACCAACTGAACAAGTCTGGTCCATAGGAGACAGCGTCAACACCTCATTGAGGAGCAATAAGAATATCGGGATACACACTTATCATAACACCATCGATCACACATTTATGTTTCCTCAAACAACACCCCATTGATGTGTGATCGAAACTGATCATAATTCACTTTAAATCAAGTTAACTACATTCACTGAAACCATTTTTACAATGGGTAATGTTTGGTTTATTGTTCTAGGGAAATCTAAATGGCCACATTTAAGTTTTGGGGTTCATCTTGTGATGGAAGCATGAGACATGGTGTTTGAATTTATTGAATAAATTAGTGATAATGACCCTCCTAAGGTGGAGAGAATTATGTTAGTCATGGAAATGTGGAGAAAACTGTAGAGTGGATGTGGAGGAATCAAGGTTCCAAATAGAAACCTATAAGGGACATGTTTGGGGGTTCTTAGGGAAGGCCAGGTGGAACTTGGATAT
Source organism: Viscum album (assembly GCA_963277665.1). Classification (NCBI taxonomy): domain Eukaryota; kingdom Viridiplantae; phylum Streptophyta; class Magnoliopsida; order Santalales; family Viscaceae; genus Viscum; species Viscum album. Next base: position 294,530 of record CAUJRU010000391.1, on the reverse strand, counting down.
GGTGTGTGTAGGTGATGGAGGTATACCTTAAGTGAGAAGGCTTCGTGTTTGGGTAGAGGGGCGACATGCCAATAGGGGAAGTTGGGAACCAACGGAGTGAGTGAACAGGAATGGAAAGACATAGTTGGATAGAAAGGGACTCGATGTGGTGGGCTACGAGGCACCTCAAGTTAATGTTGAAATGATAAGTTTATCCTAGTAATGTGAATGAGTTTTGAAGAAGAACCAAGTAGTCCTTGGTTGAGATATGGATGGTGAAAGTGTGACAAATCTGGTTAGTTTTGGCAGAAATAATGAATGCTAGAATTGGGTGGAGTTTTCATGGATGTTGTGAGTTGGAAAACATGTTAGGGAAGTTTTGAAGGTTGAGTTGAGGTTCTGTTGACCTCTTTTATGATGAGTGATGTTCTCAAAACTAGAAAATTGTGGTGACGAAGTAAGTAATATGGTGTTGAGAACCATGGAAGGAAAGTAATCGATTAATGGTGTGGCTAGAGTTTCAAGTTGGATGGTCTCAGGTAGGAACCATATTAGTGTATTAGTTTTGGTGATGGGTGTTGGATCAGGTTTTGGATGGTTGAATACCTTGAGATGAAGGTTTTGCTTGGGTTGTGCTTTGGATGTTTGAAATGGAGTGAGGCTGTTGGGCCTTGAGTTCTGGATTGATGTAGGTCAGAATTAAAGAGTTCTCAATATAATATAAGTAAAAAATTGAAAGTAAAGAATAAATCAATGTAAATTGAGACAATTTACTCCCCCTTTGTAATAAAATTATTATTCCACACATATTACTCCAACTTTGGGATTATAAAAAATAAATCATAAAGGGTGAAAGAATAATAAATATAAGAGACACATAAATAAGATTGAAGTGTAATTTTCATTAATTTTTAAAAAAGATTGAACATTATCCCTATGCGAATCTAATCAGAATCCGAATTAGCAGAACTAATTATTTAAAAGGGGTAATGGGATCCTTCCCTTTTCGAATATCAGGAGGAGGATCATAAGTCTAATGAGTATAAATAGGTATAAGAATGGTTATTTATATGAAAATAGTAATAACATGGATAAGTTGTTGAGAAATTATAAGACCAAAAGTTTTTCTTGGAGGAATATAAAAGAAACTAAATATGGTCTTGGTATAGGTAGGGTAGGAGGATCTAACATAAGAGTATTGGAAACCTACATATAAGGTTCCAAAAGACTTGTGATATTGGTTACAACCCTTATTCCATTCTCCATTTATTGAATAAAGACATCATTTTCTGAAAAAGAAATTATCTTGTAGCGGAGTCATTTCCAAAAAATTATCTACCATAGATTTGAAAGAAACTACCAGAGGTGGAGTTTTCAAGTCTCTAACAAATTATAGAAAATGAGTTTTAAGGTAATATTTAGTGTAAATTATTTTCAGATAATATATTATTTCACCCTTGGTTATATTGTTTTCCTTAGTAGACCTGTTTTTTTCTTCCTTAATCAAATGAAAGTGTTTCTCACCATGAGTATAAATATCCATTTGAACTCGATTTTCCATATACTTTACACTATATAGAATATCTTGAATCTATTTATGGACTAACATTCTAATTAGATATTTATTAACTAAAATAGGAGGTGTAGGAGGAGGCTCTAAATAATAGTTATAAGGTTGATAAGGGTTGGTAATCATAGATAGATACCTTACATCCATGGTATCTATAATATTGTTTAGATATACTTATAGGGATTCCACATGACTTTTAAAACATTCTATTTCCTTTATGAATGATTGAAATTCTTGGTACTGATGGCCTAACATGAGAAATAACTTCAGATGATGGTGAGAAACAACCTTCTAAACAATATATTCTATATATTCCCATCGATCAATATTATTAAAAAAATTGATACACATGAAAATTTTATTTAACATCTCTAAACATCATTCTTAAAATGAATGAGATCTCTAGAATTGAGGTAAAAAATAGGGATTAAATAAGGTCTAGACTCTTTATATTTAGTAGATTTAGCTTTAGTAGAATCAAAATTGGTAATGAAGTAATGAACATAATTAGAATAATGAGAAATAATATCAAGAATCTATCTCTAGATTATTCTTTCAGTGAGAATACCCTATGTGGTCTCTCAATTTCCTTCAAAAAGACCTCATATTCTTCACTAGAATCATCCCTGGCTATAACCTCAATTCTATAAGAAGATTAATAGACATGATCTTCCCGAGAAGTGTTCTTAGGAGCATATATATGAGAAGGCGGGGTTTCCAAAATCTTCAATAGGTCTTTAGTAGAGTCAAGTCTAATTGGTCTCTCAAAAAAAGATGTATAAGGAAGCCTAGGCTCCACTAATTATTCTTTCCTTGTGTAAACTATAGAAGCTCATTATGCACTTCCTTCTAGGTTATCATGGTTATCTTTTCTATCATTTTAATTAGCCTTATCAACTTATTTTTCCTCTTTTTCAACCTTATTTACACCATTCTTAGGAATATATACACCCAAATCAATGAAATGGTTATCTATTGGGGCTTCATATTCAGAAGGAAAGGAATAAAAAATGTGAGCTCCACCAATCTAAAACATAGGTGGACTCTCCACTATAGTAGAATAAAAATACTTATCACTTTTAGAATATGTAATAATTAGTCTAAACAACATTGAAGTTTGAAATCTCTCCTAGGAGATGAATTATCTCTTATTGATTTATCTCTCATGAGAAAAAAAATAACTATAGTAGGCTCAAATAAAACATTAGGATGTTTTTGAGCTTTATGAATATAAGGTACTTATTATCTCATTAGTTTTAACATATCATGAGATTCATGTACATGATAATTTTCTTGGATTTAATCAAAATATCTTATGACTTATACAACCAAATCTATAGTTTGGGATTCATCCTCCTCAGAGGATTAATTAGAATCAACAATTTTATCTAGTTCCAAACCATTATAAATTAAAACCCATATCCTAGAGGGATGATAGACTAGATTGAACATCTCTTAGAGTCTCCACTCATCAAATATCTACATTATTTTATTAGGATTCCAACTAATTTTTATCCTTTTAGAGGTAGTCCAATTTAAATAAACACCACTTGGAAAAACATTCTATAAACTCCTAAAGTAACTAAGTTTATCCCTTCCAGTATAATAGAAATAAACTTTGGATAAAGAAGTGTATTGAATCTTGAAAAAGGTTTATTCAAATACTCCATACATATCATTAAGAAATGAGGTACACTAATCTGAATTCCATGAACCATTAGATATAAAAATAATAAATCATGAAACCTAAACAAACTAAAATATACCTTCCTTAGGAGGAGGTCGCGGGGTCACCGGAGGAGGTCGCGGGGTCGCCGGAGGAGGTCGCGGGATCACCGGGGGGTCGCGGGGGGCTGCGGGCGAGGGTTGCAGCACGCGGGGTCGCCGGAGGAGGTCTCGGGATCGCCGGGGGGTCGCGGGGGGCTGCGGGCAAGGGTTGCAGCATGCGGGGTCGGGGAAAACGGGGGTCGGGGTAGGGAAGGGTCGGGGTTTTTAAAAAAAAACAAAGGTTTAGCGGCGGTTTATTAAAAACCGCCGCGAAACGTATTTCAGAAAACGTTTAGCGGCGGTTTTGTGAACCGCCGCCACAAAACCGCCGCTAAACACTGTTTATTTTGTAGTGGGAATCCATACCTGATTCAACACTTGACACACGTCACAACTAGCCCTAGTGCAATGCGCTCCGCTCCCGTCTGGATTACCACCTCAACTTGATGGGGTATGTGTCTCGGATCATCACCATTTAATTACAAATATACTCGCACACATGCGAGGGGGTCTAGGGGTAAAAAATATAGCTTGTGCATTGGATACACAAACCCTTATACACATTGGAATTAAAAGAAGATTCATAAACTATCATTTTCTAATTAATTATTACAATCATCTCTCGCATTGAATAAACAATTAAATAAATAAAATAAACCAGACATGCACGGTTCAGTCGCTTGCTCAAGACTAATTGGTATAAATTAAGAACAATTAAAATTAAATTACAATAAAATTTAAAATGTACAAGGGGACTATTATAATTTAAATGAATTTAAATCAATTAAATTAATTATTTTATCAGTTCCAACTGTTTGATTTAATTTTAATTCAAAAAATTAAATTAAACCATCAATTTAATTTTAAATATAAAATTATATTAGACTATTTTTTTAATTTTAATTCTAAAATTAAATTAAACCATTAATTTAATTTTAATTATAATTAAATTAATGTTTTAGATTAAATAAAATTTAAACCCCAATATAACTCTAATAAATTTAATTTGAAAAAAATTAATTAAAATTAATTTAATGGGGTTTCCTCTAGCCGGGGAGGAGTCCGATAGGACTGCGAACTACCACAAGGGAGTCTTACTGGAGTAGAGCCAAATTGCGGAATAACCACGACGTGACCTCGGAGTGACTGCGACGTGCCCGCAGTGTGACCGCGGTGTGACCGCGACATGATCACAGCTTGACCACAGCTTGAACATGGCATATCTACCTGGTCTAGCAGTACCCCATGGTGGAAGCGTCTTCCGGTGAGGTGAGAAGGTGGAGAGGCACTACTTTGGCCAGCCGCAAGGGCAACAACCACTTGCTTTGGCCCACCGTAGGGGCGGCGGCCCGGTCCTGTGCGATATGGTTCAGCAGCGGCAAGCCGGAGGCAATCCAAGTTGGGGTGAGCCAGTTTACAGGGCTGAGGTCTGTGAGATCTGGGCGGCATGGGATTGTCTGGGTGGCGTGAGCGTGGTGCGGGTTCCAGGAGGTGCGACCTAGTTCGGCTACGGCGAGCGGTGCGAGCTGGGAGAGGAGGTCTGGGTGCGGGGTTCCGACGAGGCGTGAAGGGAGGTGGTGAACCAGGGGCACTGCTCGAGGCGGACCAACGACTATGCATCGCTTTAACTAGGGCACAACTAGGGTTTTCCAGGTTGGGATACCCTTGTGGAATAAGACCCCAATGGGTATCTTCCTTTTTTTTATTTTTTTATTTACTTTGTCTTTTGACAAAACAACACCCCCTTTTCTCCTTTTATTTTTTTAATTAAAAAACTAAAATGAGTAGACCCAACTTGGGGTTTGTGTCTCCTAAATATTTTAATTACTTTTAATGTCTAAAGAATTTAAATAAATAAAATTGACTTAACCCCAAGTATATAAATACCCCCGTTTAATTAATATTAATATTTTTATTTTTTATTTGAGGAAAATAAAATAATATTATTGTATAATATATTTTATTTGTCTCCTAAAAATAAACTTACCAGGAAAGATCCGATGACCTGATTCTGGCCAAATCCTGGCTGAATTTCTGTATTTTGAATAATGTATAAATAAAAGTAAAACACATTCTTAATAAAAATAATCCAAAAATTTAAAACTAATGACGTCGATCCCATTAAAATTTTCAAATGGTCATAACTTGTCCATTTGGAAACGGATTGATGTGCGGTCAGATCTCTTGGAACCAATTTAATGTACCATACCTAAATTTAATGAAATTTAAATTTTATTTTGACTCTGAGAAATCACGCGTCTCTCTAATATCATTATTAGGTACTAGGATGGGTAACAGAAGCCAATGAGCCAGGAAATTAAATTTTTTTTCATCATCGGAGAAACGTAATGATGTAGACTCTGATGAACTATCTCGGTACAGTCCGAGGACCACGCATGGATTTGATAGAGCACAAAAAATATAATGAACAAGTACCTTGTTTGGATCTGAAGTAAACAAGTGCGTCGCAGGATTCTGGTGACCATTACTCAAAGACTCCAATGTCGAATTCCTCTAGATTTTCCACACATGCCTTTTGAATCTCCACACGCATTGTTCATAGGAATCCAGGTTCTAGCACGACACACCAACGATCTCTTAGACATAGAAATTATCACCACATGATAAGAGAATTCGATCCAAGAAGGATAATCTTGAAGTTCTTCCTTTCTTGAGAGAATCTCACTCTAGAATCCAGGAGGATAGAGAGAATCTCAAATTTAAAACATGAATAGTTCCATGGGGAGAGCCTATATCTTAGATATATAGGGGATATCTAAAATACCCGGTATGGGTTTCCATCTCCTGTGTATTAGATATTCTCTGTATAAGTTTTATAATTATTTATTTATGTCAAATTAAATTATGCCATAAATAATATTTATAATTTTATCACTAACCAAAATATATATTAAATATATATATTTCATGATAAACTTGAGTCTATAACTCGACTCAATTCTCTTGAAAATATTAAACGAAACCTAGATATTTAAATCCATTCGAATAATATTTTATCTTTGTATTTACTTAATCACTTGTAAATACATGTTATAAATAAATTCAACATATTATTACAAGATTGAATAATTAAAGAATTTATTTATTACTTGGTGTTCCATATAAATTTTATAATACTCAGACCCATTGGTGAGTCCCAACAAGTTCTATATTCCTATTTCCAGAATAGGGAAGATTCTCAAAGTGCTATAGTGTGTGACCCTCTAGAAACTTATCTCAATAGCAGGGAATAATATCCACCGACCAAGAGAGAGGTTTAGAAATCCATGAATGCCCCTATAGAGATTAGGTAAAGTGAAAGTAATGACTACCTTCCTATGAACATGGTCTGTGTAGTATAATCTATTTATCATCGATATATCAATAAAGAAGAATGCACAATAGTGTCATCATCCTTTATCTTTATTGTTTTATTTGTTGATTTGTTTGGACGGTCTTACCTTCCTCTACCATGGAAATGGATTTAATGAAGGTGAAACCATCCTAACCAACTAGGCTTGATATATCTCTTCCTAAACTCGGAAGCGACAAATCCTATATTGATCATTCAGTCAATTCCATGTCACCAAAGATGTACCCAATAAAAACTACCTTACCACGACTTTATCACCATGGTTTTTGCCTTTCATAAAAGTATGAAATTATATTACATACATTAATAATGATATCATTTATAGGGACCATTACATATGTCTATAGATAAGAAAAACCAATGAAACCTAAAATATGTGGTGTTCCTATTATGCGGGTCTGTCATCATGATCTCGTCTACTAGAGATCATAAAGTGCGAACTTCATGAGAAGAAGTCTCAATACATTTGATCCCCCATCACCTGATGGTCACAAATCATCCATTTCCTTTCAAAATGATGTAACTAGACCATATGAATTTACTATAAGATTACGGTCATGGAATCTCGGGGTTCTCATTATAGCACGAGATCTGCTATAACCTTTTGATACGACATGTAATCCAAGGACATTTCCATAAAAAAATAGATGCAAAAGTATCTACACTATTATATAAATATAAAAACATGTATATATAACAATCTTCATACATGTATTGGTATCAAAAGTACAATACAAGTTGGGTCTAGGGAACCCACTTTCAACAGTAACATCTAACAAATACATAAGAGTATCTAACTTAGAAAAAATAATAACTCTTCTAAACTTCCAATAATAAATAAAAATTAGTTTCACTTAAGAATTAATATATATATAATCAACATCTTATTCTAAAATAAAATGTGTATAATTAATCTCCAAACTCAAACTATATACATAAAATTAATATCATTTTCCAAATTATAATACATAAGAGTCTTTTAAAACTTATCCTTGTATATTTAAGAGTTAAATATATAACAAAATATTGGAATCTTCACAGCTAACTAAATATATAAGAGTTAATATTTGATACGTAAATGTCCAATGCTTAGCAAAATTTCTAATACATAAGAGTAAAATAATCCTTCCACTATAATGAATAATATTCATTTACTTAGTGAAAATTTTAGACTTCTCCAATATGTAAAGGTAATATCCAAATCTTATAAAACACTTTATGGTAATGACTTTACCAAAATATAAAATTTAAGAGTGAAATTAGTATATAAAATTCATCACTTAGCCAAAATTCCAAAACTCCTAATACATATAGGTAAATTTTCAATGTGAATGATTTTTTACTCAATTTTATTTCCTTAAAATAATTTTTTATAAAATATAATAATAATAAAAATAAAAATATAAAAATAAATAATAATAATGGATAAAAAAGCATAAGATGGGAGAGGTATGAAATTATCAAAAAAGGGCCCATGACTAACTCAACAATTAAATTATTCTTCAATAAAACATAAGAGAGAGGAATGATCGGCCTTTTTATTTTCTAATTTGATCTTCAGTATTTGTCCATTTAATTTGAATATAGGGTTTTTCTTTCATTAGATATGAATTTCTCCAAGAGGGTGTACCCTTTTCACCATAAAGGGCCCAGACCAACATGAAATTAATTTACCTAAAAAAATGTACAAATTTATATTGTATAAGTGTATCCTATCATTGAGGGTAAAATATATTATCATTGTATATTTTTTGAACTCTCATAGGATCCTCATAATCCAATCCCTCTCCCACTATTTCTCCCATATCATTGCACAACTACTAGGGTTTCCTCTTAAAACATAATGCGATAATTATGATGTTCACATTTTGGTTTTTTATGGCCACTCACTTTGCAATTTGTCTCATTTATGTGGTTTCCCTTCTTCTCCTTATTTTTTTTACTTTGCGAGTTTTTATTTTTCTATATTTTATATTGAGGGACTATTTAAGTGTCTACCTTTTCTATTTTGTCTTGGATCATTGTGTTTAGACCCACTTTTGTCAAGTGTGAAAATATTTTGGTTTTATTGGGAATGTTAAGGTAGTTCTATTTAGGGTGGCTTAATAGATTGTTTTTTTTGTTTTCAATTATAAGGGCTTGTGTAGAATTTTTGGATCATTATCAGATCACATTGGGATCCATACTCGGCTCTTGTTTCTTACCCTATTTTTCTAGACTTCATTTCATTTTGACATGAAGGTGGTTGTGGTGTATTCTAATTTTGATAATGAACTCTTTAGTGATCGATTAAACGAGTGCATGCGGGTTTAACCTCTTGGTTGGTTTTGTTTGTTTCTTAGAGTTTCATTTTAAATATGTTTTCTAACTTGTGTGAGTGGTTCACGGTGCTGTATTATTCCTCTCTATCCCTTGTTCCATAATATGGTCTAGTGGTCTTGCCTCCCTTATCTACTTATTGGGAAACTTCTTATAAAGTGAACCATAGAATTATTCTTATTAATAAAAGAAATTTTTATATAGTGGTTGTGTCCTATAATAAAGTTGATGGAATATGAGGTACTATGAATAAAATGGAGAAAGGATGGAACTATGGTGTTAAAATCTTATTGAAGGTTTTTAGGTTTAATATGACTTTAGATGTTGTTTTTATTTTCACGGTTGATGTGTTACAGTAGAAGTGTTTCTATGTTTAGAATATGAAGGAGAAACTCTAGTTTTGGATGGTTATAACTCATTTAAAGGAGATTATAATAGTTTTGGTTGATTATTTATTTATTTTCATTTCATTTTCTATGATGTGTTTGATCCAATTAAGGTGTGGTGGTCATTGTTTCTATGATAATATTGATGATGGAGGTGTTTATATCTTTTTAGAAGAGTTTATTTTCTAGTGGTGTTTGGTTTGAGGTGGTCGATGTTGAGGTGATGAGTTTTTGGGTTTATTACCTGAGGTTTAAAAGTTTATGAATTGACATTGATCCCCTGGTCTCCTAATTTAGGAAACGTTTGGATTTCTATATTTTCCTTTTCAGTAGAAATATGAATTTTATATTAGAAAATTTATATTTAGTTCTTAGATTGGTATTGATTTTGGATATTTTAAATTGTGTTAATTTTTAATTTCTAAGTTTTACCAGTCAACCCAATAAGTGGGTTTCAACAGAAAAGAAACGATTTGTGGGAAATCAATAATGATTAATCTAGAGACTCTAAAATTTATAAAAAACATTCAAATTGAAAAACTACAACATTTTTATTTTTTGATGCATCATAAACTTCTACCCATTTGGTAATGTAGAATTCCTATACTAGGATATATGAGTTAATAAAGAATTTTAGAAATGATATTATGAATTAAATTACATATACTTAAAATCCTTCATCCTTTAGTATTATATGCTGAAGAATTTCCCCCCTCTTTCTAATGTTTCATACTCTTCGGTAGAAATCAAAAGTTTTCATGAACTTCCTTTTGTCCTTATAGATAATTGTCACAAAAATCAACCTTTTAATATCATGGTCACTATTTGGCCTTATCTAAGATGTGATTTGGTGGGTGATGAATGGAAAAAATAAAGTATGATTATCATATTGGATTATTAAACACATTTTTAAATTATCTCATCTCTATATAGTTTAATGAGAAATAGGTCAACCCAATTGTGGTAAGATAACTCTAATAAGAATATTTTATTTTATTTATATGTTAAGTGGGGATAAATATCCCAATTATATAAATAATTACCTATATTAGTAAACCACATATGGATTTTCAAGTTGTCATAAATATGATTTTTTTGAAAAGGTTGAGGGTTAATCCTCTTTATTAAACCTAAAAAAAGAGAGAGTCCGTTTTGCAAATTTGGAAAAGGGAAAACCAATTACATGATCTAGATGAAAAACATACTAAAATAGGACCCAATTCCCTTACATGGTCCTAAATTTCCCAAAATATACATAGATCATAACAAGTACCATCCGAAGTCTCATCGCCCCATTCAGACAATGCGATAGCGATTATTGTCTAATATGATGTTCTACCCCCTACCAAGAATTGCATCATGATGGAGAAACAACATGAAAAAGAACTTCTACATCCACCAATGAAATGTGGGAGGAGGACCAGATGATAAGTTCTAACATCTCTCTCTCTCTCCCTCTCTCTCAAGCTGCCCACCTGACAGTGCTAGTGAGTCACATGCTGCACGTCAACCCGATGTGTTGCAAAATCAAAATATAAAACACCATTTAAAACCAATGATAGAGTAACCATCCATGCATAAAACATGAGGATAGATATTTGGATGATGGGTATAAAAACATCCATCCCTATTTCAAGGCATCCCAACCTGTGATACCTATAAGAATCAAAACAACCTTACAATTGCAACAAGAAAAAAATCCAATCCTCACAATGACATATGTGGCCCATCAAACAACAAGACCCAAGACCAAAAATGCACAAACATAAAAAAGATAACCACACATGATTCTATAACCTCTTAATAGAATTATTGTAATGATATCATCAACCCAAAAAATAAAAAAATTCTAACAATCAGAGTCCGACTGAAAAACCAACACCAAATACATGTATTCATGAGAAGACCAGAGAAAGATCATTGGTCATAAAGAAACACCAAAACACCCAACAATAAATCCACTGTAAAAAAAGTGGTGCATGGAATATAATCCTAGGATAGAATAGATCATACCCAAAATTAGTCATCCACACAAACCACCTTCTGACATCCTTCAAGTTTCCCATCCCATTTTAGTGTCGATCATCTAATATCTTCAACTCCAAAGCACACCAACAGCAGGCACGAAAAAATAATCCAAATATAGAGTATATATAGAGACCACTGATGTTGATATCTGAAAAATGATGCCCCATATCTGTAACCACCATCTTCATGGAATCATTAAGGAAGCCGATATGGTATGGAGATGGATGCATGATGCAAGATTGCTTCTTATGGAAATCCAATCAGCTGATACTGACACCTTTCCCCATGTATAAACCAAACAATATGGTGTCTAGCCAAATATATGATCCATTGAACACAAACGATAATGGGAGCCTGGCCAAGAGCTTATGAGAAGACCTCCTAGACCAATAGAGGTATGTTATGGTAAAACCCTAGACCACTCACTCACTTATAAGAGAACTCTCGTTAGCATAAAAAATTAGAATGTATAATAACTCATCAGAAATATCTACCTCTTGCATATCTTTCGCATATTTTTTCTCTAATCTTGATAGGTGATTTTTTATTCCCTAAAACTATCTACCATGTAATAAAATATTTAAAATTAAAGAAAAGGACATAATATTTGCAAGGGAAATTCAACCGTGAAAGGAAGATGATTTTACAGCCACATACTAACCAAGTATGCCCGTACTAAACTCACATAGGAAAATAATTCATGACTCCCTAATGTGACTCATGCATGGGTGAATATTATTATTTCAAAGGAACATATTTTTTGGTTGGTAACACTATAAGATTTTACTATATAATATTCTATTAAATAAACAATATGCCAATCATTTTTTTAACATGCATCACTGAGATAAAACGGTACACTAAATATAAGATGAATGTTATAAAAATAATCCAAGATTAGTAAATACCATGGAAATTAAATATATATTAACCAATAACATCTTTTTACATTTTATGGATATATTATTAATATAGCTTAATATTTCAAAGGAATGTTCATTAACAAATAACAGTTTAAATTACTAATAAATTAAAATGACCAATTTTAAATTATTATTATAATAGTATTTAATATTTAAATATATTAACTAATATATTAACATTATTTAACTATTAATTTAATATGAAATAATATTGAGAACTCATAATGTTCAAGATGACCATTTTTCAATGAGAGAGGTTTTTCTTTATATTGTTTATTTTCATTTAAAATTTGACTTTATAAATTTTAGAATTTTAATTTTTATAAAAGAAATTCATTTTTTAATTCTACAGTAAAATATTACCCAAAGGTTAATTATTTTTGGTTTTTTCTAAAATAATTGATTTTAGACGAATAGTGGAAAATATAGTTTTTACTAAAACTGTAAATATTATGACTTTATCATTATATAAGAAAGATCGAGAAGTGTATAAAAAATTTTAATTAGTAAAATATATATTTAATATATAAAAATCTACATTTCAAAAATAAAATATTTAATTTAGAAAACCTATGATTAATATTTTGAGGATTTAAGTAATATTTCCCAACAAAAATTATTTTTGGTCTTTTCTTTTAATTAAATAATATTTTGGTAAAATTCAGTTTGGATTATTTGTAAGTATATATATATATTATAATAAACCCATTCGTTCCATAAAAATAGAAAAATGATAATTTTTTCCTATACATAATATTTAAGCTTAAAAATAAACTTTTTCTAAAAATGGGGTTTTACGTGTTGCATGTGAAAATATGAAAATTAATGTTTCTTGCACATATAAATTTTATTTAATAAAATTAATATAATATTGGATATTATTATTTTTAAGTTATTTAATAATGACCATTTAATTTTTGATCATATAAAATGAATCAGTTAGGTAAAAACTAGTTACCACGGTAGAAGTCAAGAGGGTAAAAAGGGTTTACCAATTGGGTAAACAAATTAATATGTTAATAAAATATTTCTAATATAGTGGTTGAGGATTGGATCAATAAAAAATTCTCTTTAATCCATTATGGTCCATTTTGGAGCCTTCTTAACATGTTAAACTTGTGTTTTCTTTATATTAGGATGAAATATTTATAGAAATTCCATTCTCACTGCTTATAAAAGGGGTATCTCACCACCCCTTCAAGAACACTTTGGTTTCCTCTTGAAAATATAACATCTTTAATTACCATACGATACTAATTAAATTAATCTTTTAGTCACTATAGTTTTTACTAAGTCCTCCATTTCCAAGGAACTCTCCAAGGGAAGCTTAATGTTATCAACGTAAGTACTTACTTTTACGTAACGTTTTTTCTTTGCTATATTTCTTTTTGAATATATTTTTCTAAAATATGACATGATGAATTGAGAATTTATAGTATACTTAATTCTGTTACATTTTTGGAATAACCATTAACCAGTTCCCTTTTCTATTAAGAAAAACAAAAATGCCATCCGAGTGTTTGTGCACATTACCTCCTCCATGAACTAACATATCTCATTTTTAATATAATTTATTTTTTACTTATTAAAAAAAATTAAAATAAAATTAAAATATATTAATATGTAAATAATATCATTATTATTCTTTAATAATGATATTATAGAAAAATAAATCACTTTCATAACTATAATCGTCCATTAATTATGGTTTGATTATGTTTGGGTTAGTCTAACCACTTAATTGAACAATGCGATAAAATAATATCATGTATGACTATGAGAACTTAATTACTAAAAATATATGATATAAATAATTAAATAATGGTTTGATATTGTTTTTATAATGGTTTTATTAATATTAAAGTCATTAATTAAAATAACAATGCCCGTTTGTTATAAATCCTAGAAACATGCTCACTATCAATTTAATATTTAATGATTGTAACAAAAAGCTACATAGAATTAAATTGTAAAATTATAATAATTATAAATAATTTATTATAGTAAACTGTATGATATTATATTGATGAAATTTGGGATAAAAATGAAGAGTAATGCCTCTATTATGAAACTAGTTCAAAATGATAAAGATAACTCACACCTGATATTAAAAATATATAATAACTAACTAATATATATGTAAACAATAATTATAAATGATGTTTGTAAAAATTTTATATTTTAATAAATTTATAAGATATATTTTTAAGATTTTTATTTTTTTTATACAATATATTCACGTGATTTAGTGGAAGTTAGGAATTATGGTAAGGGGTTCTTTATCTCAAATTTAAATTATTAAGACATATTTCATATTGTAAACCATAATATATTTAATATTGTTTTAATTACTTACTAATGTATTAATTTCATAGTATTCATGGAATTAATGGGTTATTAAAATCAATACTATGTCTCTCTTTAAATGGATTTCGATTCAAAGGATACAATGGATGTCAAGTTTTATTCACCTAAATTTCGCTTCATTAAGGTGTGATGCGTATTCGAAAATTGTTTAATTTTTGTGTTATATATATATTTAAAATTGATTTATTTTATTATAATTTTGAATAAAATATAATAAATTTACAAAATCCATCTTGATATCATTTTGAAATGGTTTATGATTTAGGTGTTACTAAATCTGTAAGGTATTTTAATAACTCAAATATCCATTCTTTGAGTTATAACACCTATTATTGGATTTATTCCCACTATACTTAGTTTCTTCCACAATAAGATTTTATTTCAAGGTAATTTCTCTTCTTATATGTTGATAAATAATTTTTAATTCAAATATTTTACATTTATTCATTTCTTCCTCAAAAAGTATATCATTATTATGAATAATTCTCATCCTTTCAAATAAAAATATTTATCTTACTTTCCATATTTTAAAAAGATTGTTAAAATTATTTTTACGCTTAATTATTTTGAAAATAAAAAGAAATATATTTATATTTTTTGAAAGTAATTTTTTAAAAGGAATTCTTGATTTCAAGAGGTATTTTAAAGGCTTGTGTTTTAGGAAATAATTATTCAAGTATTTTTATGTCTGGTCAAAAAAAGTTTTTTCAAGTATCTTTCTTTTAAAAAATTTGTTTTAATAAAACCATTTTTTTAGTTTTAAAGGTTAATTTTTAATTTTTTAATCAAGATGAAGTATTTCATTTTAAATTAATCATTTGTAAGTAGTTTTTAAGACTTCTGAATGGAGTATTTCCTCTTATTTTTCAAGTGATTTATCTAAAGATCTTAAAATGTTATTTTTCATATATAAAAACATTATTAATGATACTTATTTTACACTAGGGATATTTTTAATCCACCATATAACTCCATTATATGGATTTATTAGAGAATATTAAAGGAATTATTTTCCAGAAAACCATCTCTTTTCCATCATCATCATCATCGAGTAGTTTTTTATTAGTAAGACAACAACAAGGGACCATATATGTCATGCCTCCTCATGAAGGCCTGAAATAATGAAGTCCAAGGGAATATCCTCTAATAAAATTGACCCCCTTAGGTTTGAGGGATGTAATATTATGAAGTCAAATGGGATCAGGGATAAGAACCTCAAGGGAAGCAAGGTGGTCTGTAAAAATATATTATGAGATGATTATGGGAATCAATTATTGATACTCGCTCTTCTATGAGGATCTTAAAGTGATGATTTATCTACTATGTTTATGGAAATCAGGTAGTGGTTCCCACTCCATTGTGTTTAATAGAATCAAGCAATTATTCATTATCCTCTATGTTTATTGTAATCAGGTAGTGATTGATTCTCCACTTTTTTTATTGGATTTATGATGTGATACATGCTGTACTATGGGAATCTGGTATTGATTTCATCTCCACCATTTTATGGGAAATGGGTAGGCATTCCTTATCCATTATCTTATGATTTCTATGACAATGTTTGTGTCATAGTTTTCTATTATACTTAATTTACATGGAATTATATATCTTTATGGATATGATTGTGCTCCATGGATCCTGTTTAAATACTCTTAGTCCACAATATATGATTACTATTTTTGGATAACATGTATTGCTATCATGGATTATAAAAAACACTTATTGTTCCATGTTATTTTTAATAATATATTTCTCCCATGATCATTTTTCTCCCATACATACTATTTAACCCTGGATGACATGTTGGCTAGTTTTCCCTTACTGAGAAATTCATCTCACCCCTTTCACCTGTTTCCTTTTCCATATGATATTTTTTATAAGACTATATTTAGAAGGAAGTTTTATATAAATATTATTTATGGGAGATGTTGGAGACATAAAAAGGAAATATCAGTATAGTGAAAAAAACAACCTTTTTAAATGATAAAGACCTGTGAGTTAATCCTCAATGACACTAAACCTTCTATTATTTATGATGTGTGATTATTATGATATTTAATGTTTCATTTATGGTAATGTTATAAAATAAATATGGTTTCATCTCACCTTATATAAAATCCACTATTTATAGAAATATTTTTATCACCGGACCTAGGAGTATGGGTATGAGGCACATAATATGTTACTAGAGTCCAGTTTAGTTATTTTTAGGTATTAGTTTATTTATTTTTAGGGATTCAGATGAGATAAATATAGTGAAAACCCAAGGGATAATTATATGGGATATATTTAAGTATATGATAACATCCTTAAGTTTTGGTAATATAGAGATTGTGTGGTTCTCCTATAAATTAAATTCTTGTTTGGATACTCGATAGTGGATACAACTATGAAAAAGATTCACCTAGTGGAAATCATTGAGTATTAACTCAATTTTTTCTCTAGTGCATGATGAGAGTGACTAAGACTTCAAACTGGATAAATAGTCCATGAGGATTTTCTTTGGTTGATTGTATGCTCTTTATGAACCAATATGAAGGACTTGAACATGTATTTTTGGTAGGTTAGAGAACCTAACAGGAATATGACCATGGATAACCTAGGTTAAAATAAAGGAGTTTTATATTGATCTAATTATATAATAGTTGAACTAAAATTATCATAGGTTGAAATGAATGTTTCATTGGATAATACATCTTAGGTTTGAGTCTTCATATTGATATGATCATTTACTTTGATTTTATTAGATATTATCAAAATTATTTTTGTTTTATCATTTGGTAGGAAATAGGATAATGAAAATTAAGTAATTAAAGGTTTATACCTAAAAATCCTATAACCAAATAAAGAAGCATAATTACTACCAATTTTTGATATAAATAAAAATATCAATAGATGCTTATTATGTTTAATCCGATGATTCTCCTAGAATCTAAGATTATTAGGTTGATATCTCAGTAGAAAATATATATTGAATTTCTTATGGATCCCTGAACTAATTTCACTTGTATATAGTAATGAAAATTGTGAGGATACAACTTATTTAGGGGGGGGGGGATAATGTAACGCCATAAAATTTTACTATATAATTTTCTTTTAAATTATCACAATTCCAATAAATTGTTTCATACCCATCATCAAACTAAAATGAACCAAAAAATATTGGATGAGTAATATCATGAAGATTATAACAATAAAACAACCCACTAGTAAATAAAAATATATTAACAAATTAAAAATGATTACATTTAGTGGATATATAATTAATATAATTTAATATATATGAAGATTATTCATAAAAAATAACTATTTAAAGCATTAATAAATTTAACTAACCACTTTTAAATGATTATTATGACAATATAGAATATTCCAATATATTAAATAATATATTAACATTATTTAACATATAAATTTTCATGAATAAATATTTAAAAAACATAATGTTCAAGAGGGTTATTTTTAAATAAAAGTTGTCTTTTTTATATTTTAAAATTTCTTTAAAAAAATAAATTTCAAAATTATAGAATTTTAATTTTAAAAAATTAGCTTCATTTTTTAATTCCAAATATCAAAATTATCCAAACTTTATTTTTTATATTTTTCTAAAATAATTTATTTTTAGGTGAATGGTGTAAAATATAGTTTTACCAAAACTATAAAACTTATGAAATTATAATTATATAATAAAGGCGTATAAGTGTATATAATATTTTATTGCTAAAATATATATTTAATATGTAAAAATAAACATTTCCAAAATTCTATTTTTCATTTAGATAACATATGGTTAACATTTTAAGTACTTAAGAAATATTTCCTAATAAAAAATGATTTTGGTATTTTATTTTCATTAACTATATTTTTTGGTAAAATTAAGTTTTGGATTTATTTGAAATCCATATAAATTTTATTTTATTATAAGAATATTATTTATATTATTACTATAAAAAATATTTATAATTTTATCCCACACATAAATTTTAATCTTTAAAATATAGTTTTTCTAAAAATGGGGTTTTACGTGTTAATATGCTAATGTTAAAATTAATTTTTATTCAAAATAGAAATTTTATTTTATAAAATTGATTCCATATTTTGAATCAATTGGTATAAATTATTTATTAATTATAATTTTATTTTTAAGCATAAAAAAATGAACCACTCAGGTAAAAACTAGTTACCTCGGTAAACGTCAAATGCATAAAAAGAGTTAACCAAAGGGGTAAAAGACCTAACATAATTATTTTTTTCCTAATTGAGCGGTTAAAGTATTTCTCAAGAAAAAATTACCTAAAATCCATTATTTTCCGTTTTAGATTCTTTTTTTCATGTGAATAAGTTTCTCTCATTTTATTAAGATGAAGTATTTACAAAAACGTCATTCTCACCACTTATAAAAGGGGTATCTCTCCACCCCTTAAATACCACTCCAAAATTTCAGTTTCATATTGAAGTTATGAAATATTTACTTCTCTTAAATCCTCCTTAACTTCCTTAATATTGGGTATACAATACTTTGGCCTAAGTCCTCCCTTTCTATGGAATCCTCCAAGGGAATCTCAAATATCTCAATGTAGATACTGACTTTTCCCCAAAAATGTTTATTTTCTATATTTAACATTAAAATATATTTATCCCACTATTATATGATTATGTTAGTATTTATTTTATACTTAATTTTTTTATATTATGGTAATAACCATTGACCACATTTCCCCCTTCCATTAAGGAAAAAATTACAAATCTTGATTTTATACAGACTACTTCTTCCATGAAGTAACTTATATCATTTTTCATACAATTCATTTATTAATTATTTTAATCTATAAATTGTTAAAAATATATAAAATATATAAATAAAATAATTATGGTTCTGTAATAATTATATTATTCCAAAATAAACCACTTTTATAACCATAGTCATCCACTAATTTTGGTATGTTCATGTTTGGGTCCGTCTAACCACTTACTTGAACAATGCTACAAAATAATATCATATATGACTATGAGAACTTACTTAATAATAATATATTATATAAATAAGTAAATAATTATTTTCTTTTCTTTTATTAGTGGTAACATTAATATTAAACTCATTAGTTAACATACCAACGTATATTCATTAAAAATCATCGAAACATGCGCATCGCCGATTTTATCTTTATAGATCATAACCAAAAATACCATAGAATAAAATTATACCATATCAAATAATTATAAATAATCAATTAAATTAAATTTTATGGTATGATAATTATGTACTTTTTATAATAACAAATAACAACACAACTATTATGAAACTGGTTTAAAATGATCCAGATTACTCACACACAATTTAGATATTTTAAAATATTCATTTAATTAATGGGGTTTTTAAGATCCATATCAGGTTCTTTATTTAAATATAATTTTATTAAAATTATATCAAAGTTGTCATGGTTTTTCGAATATCAATTTTGCTTCATTGAGATATGATGCATATTCACCACTTGTTTTTTTTTGTGTATATATATTATTCATGAATATATTTTATCATAAGTTTTCATGAAATATATTGGATTTAAAAATTGATCTTGATATCCTCTTCAAGTTTTTTCGATTCAAGTGTTAATAAATACATAAGGTATTTTGATAAATCAAATCTTCTTTATTTGAGATAATGATCCTCTTCTTGGAATTATTTTTTCTATGCTTGGATCCTTACACCATAATATTTTATTTAATGGAACATTATCATATTATCTTTGGATAATGAATTTTTAATTCAAATATTTTATCTTGATGGATTTATTCTTCAAAAAATTATATCATTTTAAATAAAATTTCAATCTTTCACAAGAAAGACTTTGTATTACTTTCCTTATTTTAAAAATGTTTTTCAATGATTTTAATTCTTGATTATTTTTAAAATAACAATAAACATTCTTATAGTTTTAAAATGTAAAAGTTTTATTTTTAGTATTAATTCTTTATTTTAAAAGGTATTTCAAAGGATTGTGTTTTAATAAAGAATTCAACAAGTGTTTTTATGTCTTGTCCAAGAAAGATTTTGAAATCATATTTATCTTATAATTTTTTTTTCAAAAAACCACATCTTTGGTTTTAAAGGATAATTTTAAAAATGTTTTTTTTTTCAATCCCAAGTATTTCATTTTAATGAAAATACTTTTAAGGAGTTTACAAGTCCTTAAATAAGTGGTATTCCCTCTTATTTTTAAAGTTATTTATCAAAAGATCTTGAAAATTTATTTTTAATCTGTAAAAACATAGTTAAGGATCCTTATGTTACAATAAGAAAATTTTTAAGCCACCATTCAAATTATTTATCCAGATGTATTAGGGAATGTTCTAGGAAAGTTTTTCAGGAAGCCTATCTCTTTTACATGGGTTAATTAAGTGATATTTGAAGTATTAATATTTTTATATTTCATTAGAATACATTTGTATGAATGATAATGGGTGGGGTCCTATTTTTCCCTCTAATGCAGTGGAAAAGGATTTATATCTCATGATATTATTATTGGAATTGGGTACTGATTATCACTCTTCTTTGGGAATTATAAAGTGATACATGTTAAACTATGTTTATGGGAATTGGGAATTGATACTTGCTCAACTATTTTTATGGGAATTAGGTAGTGTTACCTAATCTAATATTAGAATTGAGAAGTGATTCCTACTCTAATATGTTAATTGGAATCAGGTAGTGATTCCTTTTACACTTTTTTGTTTATAGGAATCAAGTAGTGATTCTTAGACCACTATGGTATTTATGTAGTGATTCCCGCTCCATCATGTTATAGGAAATATGTAGTGATTCTAACTACATTATTTTATGATTTATACACCTATGTTAGTGGCATATTTAACTATTATGATTCATTTACATGATATTATATAACTCTATAACAATTATTATTCAACATGTATTATATTTATTATGTCATGTTTCCACACTCTTATACCATGTAATATATTTGTTATTTTTAGATTACGTGTTATGCTATTATGAATTATGGAAAAAAAAAATTTACATGTTATTTTTAATAATACATTTCACCTTTTCTAATATTTTGTCTCGTGATTATTATTTAATCCTTAATTACATGTTTATGAGATTTTCCATTATTGAGTGTTTGAGCTCACCCATTTATTTTTTTTTGTTTTTTGTAGGAAATTTTCTTCAAGTATATATTCAGAATATTTTTTAGGTATATATGATTTGCGGTACATGTTCAAGATTTTAAATAGAAATATTACTATAGTAGAATAAAAATACATTTTTGATGAGAAATACATGGGAACTGATCCTTAAAGACACTAAACATTCTATTTATAGGGTTGTGTGATTATTGTGAGATGTAGTGTATAACTTATGGAAATGTTGTAAAATATTATTTGGTTCATCTCACCTTGAATCAAATATAGTGTTTATAGAAGGTTTTTCTTTACATCGGAACTGGGAGTGCAGGTCTAGAGTACCCCATGGATCCCTAATGTGTCTCATGTGTGGGAATGAAGTCTGATCAGGGAGGAAATGAATTTGTGTCTCCCTGATGTTTCTTGTGTGTGTTAATATAGGCCACTCATGGAAGAAAAATGTGAGTGGATTTTTGAAATAACTTTTTTATGGTCACATTGACCAATTTATAGCGGAAATTAATCTATAGAACCCTGAAGAACCTCAATTTTACATGCTTAAATCACTCATGTTCTTATGGTTTGGCTGTGAATTGGTACATATATTCAACTATGTTCGATGTCTGTATACATCCTATACATATTACCTTTTCAAGAATTGAGTTGAGGGGTTGTTCCTCTAAAAACATGAAATCACATTCATGGATAGGAAGATATTTTAGGGGAATGAGATTAGAGACTCATATTGAAACATTCAGAAGGTGAAGAATTTATTTGTTATATACCCTAGAGAAATACATAGGTAATTCCTAAATCAAAACCAAAGTCAAGGAAAAAACAAGATAAAAATAATTACATGCAAAGAACTTATATGGATCCCTTGTTAAAGGACACCACATCAAGTACCCATACATAGTGCCCTTGTGCGAGGCCACTACACTGATCCCCTATGTGGGGACCCTGTATGTGAATCCCACACGCATTCCCTCCCCATATAGGATTATGTACATATAGAACCCACATGATTCCCCTATGTGAAAAGCTACAGACAAAGCCCCCAACATATAAGGTGCATCTTTTCACATTGAATTTTTAACCTATAAAAAACAGGGTCCCCAAGAATTCCTTTTGTATGCTTCCTACTAGTCCTTAAACATGAAGCATCTAACCTACATATTTTTTCTTTGCAAGGTAAGCCTATCATGGGTACTTAAACCTTTATCACACTCCTTTATTCAGTTAGTTTACCTACCTGGGTTGAATAAATCCAAATGATATTCATGGAAACTTTCTTCCAAGGTCAAAACTCACAAAATACCATCTCAATACCTTCCTTGAAACCTCTTGATATACATGATCAGGTCACCAATCATGTCAAAGTTCCCTCCTTTGATCATGTATTCCATTGATAAAATGAATATATTAGGATTTACTTATGCAATATAGGTCCCCGAAGGTAGTCATGATCATGTAATACATTGATAATGAAGGTCCCTATCATGAGGATACCGGTTAATCTTCACTTGGTCTATGATTTTTATCTTGGAAATTTGAGTGTTGAGTTAGTCACCAGGGTGAATTCAATGATCCACACATGCATGGGCCTCCCTCTTATGACTATTCCCCAACCTGGTTACCATTTATGATTTCATCACCTCAATTCATCAATGATCTAGTTATATCCATAGATAGGCCTCCTACTAGGTAAAATCCCTTACTCTCCCCACCTTCACCTGGGTAGACTATTAGGTTATGCATCTATAGGAAACCCTTGTGTGATCCCCTACTCATACTCATCCGGATATATTTTCTACTAGCATTTCATCCCTCAAAGAGACAAATTTCATGAGAGAAACCATATCTATCTCTTGTTTAGTTACCAAAATAGGATAAAATATAAGGGGATGCTCATTCACAAGTCCCACACTAACCATTTCAAGGAATAAATCACCTAGTAGTCCATACATCATAATATTATAATTCATGTATTATTCCTTGTCACATGAACTTAAAAGGGATGGCTTGTCCTATTAAGTGAAAATAAACTACATCGGTTCTAATACGCTTCACTGGGACTCACAAGATGCCCCATTCATGGGATTAATCCCAAAACTATAACACTTATCTCTTTCTTGGGTTATGATAAATTATAGAGTTCCCAATAATGTTTCAAAAAACCATAACATCATTAAATAATAATAGAAATATAGAGAAACTCAGATATATACATATGTTCATGTAGATGGATAATCTCAAATATATACAGATGTTGACATCAATGGAGAACCTCTAAAACTTATCTATGTTCAAATTGATGAATAATTTTTGATATATATAAATGTTCACATATATAGAGAATCTATGGTACATAAAAATGTTCAAATTAATGAATAATATTTGATACATAAAAATGTTCATATCAATACGTGGTTTTGATAAAATCACTAGCACGATGGTAACCATTCACACACTAGGATTTTGGAAGGATCATAAACATATCTAAAATCTATAAGAGAGTCCCAAAGCCAAAAATAATTCCCCCTAAAGGGTTAAATGATCTGAAAATCCTATTTTATTCACTAACATGCACTCTACAACATCAATGGTAAAGTATTAATGACCTCCAACCTTTGGAAAATAGACCTACACCAATGTGAAGCATCTATGGGATAGAAATCCACCAGAAATAGTGTTCTTACACCAAATTCTCTAGCCCTTTATTGTCTTAGAAATATATGTTGATCTATTTAATGTATAATATCTAAAGAATTAATATCTGTTTGAAATTATTTTTATTGAATAAGAATTATTATTCTACATGATCCATATAGATCTCCACCTTAGAGAGAATGAGAGTTTTATTCTTTATAGTGTAATGATTGATTTAAGTATCAATTAAAGTTTTTATTTTATAGAATATAGTCTTGAAAACATGATTTACCCATGCCCATGAACTATCCCCATTATATAATTTATTAGATCACACACTAACTTAAATATATTGTTATAATTATGATATATTAGAATTAGTGCGAATACTATATTTATTTTTGAGTTATTCAAAAGATACAATGTATGATTCATCAAATAATAGTGAAAATTACTTCAATAATATGCGATATAGAAGAAATGCTCTGTAGAAAAAATCCTTCAGTAATCTATGATAAAAATCTTGGTGTCCATGATTTTTTTCATTATTTTTACTATTTATTAGCTCCAATATCTCTTTTATGACTTTATTATTTTTTGGGTCATATTATATTTCTTTCATTAGTACATGGTTTCTAAGTATGATTCACTCTTTTTCCATAAAGTATCACTTCTACCAACTAATCACTTGACACTTTTCTTCACATATTTTATGAATCATGTCTAGATTATTCAAGAATATTTAAAATGATTATCCTTATATATATAAATCATACATATAAATATTTAGTAACTTCACTTCTATATTATGAATAATATGTTTCATGCACTATTAAATTTTATCGAGGGAATTATATATATCGAATTACATGCGTAAAGAGGAAAATGTCACGTAAGGACATGTGAAGGTTATTTTAGATTGATCCTTTATATATATTTAAATATGATTAAATAAAATATATATATCAAGAAAAAGAATATTCATGTTTATTTATCCTCTAAATCATCTAATCTATGAAAGGGAGTGAGAAGTGATCCATGCATGTGCCTATGTTTAACTTATGATCATCCACACATACTCTTTATAGAGTAAATATATTTATCAAAATTAGTTCATTGTATTCATTATTGATTTCCATCATGCCTCATTTCTTTGGTATGAATTTCAATTGGTTTACCCATTCTTAGTCTCAGATAAAACATATTATCCCCACATTATGCAACTCGTAAACCTATTTCATAGCCATCACCTTCATGGGAGTTGTTAGTATTATTTATGTTTGTTGGATGGGATCTCTCCCTAATTTTAAAAACACTTTATTTGTGAAATCATTAGTATTGATTCCCTTGATATTGGTTATCCCCAAAACCATCAGTTTCTTCTCTTTTTTTTTCAACACATTAATTAGTTCTTATTAATTTTATATTGAAAAATATGCATTCATAATGTATGTAAGTTTTTACTTTTCTCAAAAAAAACACATTAAAGAATTTGGGAGTTTATTAGGTGTCTTAAGGATTGAACAGATGAACTCTCAGTAGGATTCTCTTAATAATCACACAATCCACTTCATTTCCATTATCTCCCACTCTTCTTCTAAGCTGTTATAATTTGATTTTCTTTCCAACATTACATCTTTGAGATATATCATGTATTCATATTTTTTTAATTCCAAATATAGGTGTTTGGGAGATATCTAAAAGTAAATACATAATTAAATTCCTCCCAATCTATTAATTACTTCAAAACATTCATTTAGATGAATGAAAATTGTTCATCACCCACTCTAAATATAACCCCCTTAGTTGAAATTGATCTATACTTTACCCATAATGAGTAAGGGTCTTATAATTATGATTGGTACCTAATATTATTCCTCAATATCTAGTATGATAAAATCAACATGGAATATAAAATTCCTCAATTTTAAAATAATATCTTTGAGAATGATACATGGGTATTTTATTGATCTTTCCTTGAGTGGGAGTGAAATTCATACTGGATTTGGATCATCCAATCCCAAATTCCTAAATATTCCGAGGGGAATCAAGTCAATTATAGTTCATTTGTTTCAAAGTGATTTATAAAATTTTAAATAACCAATGGTGAATTTTATGAAAAATATTCCCAACTCTCTAAGAATTGGATGGATATTTCATTAAACCATAGTGGATCCCCTCTAATAGAGATTATTCCCAAATTATCTAATTTATTTTTATTTCATAAGGGTTCCATTAATAATTTTAAAAACATATACATTTGAGGAAGGAATTTGGTGAAGGGTATATTAATGTGGAGATTTATGAAGATCTATAAATATTTATTATATCGAACTTCAATCTTCCGTTTCCTTATTTTCTTTGAGAATTATATAGAGGTCCTATACAATTCAAAATTATTTAGAATATATTCATATTTATTTAAATTTATTTTGAAATAATTTTCATCTTATTTTGAATCCTTATCACTTTTCTATTACTTTTCAATTTTTTCTTATTCTATTCCATCTTCATTTATAGTTTTATTTTGATTCTTTTAAGTGACCTCTTATTACTCTCCCTTCCACTATGGATTTTAATTTATTTTAATTATTCCCATGGGTTCTAATCAATGTTAATCGATAGTGTAACTAGTAATATTTTTAATAATTATATATATATTTTTCCCACTTAATGTCCATGATTGTTTAGAGTGCCTTGCTCATTCAAGATACTTTAGCTTGGCGATTCATCCTTTTATCATTATTTTCCATGTAATCAGTGATAAAACATTTCAAATAAGGTCTAACCACTTTCTTTAGTTGAAAAATAT
Organism: Viscum album; assembly: GCA_963277665.1. NCBI lineage: Eukaryota > Viridiplantae > Streptophyta > Magnoliopsida > Santalales > Viscaceae > Viscum > Viscum album. Next base: position 267,214 of record CAUJRU010000391.1, on the reverse strand, counting down.
CTTCCGGGGGATAATTATACAAAGGAATATGGGTATGTTATTCTTTTATATAAGTTTGAGGGTCTTTGTGTGGGAAATTATAATTGGGTTTCCATTAATTTCAATTAAAATTCTACAAGTTATTTTATTGATTACACCCTTGGTTTTGATTCATTGGACTCCATATCTAATTATAACTATTTTTTAATTGAGGTGGTGATTAGTTATAACTTACAAATCTTCCTTGAGTGGTTTTTTTTCAATTAATCTACCTTTATACATTTCAAAATCATACAACCTTACACACATTTCTCAAGATTGTGGTGTGTGAGTGGGTGTAGAATATTCTAAATTCAATACTTGTGTGCAATAAAGTATCTTTGATAATTCATCCATTTGTAATTCTAAAATATTTATCTCTTATACTATCCCATATAGGGTGGACCATGATTTCTTTTCCTTAGACTTTAATTGTGTTAGATTGCATCAAGATGATCTCTGATGACTATTGTTGTATTTAATATTAATCTTCCATCCATAGAAGAATCTATCATGACTCTTTAGTTTTGATGAAATATATAGTATAATTTTTTCATTTGGATCTAAAAATCCTATCCATGATGTGTACATCTTTACATCATATCCTTAAATTATTCCCATGAATCAAAAGCTAATTATTAATACTTTTAGATGATAATTTTAATTTCATTTTCATCCCTACCATATTTAAATGTTGGATTTACTTGTGAATGAACTTATTAGCCAACATGTTATATGTAGTGATAGAATCAGATCATAGGTTCTTTAATTAACCCTTTTTATCTTAATTTAAAAGAAAATGGAAACACTCTTATCCATAAAATATAATTTAAAACTCCCTTGTGCTTGAAGTAATTATATAGTTCTAGATATTGGATAAGTGGATATGAATATCTTATTGTTACATGTGCATAAATTTTACCATATTATAGATCATCGATAGTACACTTGGTTTAATCTCAAAGCTACTAAAATGAATTACCATCTGAACATGTCTTGGTATAACACCAAAAATGGATGAAAAATTATACCCCATAATTATTGTACCTCAATTTGATTTAAATTAGAACAGACACCATTTATCAATCAAATCCTTTCGTTTCATGAGATTTCAATGTTCATGTTTTGGAACGAGGTTAAGTTTTCAATAGATCAAATTAAGGCATCCAAATAAGCATGTAAGGCTATCTTAAAGACCCAAACTGGCCAGTATCAACGGTTAGCCCAAGAGAATCCACCAGTAGTTGGGGGCATGTCCAATGGAACCAGGCCACTACCTGGACTACCATATACCGGGTAGAGGAGCTCCATCCAGCCGATGGCTAAAATAGAAGTCCTATTCTTTCCCTAACCCAGTGACTAGATGGTAGCCACTCAATGGCCAGCTGGCAGTCCCAGTTACTAGATGGTGCGATTTTTTGATTAGCTCGTAGGCCCATTCAAAGTAGCCATTTTTAGTGGACTCCACCACTTTGACACATCTTTTAAATATCTTTAATACCTGTGACCTCTCTAAAATTATCAAGTAGATTTTAGACCTTATAAATAGACCCCCAAGGAGGATTAAACATAAATATTCATAAATAAAAATGGAAATAAGACAGAATTAAAAGTCTCTTGTTCCTTATATTGAGAATACTATTATACTTTATTGGTATACTCAACCTATCTCTCATATCTTCTTATACATTTCTATCATTATTATTCATATAATCATTTTGAGTGATTAAATATTTCTATATAACATTTTTTCATCAAATAAAACACCATCCTCCTTCTCCTATTCTCTTGGGTTCTCACTAAAAATAAAGTGAGGGAATTGGGTTTTTTGCTAAAAACATCTAAAAAGAAAGTTTCTCTTCTTTGTTCATGAGTTTTTTTTCTACAACTAGTTAAAAATTAAGTGTATTGCTTATTGACTGTCTTGGATACCACTAAAGTTAAGGTACATTTATATTAGGTTTATTAAATATCTTTAAAGTCACGGGATTGATCTAAAAATTCTAAATCCATTAAGAGGACAAGACATAGGGACTTATCTTGAGTTATTGTTGAACTCTTTTATCAAATTGGGCGTCTTTACCTTTTAATTTCCTCAAAACTTACACGTTTGATTATTATATATTTCATTTATTTTATTTTTTTCCATTTATGGATTGATTTCATAATTTTATCACATGAATTGAGTTTTAATTTTTTAAAAGGATATTCACCCCTCTTTACATTCTACTATGACCAATAATTGGTACTAGAGGAGGAAATTGTTTTTAAAAATTTGTTTTTAAAATCTAAATCTATTTCAAAGAATGGTCTTTAAAAAATGGATACTACTTATAACACCCAAGGTGCTCTTGATAGACACTCAATGAGTCATTCCCCTTTTTTTTATGGAATATATTATTGTTATTGTGCAAATAACATTCCTAATTTTCATAAAATTATTGGTTGTCCTGTTTGAAACATTATATTGCATGGGTATACACCCACTAAAGAATCAGAAGAAAAAATCACTATTTATGATATTAAAACATTTTAACTTGATGGAAAATCCAAAAATTATCTTCATCATGGTTTATATCATAATGAATTTAATCATATCTAAAGTTGTAAAACTATTCATGAAAATTTTAAATAGATTGAAGTAACTCATGAAGGAACCAATAGAGTTAATGACACTAAACTTGATATATATCATCAAAATTTTGAAAGTTTTAGGATGTATTCTAATGAATAAATTTTTGAGATGTTAACTCACATTAGTAACATTTTCAATGATAGGTGATTATAAATAATTGACACACTAGAGTCTTTTTGGCTAGCAGTAAGCCAATCGTGACACCACCTGACCACATACAATAGGCTAGGGGCTGGTAACTAGTGCCGAGTAGGCATAACAAACATATGGGAGCCCTCAGCCTAAAGTACCTGTACACACACACATATCTCTAAAATCACATAAAATAATGAATAGTAAATAAAAATTATATCACAATTTATTCATACAATCTATCCCATATCATAGTACGACATAAGATACTGAAAAACATAACGTTGTAAATATTATCCCATAAAAACTGGAAAAGAGCCTAACATGCTTAGAAGGAGGGGATTTTTGTTAAATGAATCATCAATATGAACCTCAGTCTGTCTAGCCCAATATATGCTCTAGCTACCCCTATCCCTCATAAGACTCTATAAAAGGCCTTTCATTTGCACAAGTCACAACATGTGTGGGTATAACCCATTCATATGTGAGTATAACAATACCTAGTAGGACACTCCGAAATCACCAAACATAAAGCATCAAGAGTAGTCAGCTCATAAATACATGTGTATGTTAATTAAGATATGATATATAACAATAACATTATGATATAACCCATATATACTCATAAAATACTCCAATTATCAAGAGGTATCAACTAATGCAAGATAAAGGATATTTTTCAAGGATTCAAGGTACACTCGTCTGGGAGAACTCACTCCACAGGCCATGCTACCACTAATAGTTCTCATCCAAGAGATCATGATTTTCACGGTTTTCCATAATGTACTCAATAGATATCTAAGGATATTGGTTCCTTGATAGGTTATCACACCCAAGATTCTTGGGGGATGCTAAAAACTCAACTGGATCAATCTTATAGATAAGGGACTGATTCTCTGTGCATGGTGGTTACACGAATACCATAATTCTCACTTAGGAAATACGATAAGATAGAGGATCCCACCTTAGGAATCATAAAGGTATTCCATGAAATTTATCAGATACTCATCCTATAAAGGTGATAGAAATCCTATTCTAATGATTTAATTCCACACTATACCCTTGTAGGGATAGACCAAGGAAATGCCCCCAACTAAACTTGGTCTATACCAAAGAGATATAGGGCCTCTCACAACCCTAGAATATGTACACGATATGTACTATCAGTACACAATGTGTCTCATATACCCTGGGTCTGCCGTGTACCATTTCCCAAGCCTGTTTAACTCTAGTCATACCAATGTACTCTAGTCGCGCCCGTATACCTAGCCGACTTCAGGTCCTTTGGCCGTATCTAAGTACATGGTCATTCCCATGTATTCTAGTCATGTTCGTGTTCCTAGCCATGTCTATACCCATTTACCACCAGGGTAAACACCGAGTCTTCTTCATGGGGTCACATAGCATGTGACATGAATAAAAAGACATGTAATATTTTTATCTATAAATAAACCCTAGTTCTATAGAAGGGAGGCTACATGATGTGTGTTCATAGGACTACATGATGTGTATTCAAGATTTTTCCCAAATATCGGTTTGTTATACACATCTCACCAAGATGCCTCTTCCATTTTCCTCAATATTAATTACATCTCAATATCATAGATATAGGGTTAAGTGGATTTTATTCTAGTGGTTTCTGGATTCTATCCACCTGATTCGCTAAAAAATCAACTACTATCACACTATGTCACAAGACGCATGCCAAATCGTAGCTGAAAAACATTGGCCCAATATCGATCTACCTAGGATCATCCGATGTCATCATTTCACCTAAATGTCTCTATCTATCGTGATCCCAAACTAGAATTACTGATCCTTTGTTCCAAATAAAGGTTTCAAAATTATTGAATATTGGGTATTAGTTGAAACACTAGACATGGAAATACTGGTGATGAATTATGCAATGAAACCGGGTAGAAAAGTACAAAATACAATTGATGAATGAACCTTAGAGATGTTCGAGATGGAATTGATTCATTTCCATTAGAATTATCAATTAATAACCAAAAAATAATCAAATAATATCCAAAACAATCAACCATAGATCAAAAAAAAATTTTGTTAGATGAATTGGTTCACATCTGAAATGGGATATGAAAACAGGATAAATCAAAATTAATCAGATGACCTACCCTAAGTTTAGATTAATTTTTAATGAATAATGGGTTCATGTAATCATAATTGGAGAGATACACAAACTAAATTTCCATTGGTGATCCATATGGTACTCCAATCATTGATTCATGTCCCTGATATCCTCTAATTCTCCCCCCACTCTCCTCTCAAATATCAGGTTTATGTGGATAACCTTGTGATTTGTCCATAAAAATATTTATATAGCATAATTATAGTGTAATATTTCAATTTTTTCCATATAAATATTTTAAATATATCTATTAATATTTTTAGAGAAACACGATGAGGCGATGTAAGATTATGAGACCTGATGATCCCAGAATTGATATTTTAAAATTATTAAGAATATTAATGCAATGCACACATAGTTTTTATGAATAAGTGGAATAAAATATGAAAGGAGTATCAAATAAGAAATCCCAATCCACTATTGAGTTTAGAATGTGGAATTTTCCCTAGGAATGATATAATCTTTTGTTAGCATTGGACGCTTGCGAAAAATTGATCATGGGCATGAATACTAAATAAAATAATTAAATCAATTAATTTATTCTGTTGATGTATCAACTTAAATACCTCCTCTTTAAATACCCCATTATGGACAAGTCTCAGGTCTATCTATATATCCTTGGAGACCTAAAGAGGTGTAGTTGGAGAGACATTGGAGGATGACATGAGATCATAAGATCATATAGGTACCAAAAATATCATCTATTCCAAAGTAGTTCTTTGATCTCACCAATGATGTCAAAAAATATTATTTCTTCATTAGTGATTGATCCAAAATATAGTTATAATATTTGATTTATGTGAATTCATGTTATTTTTTATCGCATTTCAAACATGAATAAATTCCACAAAAATATTGATACACATATCAATGGTTGAGTTATTTTACAGATGATTTATTTGTTAATTGTTTCTTATTTATCTTTTTTATTCTATTATATAACAATATATTGAGTCCAAAATGAATAAAAGTATAAGGTTTATTCCTCGTGTTTATGGTTTATGGTTTTCTCCACCATTTATTTTTTACATTTATCTTGGAAAATTTCTTTGTCCTGATGTTCGATGGATGCTTGGTTTTTGATTATTGTGTGACTATTCTTCGACATAAGGGATCAATGATGCAAGTTAGTTCATGATCAATGTTTGATGATGATGGAGGATGATAAGAGATAGATGAGGATATGAATAATTTTTTTTTTGTTTTCTTAGTGGATGCACAATGATAGATTGGTGTGGTGACATTTTGGAACAATAGACCGATTTCTATGTGAATTGAATCCCAGTTTATGATGAGAAACAATGATGGGGGGAGTCAGTACAGATCCACCATCACTGGCGAGACTCTCGATGTACATGGAGGTTATGGTAGTATGGGTGTACGCGAAGAAGGAACCATTGGATCTTGAAAACCCCATAATACACGATATGTATTCTTGAGATATGCATTGTGTGGTATCCCATGGCTATAGAGATAGGGCTTCCACAAAAGTTAAATATTACACTCTATGTGACACATGTCACATGCCTTGTGGCCCATGTCTGGTGGATCAATGTGTACACTGGGAGTACATTCTCATGTATACGTCCAGGAACATGGGCATAACTAGAGTACATGGGCATGGCCCGATACTCGAACATGACTAAGTATAAAAACACAACCATATATATAGGCATGTCTGGTGTACATGGTCATGGGTAGAGGAACACAAGAATAGAAACAAAAAGGTATGGATTAAGCAGTACATGCAGTATACCCTATATACATGTGGTTTAATTTCTCAGAGACTACTTGGAGATTTTCATCGCTTTAGTTTGGTCCAGTATCATTTGAGTACATTCCCTTGGTCCATCCCCTCAAGGGTATATTTTCGAATTGTATCCTCAACTCTGGATTGTTATCCCATCTTGAGGATGAGCCTTGGATAGAGTTCATGGTTTCCCTTCATGAGATCGAGGTGTGATCAAATATCATTCTTTCTTATACCTAGGTGGGGTACTTGGAATCAGCATGACCAGTACGCAGAGGGAATCAATCCCCTATCTAGAAGTCTATTTCAGTAGGTTTCACCATATTTTAAGGCATAAAATCCCCTACATAGTGTGTTGATCCATATTGTCTTTGTGATGTCCCCCAATGGTCCTGTGTGTTACCCCTATCTACATATCAAGATATTTAGAGATCTAGTGAGTACTTATTTGGTGGGTCCCAATGCTCATGATGTATTGGATGGGAATTATTAGTGATATCATGGATCATGGAGTGCATTCTATCAAAAAAATAATTATCTAGAAGCCTCAAGTATTATCTTATAGCTGATAGTATTGGTTGAGATAACTTGAGAATGATTTTATGTAAAGAGTATATCTAAATGTTTATGTATCTTATCTTGTTGAAATATATTATGATGAGTTTAATACTCTTTATTATTTATGATTAGTGATTTTGGGGTGTCCTACTGAGTATTATTATACTCACCCTTGCATGGAATCTTCCTATATGTTTCATATCTTATGCAGACAAAAACCCTCTTGAAGGTGTCCTAGGAGGACAGGGAGAAGGCATATCATAGTTAGGATAGACATACCACGTTTTTTTCTAGGTGGTTGCATTTGATAGCAGTCCCCTCATTCTTAGTTGGTTGGACACTTTTTAGTTTTTGGTTGGGATTGTATTTGGCCAATTTATCACATTAAGTACCTTATTATCACACTCTGATTATGGTATAGATGTTATGTATGAATTGGTTTCAGATATACTTTACTTTCTGCATTCTATGGATTTTGATATGTGTGTGTAGGTAAATTAGGATAATTTTTCCCATGTGTGGGATATTCCTACTCGATGCTGGTCTCTATCCCCTGACCTATTGAAGGTGGGATTGGAGTAGTCACACTCAGATTAATGCTAGCTGGGCAGGTCCCAGTGGGCCAGGTCATGAAGGAGTGGTATCAAAGCATTACTCTATCTTAGGATGAAACCATATTTTTTCTAGATATGATTTTAGTCTCAGATTTATAGAATATGTGTTTAAGTGTTTTTGATTTTTTCTTTTAGGCTAGGGTGTCCAATATTGGTGCGACGACTGACATATCCATTCACTAAGACTGTGATAACCTGCTTGTTGACTCAGTACATGTAGAAATTGGTTTTAGGTAAAACATTGGTACGTGGATCATATAAGGATGGGTTTTGGCTTACATGACCTTTTTGAGTCAACTCCTGAGATATAATCTTTGATCGTGGTGTGTCGGGTTTATCTTTAAATTCCTATGTAAAGACAGTTATTCAGGATTCCACTACAAGATCATGATGATGATTCTACAAGTGACAAGACATCGGTACATGGGCCTATACAGGAGGTAGTACCTCTGGTTGGTCTACCAGTTTTACCACCACCCATTGAACATCAATTAGTACTAGAAATACTGACCATGGATAAACACAGGCTAAGTGCATTGCATGAGTTCCAAATATAGTGAACTCCTTGGTTTCATATAGATATATAACTCCTAGGCAACTGAGGACTATCAATAAGAAATTAATCAAGTTTTATACCTTGTGACGATTCCTATAGATCATAAGTTATTCCTCACAGTGATTCTTCTTCAGGGCTCTACTGGGAAATGTTGGAGTTTGGTGACTCAGTCACATGATGAGGCAAATCTCTCCTAGTCATACATTGATAATCTCTTTAGGGAGGAGTTTTATCTAGAAACATTGCAATCATTGAGCATCTAGGAGATTATATATCTAGAGTAGGGTAGTATGTCCATGTAAGATTATTTTTTTAAGTTTAATGATCTCTCACAATACACCCTGAATATGGTACAATATCTATTATTCAGAGCATAAAACATCATGTAGGGCTTATAACAAGATATAATTGTTTCAAGGATATCTATTTTCATTCCCAAATATGATGGAGTTCATGAAAAATCCTTAGTAGTTAAGAGATTCCTAGAAGTGTAGACACCGATATTGGGTCCTAGTAGAGATAACCCAGGAGTTGAAACCTTTATAGTAGGTAGTTGATGATAATAATAGGGATCTGATCATACAAGATACTTTATGAGATGATCTTAAGATAGAGGATTAGTAAATCAGGGTCTTATGATGTCTTGAGTTAGATGATAGAGAGGCAATGTTTCTATTGATATGGTTGGGTACATCTTGTATGGGATTGTATAACCCATTTTACAGATGATAGAGAAATGTTTGATGGATCTCCCCTATAGAGACATATGTAGGAGCTAAGAGATCCATAGGAAGGAAGATGTGGTAAAGGGGTAAGTAGAATAGAAGGAGGTGGAATGCAGTTTGACCTATTTCCTCCACCACCCCATGTGGTGCACACCAAGCTCAAGGAGTTGGTGGATAGGAACGTGGACAACTATAGTTAGTTGAGGCCTACGACCCCAAGGCTCATGGAATGATTATCGTTATGATCTTTGTCAAATATACTTTATATTTAGTGCTAATATATATGGGTGTGAGACACTCCTTTCCTACTTATTCTCTAGTTTATGAAATAGATATTTAGGTTGAGCCCTTGCCTCAAACCTTGCACTTAGATACTTTGAAAAGTGGCGACTTAGTGACCACACACTTCCACTGACAGTGTGTTATAATTCTTGAAGGTAAGAGATTCATGTGGTATCTCTTTATAATAGTTATGAGGACTTATGATTCCATCTTAGGTATGGATTGGATATCCATAGTTCATTAGTGTATTTATTTTTTTAGGTGGAGGATGTGGTGTGTAAATGGAGATGGGATGTGGTTTTCCTAAATGGGTGATAAGTAAACCCAGATAGAGCGTGGGCGGGCTCATACGTGGGAGAGTGAGACCAATTACTTGGATAACATGACTCTTGAAGTAGTGGATGCTACATGATTCAATTTTCTAGTGATGGTGGCATAGTATGAGGATTTCATTACTAAGTATGTTCCAGGATTACCACCCCATCAGAAGATAGACTTCAGTATTGAATTACACCCATGGATGGACCCGATAACTATTTTGACATATTAGATGACTCCCATAGATATTCATGATGTGAGAGTGTGGTTAGAGTACTTTTAGAGGAAGTGATTCATGAGACCCATTCTTTTACCTGGTCTAGCCCAAGTTTTATTCACTAAGAATAAAAAAAGAGGTTGAGGTTGTGTAGGGATTTTCGGTGCTTGAACGAGGTGAACGTGAAGAATAAGTATATTCTTATGAGGATAAATTACCTATTCTATTATTTGATAGGGGCACAATGGTTCTTGAAGATTAACCTTAGATTAGGCTATCACCATGTATGAGTATTGGATGAGGATATACCAAAGATGGCATTCATATGTTACTATGGTCACTATGAGAACTTGATGATGCCTTTTGGTGCGATGAATTCCCTAGTAGTGTTCATGCGATTCATGAACCATATCTTTCATCATTTCATAGAACATTTTATGGTGGTCTTTATCAAAAATATCCTAGAGTAATCAGAATCCAAGGAAGAACATGCGATAAACTTAACGATGGCCCCATACATACTCCGAGAGATTCAACTTCTTGGTAAGCTGTCAAAGTGTCAGTTAGGACATATCATCTTGGCTAATGGTGTAGTAGTTAACCCAAAAAAATTTGTATCCACCCAAGTATGATCAAGGTTTGAATACTCCTTATGTTGGTAGGTTAATATAGTACATTTATGCCCAATTTCACTAGGATATGACTAATTTTACATGGAAGGGGTATCCTTTCATTTGGACAGAATGGTTTTGGTAGGATTTTCATGATTAGAGTCAGAGATTGATGAGTGAACCCATATTGATATTTCCAAACGATGGTGTTTATTACACAGTGTTATGTGATTTCTCATGAATTGAAATTGGTTTTTTCTGATGCAGAGGTAGGTTGTGACTTCGTATGTGTCTTAGATATTGAGACTGCATGAGAAGAATTATGCGAACCATGATCTTGAGCTACCAACTATAGTATTTTCTATGAAATTTTGTGACACTACCTTATTGGTGAGTGTTTTATCATCTACATTGATCAGAAGAGTATCAAGTGTATATTATCTCAGAAGAATATTAATTTGAGACAAAGGTGATAACTGGATTTTCTCTAGGACTATGAATTTGAGATAATATATACTTTTTGGAAGGGGAATGTGGTAGAAAAATATATTAGTAGGAGATATTTATCATATTTTTTGACAAAAAATTTATAGTATTTAACCTCATTACTGGTTTCCTTTGTGGAAAAAGATAGTTCTTTATATCTATAGTTGATGGTTGTTACCACAAAACATTTATATTATGTTAGGGAACATTGATATAGATATAATGAATATGAGACCTTATATACTCAGATATACATTGGATGTGTTTATGATGTATTTTATAAATGTGGTGACCATGTTATACTTTTCACAGTATGTAAAATGGTACTAGTGATATTGCGGGAGGAGGTGATGAGGGAGTTTCATATATCCACTTGGTGGTACATTCAAGTGTGGAGAAGATGTACTAGGAACTACAGCGTCAGTTATGGTGTCCATAAATAAAGAAGTTAATAGAAAAGTTTTTCTCTTCATGCCTCACATGTCAGTTGGTGAAGGTTGATCAACAGGTTCCAATAGGTTTAACTTAACCCCTTCATGTTCCTGAGTTAAAGTGGGATAATATATCCTTGGACTTCATGAATGATTTTACACGTATGTATAGAGGAAATAATTCCATCTGGGTGATCATAGAATGACTCAAAAAGTTATACCACTTCCTAGATATATGAGAGAATAGATCAATAGAGATATTTGGACACATTAATGTGTATGAGATATTATGACTCTATAGAGTTACCTTGATGATTGGTTTAGACCATGATGATCGCTTCACATAATGATTGTGATGAGAATCACATAAATCCTTTGAGACTCAATTGGGTTTGACAACAACCTTTCACCCACAAACTGATGGATATACTGAGCTAACCATTCACGTTTTGGAGGAAATGTTGTGAGCTTCAATGATATATTTTTTCCATTTTTGGGCGGATCATCTTCCCTTGGTGGAGTTTTCATACAAAAAAAACTACCATTACACCATCAGTATAGAACCATTCAAGGCCTTGTACAATCTAACCTAATGGTCACCAATATACTAGATATACCTAGGAGATTCAAAACTTATGGTTCCAGTGTCAGTGAGAGCTATGAAAAATGAGGTATATATCAAAAAAGAATAGATTAGGACACCACATAGTTTTCGAAAGTTCTATGCAGACTGATGATGATGTTATTTGGAGTTTAAGGAGGGAAACCATGTCTTATTGAAGGTCTCACCTAGTTGTGGATTGAAGAGATTTGGCCAGGGCAGAAATCCATATATGAGATTCATTGGCCCTTTGTAGATACTTTTTAGAGTCCATGATGGGGCGTACCATTTGGATCTACCACCACTGTTAGACTGGGTACATGAAATATTCAACATGTTGCAGTTTAGGAGGTATGTGCATGACCCATCACATGTTATCATCTAGGGAGAACTAGAAATAAAAAATGGCGCTATCTTTTCAAAGTACCTATTAGATATTGATTATCAACATGATAATATACTATGTGGGTGAGGGATTCCCTGGGTGCGTGTCTAATGGAAGAACGAGAATCTTTAGGAGAACTCCTTGGAGTGGGATTCCCTGATGCGAGCTCAGTACCAATATATTTTTGAGTAGACCTTTTCACTTTTTAGGATGAAAATCCCTAAGGTGGAAAAAATTTAATGTCTTGGTTTTCTCTATGTAAATATTTTAAATATATCTAGTAATATTTTCAGATCTATGCATTGTGATGACATGATATTCTGACACCTCATGAGCCCAGAATTGATATTTATAAAATATTAAAAATATTAATATCACACACACAATTTTACTGAAAAACTAGAATAATTCCAAAGCCGAGTCTCCGATCAGAAATATGAGGCCACCATTGATATTAGAATATGGTCTTTACTCTAGTCATGACATAAATGTTTTATGCGTCGGGCATTTGGGAAAAATTTATCACATGTGCGAATAATAAATAAATAAATAAAACTAAATAATTTATTTAATTGGCGCAATGACCTAAAGAACTCCTATATAAATAAACTATTATGGGTAATTATTAATGTTATCCACAAATCCCTGAATACATATAGAGGATCCTTTGGGGAGTCATTAACCGATGACATCAGATCAGAGGATTAGATCGGAACCACACAAATCATCTATTCCAACAGAGTTTATGGATCTCACCATTGACTTCAATATATAATCCTTCTTTGTTAGTGATCAATTCAAACTCTAGGTAGGATTTTTTATTTATGTGGATTCATCCCATTTGTTTATACTATGTCAAACATGGATCAATTCTAAAAACAATAATTTATTCTGACATCAATAGTTGATTTACTTGTTTAATGATACTTATTCCGTTTCATTTTTATATTCTATGAAAAAAATATGGGTCAAGATGAAAAAAATCCAAGGTTTGATCATCATATTTATGGTTTATGTTTTTCTCCCTTTTTTCTTCATAAATTCATCTCGGGTAATTTATTTGGCTCACATTTCAACAAATATAGGGCATTTGATCACTGGTCGACTATTCATCGGCATAACAGATCACTACCACAGATGAAACTTATGATTGAGGGTGAAATTGAGGTATTATTATAATAGAGGATGATAATAGATAGATCAGGATCATAAAGATGGTTTTAGTTTTCCTGGTGGATGCATGATGGAAACTTGGTGTGGAAACAATTGACTCAATAGACCGATTACCAAGAAGATCGAATCTCGATTTCTAGCAAGTGGAAATGAAGAGGTGCTGTCAAAACATATCCACCATCACCAATTAGATTCATTTTGGAACTAAAGGCTATAATGATATGGGTGTATGTGAATTAGGAACTGTTTGTTCCTGAAAATCATGTGGTACATGGCATGTAATGCTGATATTCCCACCATGTGGGACCCCCTAGCTACAGTGAAAGGGTTTACATAGAAGTTAAATATCACACACCATTTGACATGTGTCACATGAAATTTGACTCAAGGATGGAGGCTTGACATGTAATCTGGGAGTACAGAAGCATGTACACGTCCAAACACATGGGAATGGGTAGAGTACATGGGAATGTCCAAATAATCATTCATGACCAAGTACACAAACATGTCCAGATACAATTTCATGTGTTGTGTACACAGGAAAAAGTAGAGAAACACTATCACATATACATGAAGGTCTTAATTTAGTAGTACATGTCGTGTATCCTCTATATGTTTTTTACTTTTTCATAGATAGTTTGGATCACATCATCTATTTAGTTTGGTCCAGTTCCAGTTGAGTGTGTTCCCTTGGTCCATCCCCTCAAGTGTACAATGAGGAATTACATCCTTATCCCTGGATTGTGATCCCCTCTTGAGGATGAGTATTGGATTTAGTTTTTGGTGTCCTTCTGTGAGATTTTTGTGTGATACTGAATTATTCCTTCTTATACCCTATGTGGGGTTTTTTTAATCAGTGTGACCTCCATGTACAAAGCGTCAATACCCCATCTAGTAGCCCATTTTAGTAGGGTTCACAGTATCATTGAGAATATTATACCCTTGATAGAGGGTTGATCCAAATTATTTTTTTGTTTTCCTTCAGTGGTCCTAGTCATGACCCATTATTTGTGTATGGAGATCTTCAAAGATATAATTATTCATTCTTGGGTGGGGAACACTGATCATTACCTCTTATAGGATCATCATTAGTGATATCATGGATAATGGAGTGGATTCTCTAAGAAAGATCATTACCAAGAAGCCTGAAATAGTAGCCTTTGGATAACAGTATTGGTTGAGACCAATTAAGATCAGTTGTATATTATGAGTATATCTGTAAATTTTTTCCTCTTATCTTGTTGACATATATTGTGTTGAGGTGACTAATCTTTATGATTTATACTTAGTGATTTAGGGGTGACCTAATGGGTATTTTTGAACTCACCCCTTTATGGGATCTACCTACATATGTCATGTCTTATATAGATGATGAACATTTTGATGATGTCCTAGTAATCCAAAAAGCAGGTAGAGTATAGTTGGCCTAGACATAACGATGTGTTTTTTGGTGGTTTCATTTGATATTAGTCACCTCCTTTTGATTAGGTTTGAATCACTATAGTGTTTTGTTGGGATGATATTTTTCTCCTTTAACAATTTAAATACCTTATTAGTGTACTCTGATTGTTGGATAGATGTTATGAATGAATTGGTTTTAGTTTTACTTTACTTTAGAATTGTATGGATTTGGAGATGTGTGGGTGTATAAATGTATATTAGGATAATACATTTCATGTGATGCATATGCCTACTCATCACTGGTATATGTCCCATGGCCTTTTAGAGGTGAGATTGGGGTAGTCATATTCGGATTATCTCTAAAAAGGAGGGCCCTAGTGGATCGGGTCATGGCATCTAGGTAATGACGATTAAATAAATAAATAAATAAATAATTAATTTATCATTTAATTTTTACCCATGACGATGCTATATCCAATCTCCCAATGTTGAAAAATATTATGTTGTACCTAGGGTAAAACCATCATTCCTAACTCATCATTGGTCTTAGATTTATTATATGAGAATATTTTTTGGAGTTATTCCATTATTTTATAAAAATTACTTGTATGTGATATAATTTGTTAATTTTTTTATTATATCAACACCAAGGCCCACCAATCATTGGAATCTCATTCTATATTAGCACCTAGAATAGAAAATATTCCTCAATATATTTAAAAGTCTTATAAGGAAAAAAGTGACGTTACATTCTCTCTAACTTTGGTATTTTCATCCTAAAATGTGAAAAATACTACTAAAAAAGACGAGGGTATTGAGATAACATATGGGTCTTCTGATCCTAGGTACTCCCCTGAATATTACCATTCTAACACCAAACATACACTGATGGAATCTATATCCCATGAATGATCTTCTCCTACAAATCCATGATCTCCATTTGATACTCTACAAAGGTAGTTCCATCCTCGATGTCCATCTCACCTCAACTGATAACATGTGATGGGTCATGAACACACCTCATCAGATGTGACACATGGAAGATTTCGTGCACCCAATATAACTATAGTGGTGTGGCTATGTGGTAAACCACCTCACTCACCCTATGTAGTATCTAGAAAAGGCCAATGAATCTCAAAGATAACTTTCCACCCCGACCAAATCTCTAGAATCCACATAGCAGTGAGACCCTCAGAAACATATGGTCTCCATCATCGAACTCCAAATGAATTCATCATCAGAATGAATAAGACTTATAATATATTTATGTATTTTTCATCCACTCCTAGATGATCTACACCTTATTTTTCATCATTCACACCACCTATGGGCATATAAGTGCTGTCTTTACTGGGTTATTCTAACACAACGGTGACCTGAAAACCCTCCCATAAAAGTTCTAAAATGGCGCCACATCGATGGTGGAATGGTAGATATTATTGTATGAAAAATCCACCACATATATTTGATCCTCCCAACTACGGAAAAAGTATAACACACTAGCTTGAAGCATGTATTCCATAACTTGAATGGTCCACCCAGCTTGGTCATCAGTCCAGGGGGTTAAATATCATGCTCAAATGAAATTGAGTCCCAAAGGAATACTAGAATATTATCTATAATCATAATTTGAATCTATCATCATGGTATGAAATGACCATCGAGGGAACTAAGTTGATTAGACTATCTATTACATGAGAAGGCATCCCAATCTATCTACTAAACTATTCTCCTGAATAACTTGGAATTGGGTTGAATGGGTGTGTCAGTCTATGATCAACCATATGAAATCATATCCTCTAGAAATTTGTGGTAACAAAATCATGAATCCCATATATATAACATACTACTTCATCTCTAACACCTCAATGGGTTGAACTAAACCCACTAGAATTTGGTTCTCAACCTTCACTTACTAATAAGTCAGGCATCGAGAGGAAAACTTCACTACACCCTTCTTTATCCTTTGACACCATAACTGACATCAGAGGTCCTAGTACATATTCAGCACACCTGGATATACCACTAAGATGTATGAAACTCTCTCAAAACCTCCCCCCATAATGTCACTGATACCGTCATCCTTCCTCTAAAAAGGATGATGTGACCCCCACCTTCATAAAATCCATTAGGGCCATGTCCAATGGATATTTGAACACATAGAGTATCACAGTTAGTATCTTGATGTCAGGACTCCATAAAATTATATAGAAGTTATATGATAAGAAAAATTTACTAGATATAATTTGCATCATTCTCATTCATAAGGGACAACTGTAATGAGGCTAATTAGTTAGACACCTAGATCAACAATTGTGAGAAAGATCTTCAGATGAGAGCATATTCCACCACATTCCCCTTCATGGGAGTATATACTATATCAAAATTATAATCTTGGAGGAAATATATCCACATGAAATGTCTCAAGTTAATATCATTCTAAGAGAAGATATAATTGAGACTGTTATTGTCAGAATAGATGATAAACCACTCACCCTTAAGGTAGTGTTTCCACATATTCATGTTGAAGACTACAAATACCAACTCTAGATCATGGGTCACAAATTTATACTTGTGAGGTCTTAAATTTCAGGACCCATAAATGATCAATACCTTCCTTTGCATCATATCATAACCAAGTCTAGTTCTTGAGGCATCTATAACACTATGTACTCACCACTCTCCCCTAAAAATCTTAATATGAGAGAACTCATCATCCTCTGCAACAACTCTTGAAAAGAATGCTGGCACCTTTCCATCCACATTAAAGGATTCCCATGATAGTTAAAATTAGTCAAAGTTGCTGATATCTTGGATAAATTTTGAATGAATCTTATGTAATACCCTACCAAACCAAGGAATCTTGAAACCTCCTTCATAGTCTTGGGTGTCCCCTAAGATAACACTACCTCAACCTTCATTGGGTCCACTATTGCACCCTCTTCCAAGATGGCATGTCCCCAAAAGGGGACCTCCTGAATCTACAACTGAAACTTTTAGATATTCCCATAAATATGGTTCTCTCAATGTATGTTCAGAGCCATACTCAAGTGTCTCACATGATCCTCCTTGGATGCTGAGTACACTAGGATATCATTGATGTATACTACCATGAACCGATCTCGGAAAGGCTGAATGATCCAATTCACATGTCCCATGAACACTGATAGGGAACTAATCACATTGAAAGGAACACCAAGTACTTATAGTGACCATAGAGACCTCAAAATTACATATTTGGTATATCCTCATCCCATACTCATAGATGGTGATAGCTTGATCCAAGGTCAATCTTTAAGAACCATCACACACCAATCAACAGGTTGAAGATGTATTTAATACTCGGTAGTGGATACATATTCTTTATGATCACTAGGTTATAGAAAAAATAACCCACACAAAACCTCAAGCTCTTATATGCCTTCTTGGTGAACAAAACTAGGACTACAAAGGGTGGCACACCAGGCCTGACAAAGCCCTTCCTCTACAAGTCCACCAACTGCACATTCATCTCATGAAGCTCTTTGAGTGCCATATAATATGATGAATATATTAGGGATACCCCTAGGTGTAATTATATATATATAATCCATCTCTTGGTTGGTAGATAATCCTAGGACTTCCTCAAGAAAGACACCCTCATACTCTGCCAATACTACATGAAACTGGTAACCCATAACATTCACTACTTCAAGAGTAATAATAGAAAACTAGAAAGTAATCTACTATATCCTTCTTTGTATGATCCAATCCCATTCTTATTGGGTTTCTTTATCACCCATAATGAAAATAACCATCCTATCAACATAGAAACACAATATATTCCTCCTGAAATAGTCAATCTGAGAATGGACCACAAATAGTTTGTGCACACAAAAGAGGAAATCATAAGGCCACATTAATTATAAAAAGAGATCCCATAAGAATATCTCTCTTATGAGAGTTAGATCACACTATAAGAAAAATTTTGTGATCATTGAATCCCATATGGTAGGAGACTCAAAGTAAAAGGGTCAAGCTAAGGGATCAACTGAAATCTCTAAGTCTCAAACAAGAGAAATAGTAAGAAAAGAGTGGCTCACACATTTATCTATCAGTACTTCAACTAAAGTAGAGATGAAATAGATTTTACCTGTAATCATCTTGGGAGTATCTAGGTCATACGAATCTATGGAATACTACTTTACTTCCCTATACCCACCATCTCCCTTATCATGGCACGAAACACTGGGAGAAAGTGGTGGAAATAAGGAAAAACATATTCTACCTCCAACTGATATCCTCGCTCCTCTACCACATATTCTACCCTATTAAATTCCCTAATACTACCACTTCCTCTACCTGGGTGGTACATCCATTGTCTCTTGATAAGCCGTACAAAGGGCCAGATAATTCTGCATGAGATTTCCTCGAACATCACAAGATAAACATCACCTTTATCTAGGATATATAGAACCATCTTAAGAGACTAGAACTATAGACCCTCTATCCTGGGATTGCCTACTGAATCATTTTATACACCTAGATCCATATTCATTGCATTGGATACTGGCTTCTGATTTCTCTCCTTATGAGTTCCGATTACCATCATTAACTGTAACTATATGCTATACTAGAAAGATCTACACCACCGAATCCCACTCAATAACTTCTATAGATGGGGTAATGAAAAGAGATATCACTCCAGCCCTAATATCTTAGTATAATCCCGAATCAAAGGTATATGATTAGAAGAACAAATCTCGAACCATATCTAGTTAGTATTGAGAGAGGTGAGTGAATCTCAACCAATACACTACCACAATCAAGCCGCCCTACTATAAATATAGATGCTCTTGTATATGCATTGATCGTAGTGTGGCTAGATAGAAATACTCCTTAAAAATTCACATGAAATCTATCAAATATACTAGTACCACATCATCCATTTGAGTAACAAGACTCCATCATCAACTAGAGGAGCCCTGAAGAAGACCCACCACTAAGACCCCCATCTAATCTGATGGTGTTCTAATGAGTAGGAAAAATTGGGTGACTGCCTCTAACTAGTACTCAGCTACCTCGGGGTCTGGATCACCTCAAAACCTAGGAGGGTGTTTCCTATGAAACTCATAAAGAACACTTATACTTCACACATTCTCATATTGTATTATTGGACCAACCTTCTTCTCAAATAGTGGTGGAATAACTGTTAAACCACCAGAAGTTACCACCACCTATACTAGACATTGTACTAAAGACTTGTCGCTCAATATATCATCATCATGATCCCACTATAGAATCCTAACCAGCTATCTTCATGGAGGAATCCTAAAATAAGATCATGAAGTACCATGGTCAAAGTGTATATCCGGGGAGATGACTCATAAATGGAACCACAACCCATTAATACATGATGCATAGAAAAATATTTTCCTTACAACTAATATTTAAATGTAATGAGTTAATAATATAGTCATTACAGTCCTAGTGTATGTATATGATAGCTATTGCACCAATATTGGAGTCCCCAACCTAAAATAAGAACTTGAAACAACTTAATAATGCTTCCATAAATCCCAAACAAAACCACACAACTAGAAAATATCCAAACTCTTTTCCTAATATAATCACCTATAATACCACTCTGTCATAATCTGATACATTAGGGCCCACCTGGATGATGGTCAGCTGAGTGTGATACCCCAATACCACCTCTAATTGGCTAGGGGATATCGACCAATTATGAGTAGGCATGACACAAATATGGGAGGCCAAAGCCTAAAGTAAACACAAACACACACACACACATCTCTAAAAGTCCATAAAATTATAAAAAGTAAATAAAACAAATACAATAATTCATGTATAACATCAATCCTTCATTAGTGTACTACCTAAGATACTGAAAAACATAAAGGGTTAATACAAGCCTACAAAAAACTAGAAAGGAGCCCAATCCTCTCAAAAATAGGGGACTACTATCAAATGCAACACCAGAATGAACCGTGATCTATGTAGACCAAACTATGATCCACCTCATCTTGGTACCCCCATGAATTTCTTAAAAGGTCAATCATCTTCATAATACATGGCATGTGTGGACAGTGACCATGCAGGGGTGTGTATAACAATACCCAATAAGACACCTCAAAATCACTAAACATAAAGAATAGAGAGTATTCATATCATAAATACAAAAGTAGGTCAATATATACATGAGACATAAAAATAAGATTAAAATATAAACCAAATATACTCATAATAGACTCCATTTCTCAATGGGTCACAACCACTATCAGCCACTTGATACTGATCGAGGATTCAAGGTACACTCATATAGGAGAACTCACTCCACATGTAACGACCTGACCCCAGAAGTCCAGAGTTAGTGAATTATTTTATTACATTATCATGATTAAAAGAATCATATCCCAAAGTAACAATCAGTCTAGTAGTCTTTAAGAAACTAGATACATACATGGAACCCATTTCACATTGAAAAAAAAACAAAATATAATACATAACAAAATCTAATATACTGCATGCTTGAAAACTAAATCAACGATCTATTCTTAAAAAGCTGGGGATGGAAAAAAATGAAAGCGGTGAGATAAAATTATATATAAGGGTAATATAAATTGGAATTATGAATCAATAATGAGTGAATCATAATCAATTAGAAATAATCAATTTGGCAGTGTGATTAGTTGAAAATCACACACCATCAATAAACTGAGAATGAAAATACATCTATAGGATTTTTCATAATGAAAACCTCATGAAAATTAATAAATGAATAATGAATAAAGATAATTATTATTATTTGGACGTTATGTATCAAGAACACGAACCATCGTACCATTTAGATGGTTTAAGTCTATGGGTAGAAACCCTTCAGATACTATTTTGGAAACAAACTCGAAGGGTCTATCGCCAACTGTTTTATCTCATGAGACCTATCGATGCATCAAGGGGATATAGTGGACCCCAACCATCACTGAAATTACAAATAATTCTTATACAAAGATTTAATTCTAGAACAAAATTCAACATCAATTTCCATATTGAGTAGAGTATATAGATTCATCAATACTTCCACAATTAAAACAACATTCGAAATAAACACAATATGTAAAAGGGAATGAACCTAATAAAATAATCATATCCATTATACAAGAATATAGATTTTAATAGGAATATAATTTCAAATGAAAAATTATCTCAATGAAGAAGTATATACACAACATAAAAAGTAACAGGTTCAGAATACCAAGTATGTCTCAAATAAATGGAAATTGAGATGAAGTCCCCTACCACATTGTAACCAATCAAATCGCATGAAAAAAATTAATAATCATCAAATGAATCATTTAATACCATGAATTTTAAGAGAATAATGATATTATATATCAAGTAGAATCATACATACACCAAATACAATAAATAAGTGGTGAAAATGGAAATATCACATAAATAAAAGTGATATGAGAAACCCCTTACCTTATGAACGAATGTGTTCTTCACTTGATCTTAATGTCCTGAATAATAAAATTAAATTTGTTGATTAATTATTTAAGAACCTTTTATACATATATTTTATTAATTATAGTTTTATTATGTTCATTCATTTCCTTCTTGATAATTTATAATATTGAATTATGTCATTCTGGAGTGCTCGTTTAATTTATTTCATGATCGGTTTGCTTGGTTATAAGTAATGGAGTTGACGTAAAACGTTTATAATCTTCCAGAATTGTAATTAAATGTTATTAATGAGAATAAAAAAGTTTAAATGGTTTTACATATCATTTTCTATAAGTTATTAGGATGAATCATTAGATAACATGTTAATGATAATCGTTTAGCTTATTTTTTTCATGTTTTCGATCGTAATGAACTAGTTTTGATCGATTATTTAATATCATGTATATACAATGGTTTCATAACATTATATAAGAGATAATAAATATTTTATAACATGGTTGAACCATAAAAATGGTTTCATGAATATACTTTAAGGATAAATTTAAGAACAAAATTTCTTCATCCATGAAGGCTGTAAATTGGCACCTCCCAGATGATGATTTAATTTTTAAAATAAAAGAGAGAGAGAGTAAGGAGGTTGATGATGTATCTTCCATTAAAATGATATAATTATAATATATAGATGATAATGGAATAATAATCATCATTTTTATATACTAGGTTATTAGAGAATAATAAATAAATAAGGAACTTGAAAAGAAAATAAAAGGAAAAGGAAGAGGATTTTACCTATTCGATACTCCTCCTTGAGAATGTCCTTAAGGGGTTTGATTTTGGTCTTTTAGAAAGAAAAAGATCTCCTAGACGTTGGGAGGGACTAGTAAAGAGTATTTTGGAATAACTTTGAGAATATTAAAGGCTTAGAAGAGTGAGGAGAATAGGGGGTGAGTGGTGGTTTTTATAGTGGAGGAGAGAAGTGATTTCTCAATATCTTATTCATTATTTTATTATTTTTATCAAGATAAGAAATAGAGTTGATTAATATGAAAACAAACATTAATAAGTGTATGTGAGTTCAAACCAATTACTATTTAAATCATCTCTATCTCAATCATGATGCATAAATACATTTATTAATCATATTTCGTAAATTTTCATATTTCACTATTCACCAAAAATTCAATTATTTTAGAAAAATCTAAACAATTCACCCTAATAATTTTTCAATGTGTAGAATCCAAACATTAACTCCGTTTTATGAAAATAATTTTCTAGACATGATAAATTTATGTTTTAATTAAAATCACCATTTTCTTAAGGAATAAGTTTTTAAAACTATATTGATTTTATAATACCCTAAAAAATTAACTAAGGTATCCTTAAATTATCCCAAAATAATATGATAAAAAAATATTTATTTATGAATACATTTTATGAAAATGAATTATCTTTTAAATTAATTTATTAATTATAAAATTTTAATTAAATATTTATTACTCACCAAAATACAAACAATTAATTATTTTTTAAAAATATTCACTATCATTTATAAGGTGACTAAATTATATTTATACTTACATGGATGATGTTAATATTCATAAGGGTACATTACTATTCATAAGGGTAAATTTACTATTCCTAAAGGTACATTACTATTCATAAGGGTCACGTTACTATTCACCAAAAATCAAGTTGAACCTATCAGACTCTAAATAACTTAATGAATGCAACCGTGTATGTCCATTTTTCAAAATTGAAATCATAGAAGTGGAAAAATTATTCTTAAAGACTAGGTTATAAATATCTCTTATAAATAAGGAAGTGTTATTACATAGAGACTTAGTGTTTCATGCATAATAAGATTTCTAATGAATTGGAATTATTTAAGAAGAAAGATACCATAAAATATTGGGGTGTTATATTCTTCCCTCCTTCAGAAATTTATTCCTCAAAATTTTTCATGATTATAGACCTCTAAAAAGATGTGGGTGGTTCCTCTTTATAACATCCTCAGGTTCCCACGTTGCTTCCTCCATTTTATGGTTTCTCTTGAGAACCTTTACAAGTTGAGTTGTATGATTTCTCAATACTTTCTCTCCTATGTTGAGAATTTTGATAGGCACTTCATAGTTATACAATTCAAGTTATAGTTCTATTTCCTCATAGGTGAGTACATGTATTGGGTCTAGCATGTACTTCTTTAATAACTACATATGGAACACACCATGAACTTTGGATAAATTTGGGGGAATAACAAAATGGTAAGCTATAGCTCCAATTCTTTGAAGAATTTAAAATTGGCTGATGTACTTGGGGATCAATCTCCCTTTCATACATAACCTTAAGACACCCTTTGATGGGGATTATTTTATACAGACATGATCTACCAATTGAAATTACAAATCCTTTCTATGGTTGTCACCATAACTATTTTTCCTATATTAGACAACATTAATATGGGCATGAATTGTCTTCACATTTGTTTTTGTCTCTTCAATAAGTTCTAGGACCATAAGTTTCCTATCATAAAATTCATCCCAAAAAGTTGGGGTCTGATATCTCTTACCATATAATGCTTCTTATGGCACCATTTGAAAAATAGAATGGAAACTATTATTGTAGGAAAATTTCACCAAAGGTAAGCACTGATCCCACATACCTTGAAAGTAGAGTGAGCATGATATCAACATTTCTTCTAGTGTTTGAATAGTCCTTTAAGATAGTTTGTTGGTTTGGGGGTGATAATAAGTACTCATATGAAGCTCAGTATCCAAATCCTTTTGAAGACTTTTCTAGAATTTTGATCTGAATATGGGATCTCAACCAGACATAATCAATAGAGGTGAACCATGAAGTATTAAAATTCATTAATATATAGTCATTTTGGGTGCTCAAGTGTTAAATCCTCTTTTATATCAAGGAAATGTGTTGATTTTGTAAGACGATCAACAATTACCCATATTTCATTATTCCTTGTAGTCGTCCTTGGTAGTCCCATGACAAAGTCCATCGTAATTTCATCTCACTTCTACATAGTAATAGGTAGAGGTTTCATGAATCCTATAGCATGTTGTCTCCCTGCCTTCACTTGTAGGAAATCAAGACCCCTTGACACATAGTCAAAAATTTCTCACTTCATGTTATCCCACCAAAAATGTTCCTTCAGATCTCTATACATCTTGGTGCTACCAGGGTGTATAATGAAATTTGAGATATGAGCATAATAAAATAGTTCCCTTTCTAGATTAGTTTTTGATGGAACACATAAACTATTTCTAAATTTTATAACTCCATCCTCGAATACAAAATTTTCTAATCTTTCATCCTTAAAAGACTTAATTTTCTTTTTTAGTTTCTCATCATCAAATTGAGATATTTTTATCTTCTATAGTAAATATGTTTTTTCAATAATTTTCAAAAGTAATGATGTTTCAATATCGTTAAAAATTCCCATATCAATATTTATTAGATACATTAATATAAGTTCTCTCTCCATCCTCATTTGGGCCAGAAGTCCATGATCATTACTGCTTAATGCATCTTCTACCTTATTTTCCTTTAATGGGTGGTAGTGTATTGAACAGTCATATTATTTGAGTAACTCGAGTGATCCCCTTTTCCTCATGTTGATTTATTTCTATGTATAAATGTATTTTAAACTCTTGTGATCTATATATATCTCACATCTGTTACCATATAGATAGTGTATCCATATTTTCTGAGTAAATATTACAGTTACCAACTCAAGATCATGAGCTGGACAATTTTGTTCATGATCCTTCAACTTCCATAATGCATAAGCAATAAATTTATCATTTTTCATAAGGATACAACTCATTCCATTATTTGATGCATTACTGTATATCACAAACCCATCATTTCTAGATAGAAGAGTCAAAATTGGAGCATTAACCATTATTATTTTAATTTTTTCAAAACATTCCATAAATTCTTTTTTCCATATGAAATTAATCCCTTTACGTGTGATCTTGGTTTGCAGGTTAGCTAATCGGGGAAAATTCTGTATGAAATGTCTATAGTAACCTGATAAGCTAATAAAACTACATAGCTCGATTTTTTTCATTAGATTAGTCTATTATTGGATTTACTTTATCTTTATAGGATGAACTGAGATTCCATCCTTAGAGAGAATATGGCCAAGAAAAGAGACAATGTGAAGCCATAATTCACATTTACTAAAATTCCCATATAACTATTTTCTTCTATGAATTTCCAGAACAACTTGAAAGTGGTTCTCATGGTCATCATAGATGTTGGAATCTGTCAAGATGTCATAAATAAATACCGAATCCAAATCAACCAGATATTCCTTGAAAACATTGTTCACTAGGTCTATAAAAACAGAGAGTGAATTTTTCAGTCCAAATGGAATTTCTGTAAACTCGTAATTCCCATACCTGGTTCGAAATCCCGTCTTTAGACTATATTCCTTTATCATAAGCAACTGATGATATCTAGACCAAAGGTCAATCTTAAAAAAATATTGAGCTATGTGAAGTTGATAAAATAGATCATCAATGCAAGGTAGATGATACTTATTCTTTATTGTAATATCATTGATTTGTCTATAATTAATGCATATCCTTATAGATACATCATTATTCTTTACAAATAGAATAGAGGATCCACATGGAGAAAGACTAGGGTGAATGAATCCCTTTTAAATCAATTACTCTAGTTGTTTATTCAGATATACTAATTCGACAGTGGCCATTCATGGTGGAGTATTTGATATAGGTCTTGCACAAGGAATTAAATCAACAGAGAACTCAACTTCCTTATCTTGAGGATGTCCAGTTAAATCCTCTAGAAATACATCAATTTATTATTTCAGAATATACACATCTTAAATGTAAATATCCATAGATGATTTTTTTCTTCCACCCCAATAATTTCATTTAGATGAGCTACTAATGGTGGATCTAGATAATATCCAGATAATGATGTTTCTTCTCTAAATATAAGGGATTCTATATAATTATCAAATATTGAAACATTTTTCTTCTTGAAACAAACTTTTGTATCATAACTTGAAAGACAATTCATATCAATAATTATGTCGAAGTAAATCATAGGTATGATGATAAGGTCATAAACTAAATTAAAATTATGTATCACAAAGGGGACTGACCAACACATCAATATTTCAATGATACTTCCCTTAGGAGTTTTGAATAACAACTCAATCAAAATAGAAATGTCTATTTTTTTAGAAAACTGGGAAGATAAAAAATAATGAGATGATCAAGAATCAAATAAATCATTGCATAAATTCTAATAAATGATTAAAGTACATTCCACCACATAATTAGGAACTTAAACTTCCACAATTGTGATTGCATAAGCCTACCCTAGCTCCTGTGGACTTTTCTGAAGAAATTTTCCCTAATGTTTAAGAAAATCATTTTCATAGTGTCCCATATCCCTACAATTATAGCATTGAACATCATTGATTTTTCTCTTCACCTTGAATTCATTAGATCGATGACCCTTTTATCCACACTTATAACAGACTCCCATGACTTTCAAGTATTTTCCTAGATGGTTCATTACATAGTTCACATATAATTGTAATTTCTTAATTCCCTTATTCTTATATAGAGATTCAAGATTTCCATGATTATCATAAGACCTATTCTTCTCTTTATTTCCCTTGAACAAATTTGATCTTGAAAATCGTTTCTCCATTTTGATGGAACTTAATACTATTTAATTATATGATGAAAATGCTTGAGAAGACAATTACATTTGAAGAATTGGATTAATACCATCAAAGAAATGATAAATCTTGTCTTTAGAATTACATATGTAATATATGGAATACCTGGCCGGTCTTGTGAAAGTAGACTCATACTCTGCAACCCTATCTTCTTCCCTTTGTTTCAAGATAAGAAAATTTCTATTCATTTTAGTCTGTTGAACATGAGGGACATATTTTTCGAAGAAAACTTCATTAAAATTTCTCCATTCCATATCTTATATTTTATCTTTCTCCATTGTACTGTGGATCAAGGGCTACCATTGATCAGCATCACCCTCAAGACAATATACTGCAAGTACCACCTTTTAATTTTTATTACATCTTAATTCCCGAAATATATTTTCATAGGACTTGATCCACTACTCAGCTACCACTAGATTAGTAGTCCCACTTAAATATGAGGATTATGTTGTATGAAAAGATACAACATAGGTGTATCATGGGTATTCATCATAGCCTTAGTAAGTTGTCCTAATATGGTCATGATCCACTCAGCTCCAATACTAACTGTGCTGACTTTCTCAGTTGGGAAATACCTAAATTGTTTTCTAGTATTGATTCCATTTCTTCCATTAGGCTCCATCACTAAACAATGACATACACTAAATTAGGTTATAAATCATAATGCATAATTTAAAACAAGAAAAACACTTAACATAATCTGAAAATTTATGCACAACTAATCTCATAGTCATAAACATGATTTATATTTACTTTAAAATTCTTCATAATGGGTTGTAAAAAAATGAGAATTATTCTAAGAATATACCTTTGGAGTGTAAAATAAGATGTGAAGTGAGTCCTGTTTTCATATAATGTTACACCAAGTCAGGCTAGGAACACCTTGTCGAAGTTTTTACTCCTAGGTATATCTGTTCCTGACTCACATCAACTTGTAGTATCCAGACAAAGATTCATTTCTAGGAATACCCACACAATCTCTACATTACAAAAAATTCTTGGATGTTTTTCTATACTTAACATCATTGCCTATCTTTGGGTTGTTCTCCCTAATCTATATTTTCTAAATCCAATTCCCAAAGTTTCTACTAAACTTCAACGAATACCAACTGTAACGCCCCAAACCCAAAAGGTTGAAGTTAGTGCATTATTTTATTACATTAGAATGATTATAAGGAATAATATCCCATAAGATCGACCAGTTTAGTAGTCTTGAATAAACTATATATATATACATGGATCCCATTTTCATTGGGAAAACAAAATAAAACATAATATATAACAAAAGATAATAAACTACATCCTTCAAAACTCAATAAACAATCTCTTATTCATAACCTAGGGAAGGAAAAAATGAAAGAGGTGAGATCAAATGCTCAGTAAGGGTTATATAAATTGGAATCATGAATGAATAATGAGTAAATCATAATCAATTATACATAATCAATATGACATGGTGATTAATTGAAAACCACATGCCATTAATAAACAGATAATGAAAATGAATCCATAGGGTTTTTCATAGTGAAAAACTAATAGAATGTAATAAATGAATAATGAATAAAGAGAATTATTATAATTTGGATTTCATGTATCTAGAACATGAACCATCATACCATTGAGACAGTTTAAGTATATGGGTAGAAACCTGTCTGATTATTCTTTGGAAACAAAATCGATTGGTATGTTGCCAACTATTTTGTCTCATGAGACCCGTAGATGCATCTAGGGGCTATAACAGGCCCCAAAAATCAAAGAAAATCAAAATAATTCTTATAAAAATATTTAATTCCAGAAAAAAATTCCTTATTAATTTCTGTATTTCATAGAGGATACAGATTCATCAATAGTTCCGCAGTTAAAACAACATTCAAAATAAACACCATTTGTAAAAGGGCATACAACTAAGACAATAATCATATAAATCATACAATAATTTTTATATTTAATAAGAATATAATTTAAAATGAAAAATAATCTCAAATAAGAAGTAGATAAACTACATAAAAATGATTTGGTGCACAATACCAAGTAAATCTCAAAGAAATGAAAATTGAGATAAAGTCCCTTACCACATTGTAATCAATAAAATCACATGAACACAAATTAATAATCATAAAATGAATCATTTAATACCATTAATACGAATAGAATAATGATATTATATATCAAACGGAAGAATACATACACCACATACAATAAATAAGTGGCGAACAATGGAAATCTCATGGAAATAAAAGTGAGATGAGAAACCCCTTACCTTGCGCCTGAATGTGTTCTTCAATTGATATTAATGTCCTAAATAATAAAATTAAATATTTTAATTAATTATTTCATAACCTTTTCTACATTTATTTTATTAATTATAGTTTTATTAAGTTCATTAATGTCCTTATTGATAGTTTATAATATTGAATTCTGTCGTTCCAGAGTGGTCATTTACTTGATTTCATGATTGGTTCACTTAATTATAAGTAATGGAGTTCATGTAAAATGTGTATAATTTTATAGAATTGAAATTAAATGTTATTAATGAGAATAAATAAGTGTAAATGGTTATACATATCATTTGGTTATATGGTATGAGGATGAATAATTAGATAAAACGCTAATGATAATCGTTTAGCTTAATTTTAGCAGTTCTTCGATCACAATGAACTAGTTTTGATCCATTATTTAATATCATGTATATAAAATGGTTAAATAATATGATATAAGAGATAATACATATTTTTTAATTTTTTTAAACCATAAAAATGGTTTCATGATCATACTTGAAAGATAAATTTAAGAATGTAATTTCATCGTCTATGAAGGTTGTAAATCGGCACCTCCCGGACGATGATTTCATTTTTAAAATAAAAGAGAGAGAGAGAGTAAGGAAATTGATGATTTATCATCCATTAACATGATAAAATAATAGTATATATATGATAATATAGTTATCATTATCATTTGGATAGAGGAAGTGAGGAGAGAATAATAAATAACGAAGGAACTTTAAAAGAAAATAAAAGGAAAAGGAAGAGGATTTTACCTCTTTGATACTCCTCCTTGAGAATCTCTTTAAGGGGATCGATTTTGGTCTTTTGGAAATACCAATAGCTTTTGGATGTGGGGAGGTACTAGGAAATAGTATTTGGGAAGAACTTTGAGAAGCTTCAAGGCTTTTATGAGTCAGTAGAAGAGGGGGTGAGGGGTGGTTTTTATAGTGGAGGAGAGGAGTGATTTCTCAATATTTTATTCATTATTTTATTATTTTACTCAAGACAAGCAATAGTATTGATTATTGTGAAAAACAATTTTAATAAGTATATTTTAGTTTGAACCAATGTCCATTTACATCATACATGACTCAATCATGATTCATAAATTCATTTATTAAGCATATTTCGTAAATTATCAAATTTTACTATTCACAAAATTCAAGTATTTCAAAAAAATCCCAAAAATTCACCCTAACCATTTTTTGACGTGTAAATCTAAAAATGAACTCCATTATATAAAAATAATTATATTTATATAGGAAATTTAATTTTTAATTGAAATCAAATTTTTTTCAAAAAATAAGTTTTTTAAAATTATAACTGATTTTATAGTACCTTAACAAATTAACTAAGGTCTCACTAAATTATACAAAAATATTAAGAAAAAAAAATATTGATTTATGAATACATGTAATGAAAATGAATTATCTTTTAAATTAATTTATTAATTATAAAATTGTAATTAAATATTTAGTCCTCACTTAACACCAACACTTAATTTTTTAAAAATATTCACCATCATTTATAATTTGCCAAAATTTTATTTATGCTTACATGGGTGAGGTTACTATTCATAAGGGTACATTACTATTCAAAAGTGTCAAGTTACTATTCGTAAAGGTACATTAATATTCTTAAGGGTCAAGTGGCTATTCAAAAAAAATTATGTTGATCCTATCAGACTATAAATAACTTATTGAATGGAACTGTGTGTGTTAGTTTTTCAGAATTCAAATCATAAAAGCGGGAAAATTGTGCTTAAACACTAAGTTATAACTATATCCTATAAATAACTAAGTTTTGTTTCACATAGACTTAGTGTTTCATGCATAATAAGTTTTCTATTGTATATAAATCATTTAAGAAGAAGCATACCATAAAATATTGGGGTGTTATACAATAAGCCATGATATCACTAATAGAACTCATCCGAGTGATCATACCCATTAGGTCTCTCCATGAAATACTCATTGTATCTCTAAATATCACGTTTCCTAGATAGTGGATCACTCCTAGAACTTCTAGGGAATTCCAAATAACCTATCGTACCAATATTCTAGATAGGGGATCAATTCCTTGTGCATAGTGACCATCTAATACCATGAACCCCTCCTCAGAAATACTATTCGATAGAGGATACCACCCCGGGCCTCATAGAGGGATTCTACAAAATCCATCCAGTCTCATCACATAGAGGGGGTCAAAATTCTTTTCGTAGGACTTAATGATACACTATACCTCATAGGCATTGACCAAGGGAACTCACCCAACAAAACATGGTCTATACTGAAGATATAGAGGCCCTCATAGTTCCCTAGAAAAAGTATACAGTGTTAAAAGTAGGTTCCCTAGACCTAACTCATGTATGTAATTTGGTTACAATTACATGTATACAGTTTTATATATACATGTTTTTTTATATTACATGAATTTTGTTGATACTTCTATGTCCACTATATTTATGGAAGTGTCCTTAGATTACATGTTTTATCAAATGATTATAACAGTTCTTAGGCTACAATGATAACTTAGAGATATCATGACAGTAATCTTGAAGTTTTGTCCTATGTCCCATATATATCCTATAGATATCAAAAAGATGATGTGCAACCATCAAGTGTAGGGGACTCATAATCATTGAGACTTTTTCTCATGAAGTTTTCACTTGGTGATCTCTAGCATGTAAGATCATGAGGTTAAATTCTCTAATAGAAACACCACATGTTTTAGGTGTCATTTTTTGTTCATATCTATGAAGATGTGTATTGGTATCCTAAATTAATATCATTATCAATGTGCAACATTTTATCACATACATTGATGAAAGGAAAAACAATGAAATTAAAGTCATGGAGAGGTAGATTGTGTTGGGTGTTTCTTTGGTGGTATGACATTGGTCGAATGGTCAAGATAGATTTTTTCACTTTCGAATTAAGGAAGCGGTTTATCAGGACTAGTTGATTAGGATTATAATACCTTCATAAATCCATGGTCATGGTAGTCAAAGGTAATTTATTCCAATTAGATCAAAAAACAATAAAGAATGAATGGATGATGAAACAAGATGTGAAACATACTTTATGAGATGTCATGAGACAAAGATATTATATTACATGGATTTTTTTCACAGGAAAGGTTATTGTTTATAGAAAATTTCCTCATCTTATTAGGGGCCTTTATGGGTTTCTATAATCTTCTCTTGGTTTGTGAATAATATTCACTACTATTGAGATAAGGACCCAGAGGGTCACACATAAAAGCATATTCAAGAGTCAGCCTAATTCTATTGAATAGGTGTATAGGACACAGTGTGACCCAACATGGGGTTAGATATTTTTTTGAGAATAAACATTTACTAAAGAATTAATAAATTATTAAGTATTTAATTATATAATAATTAGGTAAAATTTATTTATTAAAAGTATTCACAAGTTATTAAGTGAATACATAGAAAAATATTACATTAAAAAAATATTATTTTTATATTCAAGGTTCGTTTAATATTTGTGGGAATTACAAGTAGAGTTAATGAATAAAATTTTCACACACATATATATATTGTTTATGCCGATATTTCCTACAAATCATAATTTCTTCGACCAAGCTTTAGGCCGAAATAGTTTTTTTAGATGTTGGTGATAAATTCTACTCAATTGTGGAATTTCAAACAATAAAAAATTTGATAATTTTATTAAAAAAATTATTTTAATGGCGGAGTGAGAACCATGGAAGTGGAATCATAAAAAATAAACCCTAATTATAGGATGTTCATTTCTGGAGTGCAGCAGGCTATATAGAATCAACATTCAATAAAGTGGTAGTGGTATAAGTTGCTATTGGAAAAGGGGAAAACGTTTTCCATAAAAATATTTCTCAAAAACCAAAAAAGGAATATGAACTTATGTTGGATGATTTGAACCCCAACATGCCTCCTCACAACCAGTGACTGCTGTGACCACTACCTCCCTTCCTGACCGACCTCCACCAGTCTGGAACCATGCACCACTATTTTGGGGTTTCCACCCAACCACAACATAGTTCATATAATACCTCCATATCCTTACTGATCTTTTCCATTTGCCACCCTAATTGACCCCCTTATTCTACCTCTACCACTACTAGAGACCTGAGTGCACACCACCACCTCAAAACATTATGACCGCTACCCTCACATGCTGACCACCCTGAGTACCCGCACCCCAGCCATGACCAAAGCCTTAACAGTGAACCCCAACCCAACCTCAATCTGAATATCCATGATCGAGCTTCAACCAAACTACCTTTTGTCATGTTTAACCCAACCTGCCCCACAATGGACTTGGGTGGGCCGACCCAACTCAGAATGGGTAGAGGTGGGTCTACCAGGCCTATAACATCCCAGTATGGGGTGTTTCTGGCCCAAATGGGTTTGTGTAGGTTTATCTTGACCTGTATTCGGCCTGTATGGGGTTATGGGGCTCAGGAAAATTTTAATACAATGAAAATTAATTTACTAATTTTACCTTAAAAAATAATTATTATTTTATTTTTTGAAAAATTTATTTAATTTTCGTATAAAACTATATTAATTTATTAATTTAATTTTTTATTAAAAAGGTTAAATTAATATTGGTACTGAAAAAATGTTATTATTTGAATTTAAATAATTCATATAATTTATTAAATTTCCCCAAACTTAAATTTATTTCATTTTAAATTTTATCAAATTTTTATTTTTTCTCACTAATTGGTCTCTCGCAATGACCAAAACTATGTTTTTCTAGGTTATTTGTATTTAAATATTTATAATAACTTTGTGAGATATCAGTAATAATTATTTATTTATTGATGGTATGCACATCATCCTTTTTCATTCAATATGTATAAGTGTATGTGCATCCATTTTTATTTGTATGTATGTTGCACTTCCTGAGATCTCATTGCTTGTGTGTGGAAGTACATTTGTACTACTAATGATCACAATGTAAGACATAGATCATGCGAAAATGAGGTGGTACCCCTAGACGAGTAGAGAAAACACTAGATTGGGGGAGAACCAAGATACGAGTCAATACCCAAATCAAGTCTTATACCTCAATGTAATAGTTGATCCATTTATTTTAAATAGATCAATACTATTATATGCTCAAAACTAGTCAGCTAATTTATTTCCTTTATGAATGTTTTTTATTTTATGCATTACCATGTGTGCAGAAAACACATAAAATAATTGGTTAAAAAATTCATATAGAAGAAATGATTGTATTCTACTAATAAATGATCATTTTGAGTGTGGAAACATAGTATGAACATATTTAATAGAATTGGATCACATTCATTGAGATATATTAAAAACTCTTAAAGCATGATTAAGTCATGAACACCTTCTGTCACTTAAATTTGAACAAAACTGGGTGTACAAAGTGCTCATCGGTTTGAGTTGATGGTGCCTCCTACCGTGAAGGAGTTATAATGAGAGTGGTGAGTTAAATTAACTAAATTATCTACAAATAAATAGATAAATATACCTTGATATCTCTTTAGCGGAAAATTATTGAGGTAATCAAGGTCATAATTCTGAGAAGTCGGGACTTCAATTAACAATTCAGGGAACTACAATTCAATGCGGTTAGCCAACCTGGTGCCTACCTTGAGACTCTATAAATAGTAGAGTATCCAGATCTTGTAAACTATTAAGCGATGTTTCAAGGATCCTTATCACTAGAATACTCAAAAGGTATATTATTATAAATCTATTAGTGAGGGATACTAGGGTTCGATAAAATAGTGGGATAAATTTAATGATTTAATTAATTGTCAATAATTTATAAATCGTTAATCAAAATAAATTATTAACTGCTAATTTTTTTGTAGATAAAAATGGAAATCACCAACACCACCAGAACATTATCGCTGTGATTTATTTAGGATAATGAAAATATCTTGATCGACTATAACTTCTAGGAGAGGTACATGCACTTACATATAATACTATGCTAAGAGAGGAAGCTTTATGTGCTAGTGTCCTCACATACTACTATTCATCCTTAGGTAGAAAGAAATGTAGATAAAGATCAGTGGAAGAATCATATAGATAATACACTATATGTACAATGTATCATGTTATCATAAACATCCTTTCATTTACAAAAAATGTATGTGGATGAAGATGTTTACAAGATTCTAACTCATCTCCATCAATTATATTAGGAGAGAGTTAGTCAAGAAAGGTATGATATATCAAGTGCACTTTATAAGTGTAGGATAACATAGGGGAATGAAGAAGTACTTCACATACTCAAGATGATTATGTACATTGAGAGAATTAAATCCCTTGGGTTCAAACTAAAAAAATAACTAGAAAATGATCTCATTATTAACTATTTAAAACCAATATTCTCGACTTTTATTATTAATTATAATATGAATAATGTTAAATAGTCACTCCCATATATATTTTTTTAGTTATCCATGATTATAAGTATATTAAGAATACTAATTCTATAGTCCTTATAGTGAACAAGAGGTTGTAGGTAAAGGCTAAGGGGTCTAAAGAGAAGTACCAGAAAAAGACATTGATGAACCATACATCCAAAAGGCTAAATATATAGTGAGTTAAATGAGTAGAAGGATTTATTTTCATGTGGAAATAAAGGACACTAGAATAATAATTACATATACGTAAAAAAGAAGTAAGGTGATGCTTCTACTTTGGGTATTTTTATCATTGAATGAAATATTTCATTATCTACAAGTTGGTTATTTGATACAACATGTGAATCACACATTTTTATTCATATTAAAGAACCAAGTATATTCTAGATTATTCAAAAAGGGTGATTTGGATCTCTAGGATACAAATGGTGAGAGTCTAGATGCCTTGGAAGTTGTATATTATCATCTGACTTTTCCTAGTGGTTTGGTTCTTATATTGAATAATTTTTATTATGTTTCTTTGGTTAAAAGAAGCATAATCTCAGTGTCAAGTTTGGCCAATATGGTAATTATTTCAGGTTTGGAAATATTTTTTGTCTCTTTTATAAGGATAACATATTTTATGGTACAATGCATCTTAATAATTACATTTATATACTTACACTCAAAAACCCTAAATGAAAGTAAATAACAGAACCAATGAACATAAATAATATAACACCTGCCTATGGAAATTTAGTCATTGTCATGAAAATGATAATAGTTTATAGAAATTAAATCAAGTAAGGTATTTATAATCAATTTAGTTAAATTACCTTGATATATATCATGATTTTTTATAATGGAAAATGAATAAATCAACCTTATCTAGGAAAGGATAAAGAGCCACTAAATTACTGGAATTAATTCATACTGATGTATGTGGATTGTTTTTGGTAGAGTAAAGGGTAGGGATTTCATAAATCGTTAATTTTATCAAATACTACAGTTGGTATGGTTTTATCTCCTTAATTAATTATACGTCACATTCCTTTTAGATGCTTAAGGAATACTGACATGAAACAGAAAATTATCTTGGTAAGGAGATTAAGGCACTTCACTCAGAAAAAGGAAGAGAGTATCTTAATCAAGATTCCATTGATCACTTTAAAGAGTGTGGGATAATATACCAACTCACTCATCCTTACAAACCAAAGTGGAATAGTTCTATTGAAAGGAGGAATCAAACCTTGCTTGACATGGTTAGAATAATGATGAGTTAGGAAAATCTTCTGTTATCCTTTTAAGGACATGAATTGTAGAACATGACATATTCTATTAACTAAGTACCAACTAAAGTGACAAATGAGATTTCATATGAGTTTTGGAATGTAAAGGAATACTTCTTTTATATATATTTTTATTAGGATGTGAGGATTTATCAATACTATACCTAGTGAAAAATTTTCATCCAAAATCATGAAATTTCTCTTTATAGGTTATTATAAATAAATTGAATGATATTACCTAAATAATCCTTATAATATAAAACTGAGTGCGGTAAGGAATTACATATTTCTAGAAAGGTAACACATTTCCAATGTAAATAGTGAGATAAAGATTTACTTTGATGACGTTGATTCTCAAGATGAACGAGAGTGGTATGAGAAATTTTTTTACAAGAGACAGTGGTAGATGAAGATATTCTTGAGACAAAAGTATTTATTTTGTCAACTTTATAGGTTAGATAAATAGAACGTTATGGTTTTCTTATCCATGATTAAATAGATAAATTAATCAATGATAATGATAAACCTCTAACTTATAAGGAAAAAGTAGATTGAAATTATACTGCTAAATAGAAAGAATCTATACATTCCATGATGGAGTCTATGTACTTAAATCATGTTTGGCTTTTGGAAGACCCTCCAGCTAATGTAAAACCCATTGGGTGTATATGGGTATTCAAGAAAAATAAGAACTTGGATTGTAAAGTAAATACGTAAAAGAAAAAATGGTAGAAAAGGGTTTTAATCAACATCAAGGCATATAATTTGATGAAACCTTCTCACTAGTAGTAATGCTAAATCCAATCAAAATATTACTTGCAATAAAAACCATACATGATTATGAGATTTGAAAAATGGATGTCCAAATTACTTTTCAAATTGTTAAGTTTGTTAAAGACATATATATGACTCAACCTAAAGGTTTTATAAATTAAAATAAGGGTGAAACGTTTGCAAGTTATAAAGATCAATTTATGGGTTTATGATGGCATCATGACCATGGAACATTCATTTTGATGGGGATTTAAGAGAATTTAGTTTCATCAAGAATGAAAACAATCAATATGTATATAATAAGGTTAATGGGAATTAAATCAGTTTCATTCTATTATATGTTGATTTAATATTAATAATGGGAAGAAAAATGAAAGTATTACAATCAGTTAAGTCTTGGTTAAATGAGCTCTTCTATATGAAATACTATGGTGATGTATCCTACATTATTGGGATCAAAATCTATTAAGATCGATCTTAGATGTTTCTTTGGATATGTTAAAAAATATATATTTATAAATTACTTAAGAGGTACAAATTAGAACAATACAAGAGAGGTTTGTGGTCAATGTGACATGGTATTAATATCCCTATGAAAATGTACCCCTAAACCCACAAGGATATTGAATGAATGATTATAAGACCTTTTTATTTAGTAGTGAGATCTATCTTTTCATTAAGAAAAGTGGAAAGATATCAAGATAATCTATGTGAGTTGCATTGATAAACTGTAAAAACAATACTTAAGTACTTGATATGTGCAAAAGATATGTTCCTAGTGTATGGAGGAGATGAAGAACTAGTAGTGGGAGGATAAATTAATGCTAGTTTCGAGATATATCATGATGATTTGAAATCATAGTCAAGATATATATTTTTCCAGAATGGTGATGCAGTGAGATGGATATGCTTGAAGCAACCCATGGTCTCCAATTATATAACAAAATATGAGTAAATCATGGATTTCTATGAATCTAAGAAGGTAGTTTGGATACACATCTTTGTCTCACATATTAGTGTTGTGCCTAGTAGCATAGAAGTTTTTCTAGTTTATTGTGATATTATTAAAATAGTGGTGATTTACAAGGATCCCAAGTGACACTTGAGGACAAAAAAAATACTTAATTAGTTTCATCTCTTCAGTGATTTTACACAGAGAAGTGAATTCTTAGTTAACCGAGTAGCCGCAGAGGATAACATGGAAGACCCCCTAACTAAATCCATATATCACCATAATAATGATTCACATGAGAGGGATAGTCTATTGATACTTGTTATAAATTAGATCTAGTGAAAGTGGGAGTGTTAAAAGTGGTTTACCTAGAACAGACTCATGTATGTAATTTGATTACCTTTACATGCATACTGTTTGATATATATATATATATATATATATATTTGTCTGACCAGAATAGTATTGATACTTCCATCTCCACTATATTTATAGAAATTTACTCAGATTATATGTCATATATAGTGGTTATAAAAGATCATAGGTTATAATGATAACCTATAGATACTATGATAGTAATCTTGAAGTTTTGTCAAATGGTTTAAATATATCATACTGATAGGACATAGATGATGTGAGACCATCAGGTACTGGGGGATCATAAGCATCGAGATTTATTCATATTAAGTTCAAACTTGGTGATATCTAGTAGGTTAGATCAGGAGGAAATTCCCTCCAGTAGGAATACCACATGTTTCTAGTGTTATTGGTTATTCCTATCTATGAACATGTATACTGGTCTCTTGATTTGAGATTATTAACAATGTGTACCATTTGATCACATAATTTTATGCAAGGAAAAAAGAATGGCATTGAAGTCATAGAGGGGTAACTTGTGTTGGATTAATATTTGGTAGTATGACATTAGTTGAATGGTCAAGATAAAAATTTTCACTTCAGAGTTGAGGAAGTTATATCTCCGGCCTAGTTGATTAGGATGGTAGTACCTTCATAAATTCATGTCCATAGTAGTCAAAGGTAATTTTTTCCAGTTTAATCATATAATAATAAAGTAAGAATGGATGATAACATAAGTTATTCATTTTGATTTATGAGATATCCTGAGACATAGAGATTATATTAAATAATGCGTGTTCATAGGATATGTAGTCATTTCTATGAATTTTCCTTGTCTCCTTAGGGGCATTGATGGGTTGCTAGACTCCACTCTTGTTCTATGAATACTATTCACTACTATCGAGATAAGAATCTAGTGGGTATCACAAAATAGAATATTCAAGAGTCTTCTATATTCAGTTTAATAGGTCTATATGTCATAGTGGGACCCACCACGAGTCCCAAGATGTGTTCAAGAATAAAAAATTTTCAATGAATAAATAAATTCATTATTATTCAAGTATAGAATAAATAGGTTGAATTTATTTATTAAAAGTATTCACAAGGTATTAAGTAAATACACAAAAAAAATATTATAGGAACAAATATTATTTTTTATATTCATGATTCATTTAATATTTATGTGAATTATGTGTTGAGTTAGTGACTCAATTTTATCAAATAAGATATTTATTATATATTATATGGATGTTATAAAATTTAAATGACATATATTATGCAACTTGTTCATCATAACACTTAATTTATTGACCATTAAGTCAGTGTTACATTATTAATGGCTGAGGAAACCTTTTTAGGTAATCAACACACACTATATAAGAAAGAGGGAGCTCTTTTCAGGGAAATTATTTATACCCACGAATTTGAGATCTCCCCTCTCCTCATTCCCACATAAAAGAGAGATAAATCTTCCATCCAAGCTTCTAATCTTCAATATTTTTCATGGATTGAAGGGATGAGATCACAGTGATCACTATGACGTCAAATGAATCATCATATATCCATGTTAGTACAAAAAATTTGATAATTAGAGTCAGTATGGATACTTATATAATGTGTGGATGACCTAGAGGGGTTCAAGCTTAGATCCATTGAGCAAATATCTCTAGTAATGATCTACAGTCGACCGCATCTTTGATCTGAATGAGGTAATGATCCATTTAAAATTTTTTCTTAATTAATTCACATGAGACCCTCATACCTCTACTGAGGCTCGAATTTCTAGACAAGATAATGTCTTGTCACTCCATTGATGAAATTTTTAAACCCTCAACCCACCATCTTCCACATCCAGCCACAGTACCTTCACATGATGTGTATTATTAGTACACAGCGTGTATCATTTACCCTTAATCTACCCATGCACGACATCCCATGATCATGTACATATGTATATTCCTATGTACTTTGTATTTACTTGTGTACCTGGATGTTTTCGAGTACTCTAGTCATATTTGAGTACATAGTCGTGACTGTGTATACAACCTATGCTTGTGTTGTTGGTTATTTCCATTCTTGTGTACCCCCATGGTACATTTCGAGCTACTAGCATTAGATCACATGGTGTGTGACATGTGTCACATGACATGTGATATTTTATCTATGAATAAACCCTATCACTGTAAAGGGGGACTAAACAACATGTGTTCTTAGGACTACACTCCATGTAGTCAATATTTTTTACAGAATCACAGGCTAGTCTACACATCTTTCCACACCACCTACATCATCATCTCCACTACAAGCATGCTCGAAAATTATATATATGGGGTTGATCATCTTTTATATCACTAGTGGATGTATTTTAGCCACCTAATATTCTCTAGAATAGAATCTTGTCTCACCGAATCACAAGACGTCCGCCAAACCAAAACAAAAAAACACCAATTCAATCCTGATCTACCTCTGATCATCGACCATCATCATGTCACCTTGATCACTATATCTATAGTGAACCCTAACCCACAATATCGATCTGTTTCATAGAAGATAATTTTCACAATGATTGAATACTGGGTATTGGTCAAAAAGAAATCCAAGGAAATACTAATAATGAATCATGTGAATAAATGTGGGAGAAAATAATAAACCAAAAAAATGGAATGATCCTCGACCATATTCGGGTTGTCCGCAATTTATTTCCATCAGAAAGACGAATGAAGAACAAATAAATAATCAAATAATATCCACTAAAATAAAGCATCAATCCATAAAAATCTTTTTTGGTGAATTTATTCATGTTGTATAAAAAATATTAACATAGGATAAATCCAAATAAATCAAATTCAGTACCTCTAGTTTGGATCAATAATTGGTGAAGAATGGTTCTGTGCTATTGTTATTGGCAAGATCCATAAAATCCATTACTATTAGCGATCCTTGTGGAAATTTGATCATTTATACACAATCCCAATATCTGAAAATTTTCATATACACTCTCTTATCAAATCATAGGTTTATGTAGCTAAC
This sequence comes from Viscum album, assembly GCA_963277665.1. Taxonomy (NCBI): domain Eukaryota; kingdom Viridiplantae; phylum Streptophyta; class Magnoliopsida; order Santalales; family Viscaceae; genus Viscum; species Viscum album. Next base: position 223,900 of record CAUJRU010000391.1, on the reverse strand, counting down.
CCTAGGATTTGGTCATAAGCATGTATATATTAGAGAAGGATAGGTCATGGTGATTAAACAAATAATAAATAAAATAATTAATTTATCATTGAATATGACCATGATAAAATCCAACCTCCCGATACCAAAAAATATTATGTCATGCCTAAGTTAAAACCCACATTTTGAACTCAATGAAAGTATCATATTTTTGATATGAGAATCCATTCATGAGTTATTCCATTATTTCAAAAACCTGAACACATGCGATATAATATATTTAGTAATTTTATTATATCAACACCGAGTTCACTAGACCTCAGAATCTCACAGAATATCATATTGTTTTTTCCATGTTCGTGGTCACCCAAGGTAATGATGATTCAAGAATAAAACTATATCAAGAAAATTCTACTTGAATAACTTGTTGGATCCCTCACGATCTATGAGATTTCTATAAAACTGAAAGCTAAAAAAGGAATCCAATGAATTAAAGGAGAAAAAGAACATTTAATTCAATGAAATTAATAAATACTCTATAAATTATGATTAAAATCATTTAAACCTAGTAAATAAGATGAAAAAAATTCATAAGAGGGTATAAATATTTTCATCATGCCAAAAAGTATAGTGAATTATTAGAAAAAGGGGTAACTTTCTTCAAATGAAAAAATTAGTGACACATCAAAATAGAGTACCCCAAATTCAATACGATTATTAAGGATATAAATAAAAATAATAAATCCTTCAAGGTTTTCACATGGAGTGCAATTAGTGACACCCTCTACTCAGCCTAATCAAGTGATGATGCTGAAAAATTTCTCATGGTTGAAATTGAGGTATGTAATAAAGTAAATTCATTTTCTTTATACTATTTTTATTCAAGTTATTAAAATTATCTATGTTATGAGGTTATTAAAAATTCTATAGATCAATTAGTAGATGGATTTTTAAATTCATCTCAAAATTCAAAGAACTTAGAAAGAAGCATAATCAAGTAGTTTTTAAAGGGATAAACTCTAAAAAGGGAAAGAGGAGTTATCCTCGAAATTAATGAAAAACCACAATGTAGAAAAATTAAAGTATATGAATAAAGGTCTTAAAAATTCTCTTTCAAAGATAACTCAGGTAAAAAATATTTAAATAAACTCATTTATTACCAAATCAAGTAAAAATAATTTTGGAAATTTCTTTTTAAATCGAACTAGAACCTCTAAAAATCAAATGTTTATAATAGAATGATCATAAGATAAATTTTGTAATTTTTATTGTAAAACTAGGAATCTTATTTATGAAAGAAATTGAAAAAATTATAATTATGTAAGACCTAGAAGTGTTCATATCTCTATAAATATTTTGAGAATATCTTTTTTAAAACAACTATGGGTTCCCAAATATCTTTTAATTAACACATATGGATCGAAAATTTTGGTATGAAATTCTTTAGTTTCTTGAATATTTTTTAGGAAAAGTGTATTTAGAGAAAATTAAAAATATCCACATAATAAACTTATGGCAGGCTATCAAGACACATGCATGATGACTACTTCGAGTTCAACTATATTGAAAATATTGATAGAGTCCATGTCACTTTTTGTGATAATTTAAGGATTAAGATCATCATTATAGGTACTATTGGTTTTTAAAATCCTAATGTTATAAAAGATAATTCTTTTATTAATGGTTTATTTTTTTATACATATTATTAAATTATGAAACAATTGGTTTAAAGTATCTTTTGAAAATAATTTTTTATTGTTTTTTATTCCCAAGGAAACATTTTATTTTTAGATTATCATTCTAAAAAATGTTTATGTTATTTATTTAAAATATATTTCTAGTCAAAATGATAAATGTTTCAGTGTATAAGATAAAGAGTCATTAATTGGGAATAAGTTCCACGCTCATTGTAGTATAAACACACTTTTCAAACACAACCGAAACTATCTTGTTTGATATTTACCTAAATTGCATTTCAAAAATAACATTGTTTGTGGCCAAATTGGTGATAAATAGAAACATTTATCAAAAGGAAGTATCCACATGTAAGTCCATTTATATTATTAGTCTTGATATTTTTAGACCAACCCAAGTGTCAAGAATATGAGGTAAATCATACACTTTTTAATCATTGATGATTATACAAGATTTACCTAGGTTTATTTCTTGGCTTCTAAAAATGAGGTTTATAAATTTATTATTAAATATACCCTGAAATTCTGAAAAAGATTATAATATCATATCCATTTTAGGTGATCATGGGGGAGAATCTAAAAATAAATATTTTTATAAACTTTTTCACTTCCCAAGGTTATAGTCATTCTTTTTCCACTCCATACATTCCACAAAAAAATAGGGTTGTTTAAAGATGGAATAAAACTCTTCATGTTATTGAAAAAATAGGTTAAATAAATTTAAATTCCTAAATATTTTTATACCAAGGTGGTAAATTCTATTAGCTATACCTTGAATCATGTTCTAATGATACCTTTCCTTAAAATTACCCCTATGAACTTTGTAAATGAAAAATTACAAAAGTTGGATTTTTTAAAGTGTTTGGATATAAATTCTATATTCTTAACACCAAAGAAAAACTAGGAAAATTCAACCCAAAACCTAATGAATGTATTTATATTGGGAACTATTACTAAATTAGATAATACCAAGTCTTTAATAAAAACACCAATACCATAGGAAAATCAATCCACATCAAATTTTATGGTAATTTTCCTAAACCCCATCCTCAAATTGACGATATTGTTGTTTCACTAGGATTTTTGACCTTACAATATCTATATACTTTTAAGGAAATTTATGTTAAGGAAAAATCACAATATATCCTTTTATCCAATGCATGGGGGAAATAAAAACCATCCATTATAAAATTATATTGGTGATTTATAAGATGATACTTATACTAGAAGTATGGTTTTAAATGAGTTTGACCACCACCATTTTGTTTTTAACCTAAAACCCTTAAATATTTATGATTTCACTAATGATAAAAATTGGGTACTTATAATGTAATAATAATGGAAGCAATTCACAAGGAACAATATTTTGACTCCTATTGAAAGACCCAATGATCATCCCATTATTGGTAATAAATGCATTTTTAGAAATAAGTTAGATGAGTCAGGTAAAATCACTCATAAAAAATATAAATTTGTTTCCAAAGGATATATTCAAGAATAATTCATTGATTACAGTGAGACCTTTTCACCCATCCCTGGGGTTGAATCCAATAGAATCTTATTTAAATTTTCCAGACATTTTTTTTCATACGGATGTTGAAAGTAATTTTTTTAATGTATTTATTTATTATTTATTTTTAATAACCAACCATTTTTACAGATTTAAAATTTTAAAATCAGGTTTTTAATTTAAACCTGAATCTTTATAGTTTAAAACATCCCCCTCGGGCTTGGTATGAAATATTAACTAAATTTATTTTATAAATTAATATTAAAATGAAAAAATCCTATTCAATTTTTATTTTAAAATATATTTCAAATGATTTATTAATTGTCAAAATTTATAATGATGATATATTTTTTGGTTTTATAAAATAATCTCTTTTTAATGATTTTTCAAATTTAATGAGAAAAGAATTCAGAATGATATTAATAGGTTCGTTAAAATATTTTCTTGGTTTTAAAAATCTCTCAAAATAGGGATAAAATTTTTCTCAGAATAATAAAATTTACTAATAAAATTTTAAACATTTTATAATGTAATAATTAAATTAAGTATTTACACCTATGATAATTTTTTTTGTAAAATAACATTGCATAAAGATATAAAATAGTCGATAACAAGCTTTATAGAGGTATAATTGGGAGCCTTATTTACTTTACTATGACCTGTCGAGATATCATGTTAAATGTTTTCATTTTTGCTCACTTTTAATCCAATCTGAAAGAATAAAATTTAAAATATATTTAACTAATTTTTAGATATTTAAAATGTTATAAAAATCATGGTTTATTTTATACAAAAGATGCCTCTTTTGAACATACAAATGTTTCCAATGCTGATTTTGGAGGATGTCAATTAGATAGAAAAAATAAAAGTTTGACTTGTCACCTAATAGTAAAATACATTATATATTATATTATTAAAATAATCTATTTCTATTTCAATGAACATTTTTGAATATATAGTTTTAGGGAGTTGTTTCACCCAAATTATATAGATGAAACACACTCTCTTAGATTATTGGAAAAATTATGACCATGTTCTAATTGATTTTTATAAAACTAGTGCAATTAGTATTTATAGAAATCCAATTCAACACTCATTCACTAAGAACATTGAACTTATACACTATTTTTTGAGATACCACTTACAAAAAGGATATATCATGTTAGAGTTTATTAGGATATATCTTTTATTAGCTAATGTTTTTAAAAACACCTTACGTAAGAATGTTTTGATTTTATTAAAGGGAAGTAAAGAATTTTTTAAATATTTTTTCCTTTAGAAATATATATTTTTCAAATTATTTGAATTTTTATCCTTTAAATAATATTTTAATCTTTGATATTTTTAAAGGAGGAGCTATTTAAATTGTTTTAAATGACTTGTATGTTTATGAGTTGTTTCATGATAAACACAAAGGGGGAGAACAGTTTCACATTTATAAAGGGGGATAAATGTTTATATATATATATATATATATATATTAATATAAAGGGGATAACCATATAACACTAACTTGGTAAAGTAAATCAAGTTTGAATTTTCTAAGAAAAAATATCCCTATCTGGATAAAAATAAGTATGTGTGGTTCTGGTGTTTATGCACTAAGAGGTATTATCCTTGAAAATGGATATTTTGGTTTCAACCTAATCTTCACCCTAGGCATGAGTAGAGGGCCTTTACTGAAAACCTATTTTGATACTCTTGAGGGATATTATTTAAATAAATAAAATTATATTTATAAGTCATTTTAAAAGGTTTGATTTTTATCTTTGTTAAAAATATCTTCAAAATATATTTTTTAAATTCCATTCTAGAATATTTAAATTATTCTTGAGATTAGTTTTAGAATATGTTTATTAGAAAATATTCATATTCCATTATCTCTTAAGTTTATTTTTTATACTAAGTGTTTTAGATCATAAAAAATGTGGAGATTATTGTTCCTCACATTGTTTTAAATGATATAAAACACCATTTATCGATATAACCATTTCATTTCATGATATTTTAGTGTTCATGTTTGGGGATGAAGGATGGTTGTAAATAGAACAAATGAATTCCTAAAAATAATTATTTAATGTTACCTTGAAGATTCACACTAGATGGAACTAGAGATTAGATAGAGTAGAGTCACTGGCTAGACAATGGAATGATAAGTGGCCCCAGGCCACTGTCGAGTCCACTGGCTACCCGATTGAGAAGAAATGTACAACTAGGGGATATATTTGAATACATACTCCTACCATGACCTAGTGTTTAGACATTGGGAACCCAAAAGTTAGGTGGTGGTCCTATAGGATTTCCGATGAGATCATCCAGCTAGCCAGCATGCCCTTTTAAAGTAGCCATTTTTATTGGACCTCACAGCTTGAACACACTATTTAAATTTATTTAAGAACCAAGAGTTATTCAAAAAAACTATGTTAGTTTTTTGGCCTATAAATATAACCATAAAGACAATTAAACATTAATAGAAATGAATTAAAATGAAAATTTGATGTGAATCGAAGTATCTTGATTCTTATCTTGAGAATATTCTTGTGCCTCATTATTATACTCAAATTCTCTCTAATATATTATTCAATATTTATCTAATTATTATTCTTCTAATAATTTTGAGAAATTAATGAGTTAATTTTAAAGTTTTTTCCTCTATATGAACCTCCTCCACATATTATTCTCTTGGGTGATCACAACCACTAAAGTGATGGAATTGGGTTTCTTGATAAAACCGTGTATAAAAGTTGTCTCTTATTTATTCTTGATTCTATTAATAAATCCAATTAAAAATAAAGTTTTTTACATATCAAATTTCTTGAACACCTATATGGAAAATTAAATTTATTCAAAGGTTTATCGACTACCATTAAAATCAAGGGATTAATCTAAAATTTATCAAGATATTGAGTGGAGGAGACATAGGGACTTATCTTGAGTTATTTCTAAATGACTTCATCAAATTGTGTTATAATTAATATTTAATATCCATGGATATTACTATTTTGATTCATATATATTGTTATTACTTTTTTTATTTTTTTTCTATTAATTGCATAATTTTATAACTTTAATTTTGTTTTAATTTTCAAATGGTAATTCACCACCACTTTTAACCATAACTTGACAAACAATAATAATTATTTTCCTTGGTTGGGTTTGTTACCCATTTTTTAGAATTTGGTTGGGGATTACTCTATAAATTCTTGCGGAATATTCGGAAAATATATCTCTATTCACGAAGACCATTGGTTACTAAGAAGGTACTGGCCAATATCGTGGATTTTTATTAAGGTTCTATTCATTTTCATTATCCTTATTTTAGTAATGGGTGTGCGGATCATGCACCTGAAACATAAAAATGAATAGAAAAAAAACCGTAATAATATAAAGGAATAACATACAAAAAAAATAGATAAAAAATGTTGAGATTTAATTAGCTATTGAATTTAAAACATAAGTTTCTATGCCCCTAAAAATGATTCCAAAAAAACCATGGTGCTTCTAAACACAAAATTTTCTTCTATGGAAGCTGGTTAAAGTTTATAAATTTATTAAAAAATTTCTAAACACTAAAACTATTGAATAGTAATAAAAATTAAACTCATATATTAATCCCATGAAAACAGTAATAATACTAAAGTTTATTTTTTCAATAATTTATAAAGTTATGAAAACATTTAAAATTTATTGGTTTTGATATTCATAACTAAAACTAAAAAAGATATAAAAAATTAATGAAAAAAATATTTAAGAATTCAATTTCAAAGAATGGTTTTTTATAATTATATTCTCATTCAATCATAAATTATATTCAATAAATTGTTTATAGGATTTTCAATGTTAATCAAATTAAATATGAAAAATGCCAATACTACATTAATAAATTCAATTCCCTTATCCCAATAACTAAATCAACTAAAATTAGTTAATGTATAAACCTTTTAATAAAAATAAAAAACAAAATTACATTTATTAATTTAATTTTAACTATAGTCTTGGATTTCATCCATTAATAACTCTTTTTTTAAAATAATTATTATGGAATAAAATATAAATCATGTATTCAGATAAAAAAATTAAAAAAATATTCATTTTTAAACATGTTTAGGACTTATGTGCATATGATTTTACTGTTATATTACTACCTATAAAGATAATTATCCACCCATGATTAAATGTTATTAGACTAAAAATAAATAAATTACCTTGATAAATAAATATTATAAAGAAATAATTAATTAACATGAATTAAACTGTGCTAAGAATATGAAGAAATTACAAATTACTAATATAAATGTGAAAAATGTTCAAATATCTCCCCATAAAATGAAAAAAAGAATACAAATGACTAAATTCTAGATTTACTATAAAAATGGGAATTTTTTTTATGAAGTTAAACAAACCATGTAATGACTCTAGTCACCAATCCACAAAAAATCTATATTGATACAAAAATGGTCCTTACTCTACCAAAATCTTGATAAAATTATAAAATATCATTTGGTTTTACTCATATTCACTCTCTATGAGGTTTGACCATGACATGATTTATATAATGGGATATATTTACATATAAACACACTATATTTGTGATGTTTACTCAATAAAATAATAGGAATTTATCTATATTTAAGTATTCACCTTGATAATATTATAAATGAATTCATATTCAGAAACCATAGTGTGATGCTTTGAAAGTTGTTTCAACAATATAATCTCATTTTATTTTAAATAGTTTGGCTATTTCAAGTGGATAAAAACTTCCTTATTTTTTTCATTAAAAATACAGGCATAAAAATATGATTACTATGGTGTTTAATTTCTTTAATTATATCTATATTTCTCTATATCATTATTTTAGTTCAAACTAGCAAAAATCATCATCAAAACTAAAATTTAGGCACTTTAATTCTGTTTTTTACATCAAATAGAAGAATATTTCCTATATAGGGAATAATTTGTGTATCAATATCCTCATCATATACCACCAAAAATGTGAGACCATATTTTTTTTAGAATAAGTGTAAAATCTATTTAGTTTTCTATATCAATTTTGATAAAATATTTTTCAAATTTACTCTATGAAGAATTTATACCATGATTTTTGTCAATGTCAATTTCTCCATTTTTAATATCTTAAAATATGATTTACTCAAACCGTATTTATGATTTTTTTTGGATATGTTTATATTTTATGAAAAAATAAAAAAATTAATCTCAATATCCATAAATAAACATTCATCAATTATATGAGGAAATCATTTTTTATATAGGTTTTTGATCATGATGGGTGTTATTCCCCAGAGAATAATATTAGTTCAAGGGTAAATTGAGATGAACCAACTATAATAAACACCTAGAATAAATTATTATACATGATCACCCAATATAAATCATAGTAAATCCGACCCCGGAACAGAAAGGATTATTTTATTTAGATATAAACTATATAAAAATTTATTTTATAACACATTACACATTTATTCCACATATGCATAAAACATGAATCCAAGATAGACATATCATATTTAATATTATTATTCATCACATAAGGAATGGAATCATAATAACAGGATGATCTCTAATTTTCATTAATTGATACAATATAAGAGTTTTCAATCGAATCTGTATAGGTGACTATAAACAATATTATACTTGAGTAAGCATGAAACAATTATATAGGTTTGACAACATAATCAAATAATTATACCCAAAGGAGTAAATAAATAACATTAATCATTACATAAATCTTTGGAATAACATAGAAAAATGTCACATACATATGTCATGGTAAACCACCAAGACATTCATATCACTGTGGACTACGTTAACCACCTACATCCCATAACATTATAGACTGGGATAACAAATGGTGTCCCATTACATAGTAATATCTAGAGATATAATGTTTTAACCAATTAATTGGAGGGATATATAATTACAGGACCACCCATCACATAATAATAAACCATACGTATGTGTGCCACATGAACATGTATACTTTCTTAAATCCATTATAAACTAATTTACCCCTGATAATAATTGAGTTTCATAAAACTTTTCACATTACTTAAAAACAAATAATATAGAGAAAGATAGTAAATAGTATCATTAGAACATATCCCTAATTAAATGTGAAAAATATTAAAGTATTATAATATAAAAGGTTATTTATATTGATGAAAAATACTTTAGAGGATGGTAAAAATATAAAATAAAAAAGAAACATTTTAATAACTATCCTTTAAAAAACCATAGGTTTTTGGATAAATATTTTAAAAGGATAATAGGAATAAATATTATTTTTAATGAATGATAGAATAGTAAAATTTTAAATAGAATATTTGTAAATAAAAATGTAGTGGGATAAAGTGATCGAGAGAGAAGTATTGAAAAGATTCCCATAATACATTTAGATTAAGTCAAATTCAATTGAAAAAACCTTAGGAAACATTATATATAGAGGTAAGAATAAATAATACATAGATGTCACAAAATAAATAATACACACATAGAAGACAACTACTACAATTTAAAATATATGATAAAATAATTCCCCTTATAGACAATATTTTGAGTGAATTACGGATTAATGCGAGGAGAAATGGTCTAAGAAGATATCTAAAGCACAAAAACAACCATAGGAAAAGAAAATAAATTATTAATTTTATGGGTTGTACATAAAAATTCATCAATGAAAATATAAACTCAAATAACCTCAATTAAGATGATAATTTGGGAGAGGAACCCTTAACTTTACTTAGAAATCTCATAAACTCATCAAACCACATGTATAGTCAATTTAGACTTCTGAATAGTCTATTTAATAACCTCATTTATATTTAACACCTCTTAAATTATTAATTTATACCCATTTATCTTATATAGGTTAGTAAGTTATTATTTATTTTCATCATCAGATGTTAGTAGGATAGATTTTTTCATAATGTTTTGAGTATGGATGTTTTGATCTTCATTAATTTTATGTTAGGATGGAGATATTACCTAAAAATAATATACATCATATTATGTTTTGGCTATATAATTTTATATGACATGTATATATCATATAGTATGATATATAGGGAAAAGGCATATCATATACTGATAATCCTTGATTTTCATGATTATAAATGATTAATTCTCTCACATTGTGTTTTATATGATTTATAATCATAATTTTCAATTAGATCTTTAATTTAAAAATTAAAATGAAATTTCCTTTTTTCCATTTTAATTTTACTATAGTATTTTTATCCTAATATTTAATATGTATTGAATTATAATTTTAAATTTATTTAAATAATTTTACACATGTTGGGATGGAGATTTCATTTAAATACCTCAAGTTGGATTATAAGTTTTATGGGAGAACATAGAACCTGAATTCAATGATGGATTGGATTCATTAATTTGAATATCAATTCAATGTTCAGACTATAAATCTTTTATCCATGATTATATTGGGATGAATTGTTTACATAAGTTAGAGGACTAAAATCTAAATATTTAATTCAACCATAGAAACAACTAGTTCAATAATTTGTATGGTCAAGGACACAATAAAAAATAATAATTCATTTGACACAATTTTCACTTTCAATTTTATAACTTTTTTTCCCTAACCTCCCATAAACTCTATAAATATGTATTATTCACATTTTAAGGGTACGATCTATGGATTAGATAGTGATTATAAAAAGGGAGTGGTTCAATTATAATATTCTAACTAATTAGGATAAGTATGACTCACACATAAGGATCTCTTCCAAGAGGCTTTCAATTTCTTATTCTTTAATGATTTATTTTATTTACTTAGTTGTAATAACTATTTCCTTTCAATAAAACTTGTTTATTATTCACTTCACCTCATTTTATTTTATTTTACTATTTTGGTTAAGAGTTTAATTACCGAGGCAAGATTGGATCTTACCCAAATAAACCTTTTCTTATAAAAAATGTCTATATGATGACTATCCCACTAATGGAAGTGTAATAATGTAGTAATAAATCTAATTTACAACTTCATAAATTGATTATTTTTTATTAATGAACCAAATTTTATTCATAAATATATGATAAAATAATTAATCCTTTAAAATTAAGGACCTCAATCAATGAACACATAACACACAAGGCTGATTTTGGATGAATTATGAGAGCGAAAAATACATTTTCAAATATAATAAAATGGGGGTATAATTTTAGGGTTCGAATCTAATCACAATAATCAATTAATTTACATTTAAAGAGTTAAAATTATATAATAACTGCCTAATAAACATAAATTGAATTTGGAATGATTATTAAATAATGAAACCATGATTTTATGATGTAGAGTTAACTTAGGGTTCAATGTATAAATTCTTATAGCCTTGTTAATTTCCATATAGTTTGGGGGTTGAAATTATTAGGGGATCAAAATCTAATGAATTTTGAAAATTTAGATAATGATAAATAATTACTCGAAGTTGTGGTTTAGATCAATTACTCTTTATTAATGAAAACTTTAAAAAAATATAGAACTATTTTCTTTGTCAAAATTTATTTTTTATAATCATCAACTTCAAATTTCTTTTAACTTTTTTTTGTTTTAAAATATTATACATTATTCCCCCAAATTTCTTCTCTCTTTCATTAATATTTTCATTTTTTTCAATACTAAAAGTTTTTTTAATTCATTTCTTATTTAAGTGAACAAAAAAGGTTATCCATTGTGCCACAATTATTAAAAAAGATATATTTTAAGAGATCCCTGGACAATGTTCATCAAAATGGATCTATTTCTAGAAAGGAAAGTGTTTTATTAAACCTATTTTAAGAAGTAAAAATTCCATTTTCTTTTCTTTCTTATTTTTTCTTAATTTCCTTTCCATTTTTTTCTTTCTTTAGTTTATAAATTTATACAACTCACCAATTATTTAACTTTATTTTCCATAATTTTTTATTAAACGTTTTTATTTTATCACTAAACCATTAAAAAATGGATTATTTCAATCATTCCTACCTAACCTACACTTGATTAGAAGTGATTAAAATATTAGTCGGGAATATTTCACCATAATATTCTGAACCACCACCATAATAAATATACAATTAAGGATAGGAAGACTACTCAAGAAACATATTATGAATTTTTTCAACCTCAAGACTCATGGTCAATGTTCCAATAAGAGAAATGTATCACTCTATTTCATAAAGTATAATAATAACCCACCCCAACCCTTGATGATAATTTATGTGATATTTAGACAGAACAAAAAGAAAGTTTTCATAACCAAAAAATAAAAAAGGTGGAATTGAAAATCCATATTTCTAAGATGAACATATCCCTATAAGAGTACGAGAGAAAAATAGAGAATCATCCATAATAACTACTTGAGAGGAATGAATAAGAACTTGTTCTTCCAATTTGGGATGAATAAGTACATGATATATAGGAATCATTGGAAACATACCACTCATTATATATCATTTATAATTTTTCTAGAATACTAGAATAATGAAAATGAGATAATTATTGAATAATTTAATGGAGAGTTTAGAAATTCAAACACAAACTATCTTGATATTTTCTATGTTTAAATTAAAAATAATATTCTTTTTTTTAAATTTTAGAGGCCAAAAAATTTATTGTATTCTCTTAATGACAAAGATTTGGCCACACATGGTTTAGTAAATTTTGAATAAAGGATAGATAAATCCATTGAATTCTTCTTTGTGGAACATCAAGATGATGTCATACACTCAATGTTTATTAAGGAATAAATTATTGAAGAAAAATTTATAGAAGTTACACTTCCTAGTACTACCACTTGGTAATCACTAAAAAATTTAATTTCCTTAGATGAAGAAAAGAATAAGGAGCCCTAGAATTTATTTTCACCCCTATTAAACTCTAAGTAAATCATTGAGTAGTTGTACATATATTATGGGGGTATCATTGGGTCTCAGTGATGTGGTGGTTCAAAATAAGTAATCCATACCCCCTTTAAACATCTAATGACCTTATACTACTATACATCTATAGAAAATACAAATTTAGTGCTTATGGTAAGTAAAAACTAGTATATATTTATGTATTTTCTTTTATTTCAATTTATTTTTCCTATTTTTTTAAAATAATTTTTTATATATATTTATTTTCCCTTATAAGTATGTAATAATCCCGATGGATAGTAGATGTATTAATATATATTACCACTTTAATAAACACATTAGGCTATCCCTTATCCTCTCACTTTTATATAATTTTTCCTAATTTAAATTAAATTTATATTGTGAATACATCATTAATAAGGACACAATAATGAAAATGTAAAAATTTAACTTTGGGGAAGGGGATAACGTTCTGGGATTATTATTATGTATTTTTTGGCATTTTTTAGTGTTTTTAATTTTAAGATCCTTAAGATTAAATAAATTTACATCATCATTTTCCCACATTTGGATTTTTCTTATATATTTCACTTGATTTTTTAAAAAATTGGTTTAAAATAATTAATTATATGAATTTTTCTAATTTTATTTTAAGATTATTTTGATGATTTTGACAATTTTTTTTAAATCTATATCCTTGAAACACTGATGAAAAATAAATTTTCAGATTTTATGATGCATTCTAAACCATTTTGAAATATTTTTCCTTATAATATAACTTTATTGAGAGAATCTTGAAATTTGTATAAAACTGTAACTTATGATTATTTATCTAAAAAATATTTGGAGTTCATGATTTATTTTTTAAATGATTGTGAAATTTAATTAGAAAAAAATATTTTAACTTTATACATACCCTTTACATAAATAATTATTATCCATTAGAATCCAAGAATTTACTTCTCAGTTTAAGACACATTACAAGAAAATTTATCTTTACCTACCATCACCCATAATATTTTTTCATGAATATTTCAATATTGAGAGTGGGGAGGGGAGTTTCATGTTTTTTCTTTTGGGAGTACTTCATTGTTGGCTGTATGAGATGGGTGTTTCTATTTTGGTAATTTTTTATAGGAATGATCATGATTCAATTTTATCCATTTAACATCATTTATTATAATCATTTTCTCTAAAAAATGAAAAAATAATGAAAACATTGATATGAGATTGAATTATTCCATGAGATTACTTTTATGACCCATACCCCTCTAAAAAATAAACCTCATGAACTATCATTCATTAATTACATTGATTTTTCATATCATATCTGGAGATTTGTTTTTTAATTTTTTTAGATAATTAGATTGAAATAATTAATTTCATTTATTTTTTGACTCATGGTCCATGCCATGGGGGGGGGGTGTTTTATATTATTCAGGGGAATTGAGTGAGGAATTTTAAATGTTTCACATGAATATTTATGCAACTGTATTTATGACTTTATCATCCCCTTTTAAATCTTCTATTTTTTAATGATTTTACCCCCAAATATTATCCACAACACACCATGAAATTTACTCATTAGATGTTACATTTTTATGTCTCATAATGAAGAGTAATGAGATTATTCACAATCTTATGATGATACATGAATTTTCCAAGCATGATCATAACTGTAGATTAAATTTCTCTTGAGTGAAGTGTGACTTGAATTTCCAAGTGAGGTAAGTTTTCATTGGGTTATGGATGGAATTTTTAGGTTGAATAAATTTAAATGAGATAGAATAAAATGAATTTTTTTTCCTAAATGACATGTGATGGATTCTTTTTTGGAAACGATCTTGGAAAATTATATTTCAAAAAATCTGTATGGATATTTATTGATTTCTTATGAGTGAAATATTTAAATATGGGTGAGTTAATAAAAAATGTTTTCATCAATTATTTCATTGATAATAAATTATTTAATTCTCATACATTGTGTTTTATGTGATGATTTAATAAAAATGTTTAATTTGTACTTGAATTTCAAAATTTGACAAAAATTATAGTTCTCCCTTTTTAGTTGTACTCTAGTATTTTTATCCTAAAATTTTATACTTTTTTAATTTTAATTTAAAATATTTTTACAAAATTTTAAATATTTTGTGATATTTTTTTTATAAAATACCCCAAACCTGATCATATATTTTAACAGAGATCATGGGTCCTAAATTCAATGCTAGACTGGATTCATCAATCTAGATTCAACATCAATGTTTGGCCCATAAAATTTAAATCCAATACAGTATTGGGATAAATTTTTTTGATGATATATAAGACTAAAATATGAATATTTCATTCAACTATATAAAAAGTTAGTTTATTTTTTGATGGTAAAGAACACAATACAAAAATATGAATTCATTTGATTTGGTTTTCCACTTTCCATTTAATAACATTTATTACTCTAACCTACCATACACTATATAATGATTTATTATTCAAATTATGATGGAATGACTCTTTTATTAGAGAGTTATAAGTAGAATATAGTGTTCCCATTCCACTTTTCTAAACAACTGGGGTGAGGAAATATCGCGTGCAAGGATATCTTCCAGCAAACATTCACTTTCTTCTTCTACAATACCTTGTTTTGTTTCCACATATATAATATAAGCTTCATTACATTTTTTTTGTTATTTAATTATCTACATTTTTATTTCATTTAATTCATTGGTTAGGAATATATTAGTTGATACATGATTGCGTCTTCCCCATCTTGACCTTTGTTTATGCAAACCGTCTATACGATGAACCATCCACCCTTGGAAGAACAATTTTTTAATAATCAATATAATTTAAAATTTCTTAAATTTACTATTTTTAATCAATGAAAATATTTATATTCAATGAAATATGATAAATTAATTGATTCATTAAAAGTATCTTAATTGATGTATACAAAACAGGTGAGGCTGCGTTTGTGTTAATCCTGAGAGAAAAACTCAAATTTTTAAATATAATCATCAAAGGATATAATTTTATGGTAGAAATATAATCTAAAAAACTAAATTAATTCACATTAAATTTTTTTACTGTTTTTCTAATTGGAAATTTACCATAAGACGAATTTGGAATAATTATCAAAGGACTGTTCTATGATTTAATATTTTATAATTAATTTAAGGTTCAAACACATCAATTTTGGAGGTTGTGTTAATTTTCATAGGGTTTGGAGTTTTAAAAAAATTAAAATATCATTATTAATTGAATTTTAATAACTTATATAATTAAAATTATTTAATTTAAGTGTAGTATTTGACCAATAACTCTTTATTAATCAAATTTCATAAAAAAAGAACTATTCTTTTTCTTGAAATTTCATTTTCATTGTCACCAAATTTTAATTTCATTACACTTATTTTCTTGTTTAAAAAACAGTAATAAAATATATCCCCAATTTAATTTTCACCTTTATTAATTTTAATCTTTTTGTTTTTTAAAATCCTAAAAGTTCCATTTAATTCACTTGCTCCTTGAGTTAATAACCTAGGCCAGCAACAATGCTTCAATTAGTAACAAAATAGAAAAATAATTTAAGGGAACCCAAAAAAATGTTCATAATTTACCTTTTTAGAGGCATATATTAATGAATGTATATTATTATTTTAACACCATGATTTTTTAAAATAATACTAGGCTTGATAGCTTTCATAACATGCAACACCGTGCTTTAAAAAAATTGAGATATTCTAGAAAAATATTATCATTATTTAAATGTGAATATTATAACCTATATATTGAATTACTAGGTATAAATATGATCAACTGATTTATAAAATATATATAAAGTTGCTACTAAATACTCATATATTGATAAATTATTAGGAAATAAACACACAATTATCAGTAAATTTATTTTATGCTTCAAATATATGTTTTCTTCAAGAGTGTTTTTTATTATTTCGTATGAGAGAATATTATAATTAATTTATAGAACATTTAGAAATCATATTTTATAAATATAATATCATTTTTAGATAAAAATATCAATATTATCTTATGGGGAGGTTTTGGTATTTTTCTGAAAAGATTGATTTTTAAACGAATAATGAGAAATACTATTGTTTTGAAAACTATATTTTCCTTTCAATTATTTAAAAAGTAAAATTATATTTTTTATTAGTTTGAAAATGTATTTTGTTACGTTTAATTAAAAATAATCCAGTTATGGTATTTTAAATTAATTTTATATAGAATGATATATAGAAAATGTAATTGTTATTAGAGGAGATTAATAACATCTTTAAGCATGATGTTTTAAGCCCTAAAAACCATTTAGAATTATAATATTCCTAAAATTAAAAAATTTATCCCTAAGATTATCTTGTTTCAGTAAACTTTAAGGAAATAAGAGGATCTGCGTAAATGATGAGTGTAATGGACGATGCATCGATGACCTTCCAATGGATGCTGGAATGAAAAACATCACGAGGATAATGAATCATATATATGAAGTTATGAATAATAACTTGATTCAAGTTGAGAAAAAATGTTAATCAATATTTAAAATTAATATATAATATATTTTATTACCTTTATATTCATTGAAAAATGATAACTTCATTCATGCGTACGTTTGGATTACCATCTCTATGAAGTGATGTGATTTTTTTTTCATTACCACATTACATGAATGGTATAGATAAGTTTATTTAAAGAAATAATATTATATTTATGATATAATTAAAATATTAGAAATAAAAAAATAATACTTACCTTATTTTTATAACTATCATTGAAAAATGGAAGCATTACTCATGTTTACATACGACCTACCATTACCATGATTGTAACATAGTTAATTTTTCATAATCAAAATTCATGATTGGTTTTAAAATTATAATTGAAATATAAAAAAGATAATTATTTTATGATTATTATTCTACACATAAAGTAATAATTACCACTTTAACCATAGTCAACCTAATGAAGTCATTTTGGACATATGATATGAATATCTTAAAAACACTTGATGTGAAATTTATTAACTAAGTAATTGATTATAAAATAGAAAAAATAATAAAACTGATAAATGTTTTTAATCAAGTAAATAATTAAAATAATTTTATTCTTCAGGAATATAAATGATGTTCCTGATGATTCAAACGCAATATAATAGACACTTTATATTAAAAACCTCATTTTAAATATTTAAACATTTATTTTTCAAATATTGTTAATCCATTTACATATTCTTAAAATTATTTTTTAAATTATTTTTATTGTAAATAAATTAAATATAAAGGTAATTTTATGTTTTTTTTCTTAATTTCATATTTTTCCAAAAAAAATATTTTTATTAAATGTTTTGACATTCTTTAGAGAGGGAAACATAAATATTCTATTTTAATACATAAGGTGACAATAGATTTTCCTACCACCAAAACGATTATTTTATGTGTGGAATACTGTATAATCTTCCATTTTTTCTTCAAATAAAATACCTCCTTCCATTTGTTATATGTATTATGGTATTGAATGTTGTTTTTAAAAGAAAAGGGTATTTTGATATTCAAAAGTATTTTGTATATGCGTTAAAAAGTGTTTTTCAAGGGTTTAATGATGAAAATTGTAAATATTAAAATGTTTTAATCATTATTTAGTACTTTGATATTTTTTATGAATATGGGTGAGGCAGATATTGGTCTTTAATAATGATTTACCCATTATAGATCATGATTATGGGTGTTTCCAATATAGCTTAGATGAAAGGTGATCCTAATATTTCTCTCCAATGTATTGCGTACTGATTATGTTCTCTACAAAATTATGCTAGAAGTCAACTATAATGATTATTAAAAAATTTTAAGGTTTATTGTAAGTTTTTTTTGAATATTATTCCCAAATACACCTACATAAATTTTCTATGCATTCTTATGTGTTTTTAGGGTAATCATTTTATTTTAAAAGGTAATATAATGATCCTTTGTTTTAAAGAATTGATTATTCCCTTTTAGGGTAAAATGGGATGTTTTTTAGAAAATGTTTTTATGGGTTCTCACATTTTCTAAGAAACTCTCATGGTTATGTTTTTTAATTTATGTTTTCTTATAAAGTGTTTTATAAAAAACATTGGGTATTAAATTTTATTTTATGAGTAAGTAAATTATTATTTATGTTTAAAGTTTATTATTTTAATTTTTTTAATAATATAATGGTTTTAACATTGAATAACAAGTTTATTTGTTTCTTTTAACATGTCCATTACTAAGATTTTTCGTCCTATCTCTTGTTTTAATATTTTTATAACATGTTTTAATAATCATTAAGAAAAATGAATAAGTGATCTTGAAAGTCATTAATATTTATCATGAAAATAAAAAATGATTATTCTTAAACATTTTATATTTTGAAAAAATTGATATTGAGTAAAAGTGTCCAATTTATAATATATGGGTTTGTTATGTATAATTTATGACCAAATTCTGTAAAACCCTAAACCTAAAATGACCCTAAAAATGAATGAAGGAGAATTATTCACTAGAAACCCTTGACTTTGTAATGTTTAAAGTCAGGTCCTTACAGTTGGTATTCAAGGAATGGTTTAAATAGCTTTAGATATTTGGATGTTTTCATGTGATTTTAACTTAAGAGTCTTGGATACCATCATGGGTTTATAAGTTTATGGTTGATCATAAGTTCAAAGGAATATACACTCCATTTTTAGGTTTTAGGTGATGGGATTTTAATTTGATTAATGATATTTTTTTATTCATTTTATTAGGATGAGTTATATAAAACCCTTATTTTTAACATGAAGGATTATTTTGGAAAAATGCTATTAAATTTTTGGAGATATAAGATTAAAGGCATGAATTTACATTTGATACTAAAACATTATTTAATGTAAAATTTATTAAGGATATTCTTGAGGGTGTTCATAAAATTGTTGGGAATTTTATAGGAAATATATTAATATATTTTTATTAAGACTCATTTTATTATAAAAGAAAATTCCTGTTTCTATATGGGTGGAGGGAGACCCATTATATAGCCTATAAGGTACAGGCCATGTGGCCCATAAACATGGATCAAATGTCCAGTGCGACGTCATGTATGCATCATCCTGCCTGCGTCATGCTTGTGCCACTACCTACATACATTATGCCTATATCACCGCCTTCTCATGCCATGTTTGCATCCCCACCTATACTATAAATCCCCCAAGGGGCTTTCCTGGATTTGAAACCTGTTCTTTTGGATTTATTATTATAGGGTTATCCACTAAGAAACACCCCAACTACTTTGGTGATTAATTGATTAATGTAATTTTGGAAGAAAATCACTCTAATTTTGTGGAACATTATATTATTAAGCTAAATAGAACATTATTGTATTTTTTTAGGAATAATTTTTGATTCATCTTATTGAATCATATAAAATTTTAATTTGGATTTATGGATATTCAGGTAATTTATGGGTATGATTAGAAGATTTTTGAGATTATATGATTATGGAATATACAATTTTGGTTATATGACTTTATGAATGACTAATGCTGGTTAAGGATATATTCTAAATTAATATAGAATGATTATTTGATCAAATCCTTTTGATTTTTTAGTTTTAAACTTGATTGAAAATATTTTATAGAATTTTAAGGTTATTTATTTATCACATGTTCTAAGTTGAACTTTTGTGGTTATTTTAATGTCTTTGGAGATTAATGTTGTATTTATTCATATGAGGGTTTATTTATTTTGAGAATAATGTTATTTTGTGATAACCTTTTTGGTTTTCATTAATTTCTAAAGTGATGAGAAATAACTTGTTATACTTTTGTGAATCATGTGTTCTGTTAGAATTTGATTTTAGTGCTTCAAGAAAGAAAAAATCGTCTTGAATAATCATCATATAGAGACATGATTTTTCCTTGTAATACTTTTAAATATTTATATATATATTTTATGAGATATGGGCTAATATGGAATGTGATTCCAAGGCCCAGTGTGTCTGGAATTAATTTTATAAAAATATTAAATATATTTTATATTTCAATCATTCATATTCTTAAATAAAATAGAACAACTATTAAATGGAATCTTGGAGCATAAATATGAGACCACAAATGCTTCAAGAACACAATTTTTACCCTAGGTGTGACATAAAATCGGTCGGTATGGGGAGCTTGGAATTCTCTCTCATTGGAAGTATATTTAAGAGATTAATTAATCATCAAATTAATTAACTAATTCATTTTTAACATATATTAAATTATATAAGAATAACTCCATGGGAAATTCTCTTGGGTTTGCCTCAAAAACATAAGGATAATTTCAGAGCTTCTCCTTCCTCCTTCATTAGCAAACCACCTTAGATGACGATGAAAAGACAGATCAGAGCAAACCAGAGTGAAGAGAACGCAGTGAATTCCATCAATCATTGGTGAGTGTGTTATTCGGAATTGAACGATCCAAACTTTTGGTAGGAATTTTCAATTTTTGTTTAACAACATATTTGATTACCTGATTGATATGATCTATCACTTCTATTGATTTGCACTAATTGTGGCCTAATCATGTTCCTATGTACCTATTTATTTAGATTATTTCATTGGTTTATAATCTCAGTATCACCATTATTGATATTTAGCCAAGAAAACTTTGCCAATGTTGGTTTAACATTATTTATGGTGACTTTATAATAATTTTCCTTTGCATTCATCACCAGTATGACCCGAAAACCCCCTTTTGACTTTATAGGGTGGTACTGAACCCGATTGGACCCTCAAAATCACGACAGATCAACGGATGAGGCATGGATGAATGACATACGGTCAGATCTAGGATCATTTCAAGTCACATATGATCATTTCAATTACCAGAGGATGGAACTTCAATGATGAAGGATTTGGGATATAAGGCGGCGTACGATATAGCTCAAAATCCAACCAGATTTGAGTTTCTTGCCTTCAAAGGCTTGAAATCCACTAACTAAGGATAGATCTAAGAATCATAAGTGAAACCAAAGATAGATTTGAAACAGGAAGGTTTGATTAAAGAAACAAATAATAGAACTCAGTTTCTAAAAAAATACCAACTACACACCATGTACAAGGATGAACACTTTATGTGTACCCCCTTAAGTGGGGAATATAGGGTTTTAGGAAATCATAATGATGGAACGATGTGTATCCCTCTTACACGCTATGTATCTCATCATCAATTGGATGAGCTATGTGATGGGTCACATGGACATGAATATGTGTAGGAGTACATGGCTAGGCACATGTTCATGTACGGACGTACACCGACATGACTGGAGCACACGATCAGAACCCCATGTGAAGCCAGATTCCATGTTATAATGTACACAGACATGGGGTCATGTGCACAGACACATTTAGAAGGACACAAAATGGGTCCCAATTATATTGGTTACACCTTTTAGTCCACCTACACGACATATACTAATACATGGATTGTGATCCATGTACCTCTAGGTACACAACCAGATGGTAGAACAGGACCACACACCGTGTGGGTTCCCTCACACATTGTGTACCCCTTGGCCCCTTTTGAAGATACTTCAAAGGTTTTGTATCTATTTTTATTGAGCTTGTAGTTTTTCCTGCGAGTAGATTATCCAGAGTATGTGTTTGCATAAAATGTGATAATTCCCTTCATTGTGACTTTCGAGATATGATATGGAATGTTCTAGTCATGACTCTTAGTTAGGAAATCCTCGATGAGAGGAGTGATGACATAGGATCACTAAAGACTACCAAGTTGTACCGTCAGTGGAGCTGGGTAGTGGAGTCCTTGGGTACTACCAAGTCGTACCCTCCAGGAGAGCTGGGTAGTGGATTCCTTGATGACTTCCAAGTTGTGACCTCTAGAAGAGATGGCTGGTGGAGTACTCAATGACTACTGAGTTTTAGCCTCTAGTAGAGTCAGGGAGTGGATTCCTCGATGACTACTGAGTTGTACTCTCCAGTAGATATGGGTAGTGAAGTCATCAAAAACTTCCATGCAATACACTCCAGTAGAGCAGGTCAGTCGATTCCTTAATGATTACTGAGTTGTACCCTCTATTAGAGCTGGGCAGTGGAGTCCTCTATGAGCACAAAGTTGTACCCTCTAGTATAACTATGAAGTGGTTTCCTCGAAGACTACTGAGTTATACCCTCTAGTAAAGATTTGCAGTGGTGACTTCGATGATTGTCGAGTGGTACTATCTAGAAAATTTGGGTAGTGGGTCCTCGATGATTGTTAGAGTGAATCCATCCTATTTTACTAGTTCATGGGTCCTATACTTGAAGTTTTTGGACCATAAACTATGTGACACCGTGATGAGGAATTAGTTGACTAGGACGATTACTTCTGGGTAGATGCGTGAGAGGCTGGGCAACATTGATGGATTTTTGGAACTGTTGGATACTATTCTTCTTAGGATAAGATCTGAGATGGATATCCCATGAATCATTCATTTTGTTTTTTACTAAGAATATATATATATATATATATAGATTATTCTGTATCCATACCCTTTGATTTTTTTACTCTTTTTCCAGGAGAGGAAAAGACATGCAGGGTATTCCACATGATTTTCTTATTTAGATTATCAAGGTAGGTTGATTATACTCTATTTATATAGGTGGAGAAGACTCACCTTTTAGTTCATCGACTCACTGTGTTGAGCCCCTTGTGTTTGGATTAGGTTACTTTCACTCGTGATTTGGGTTGAGTTTTTCTCTTTGACTGTATGATGCATCTACTATCTTTCTATTCGTATTGAATCTCTTAATGCTTCCCCATTATCTTTAGAGGTTTATTAATGGGTATGTATGTACTCAAACCTACATGGTATTTTATCACATGTGTCATGTATTATGAAGATAGAAAAAAGTCGGCAGTGACTTCAGAGGAGCATAGAGATATTAAGTACTTTGGACCACATACTATGGTCATAAATTGGGATTCATGAGAGTTCCAATTTTTTCAGGTTGGGACATATTTAAGGATGATAATTTATTTTCCCCTTTACATTTTAGTTTTCACTGTCTTACTCATGTACACCATAGAGGTTATTCCTTCTTGGTTTACTTTTTACCTGTGTTGCATCTTTTACTCTTTCACTCTGCAATTTTTCATGGAGATGGCTCTTTATTTGTGTACATGTACTTAGGGAAAGGCCTATCCATGTTAGATATTACTTTGGCACTGGTTTCCACCCCTAGACTTTGGAGGAAGGCTTAATGTAGTTGAGTCTCAAGACCTGACTCAGGTCGGGTCGTGAGAGATTGGTATCAGAGAAAGTTCATTCCTTGGGATGTTGTTCGGAATAGTAACCTTATGAGGTTGGGATTTAAGGAAAAATGTCAAAGTGTATCAAGTTAAAATCTTAGGCTATGAAATCTAGTGATGGTGTGGGTGGATAGCTTATTCATTCTCCAGGAATTTTCCTACCTACTTGTCAACTCAGCATATCGAGATATTGGTTGCCGGGATCAATGGTACATGCATCATATATAATTGTGTATTTTACATTCCTTATTGAATCAGATCCCCATTATTTTTATTAATATATATATATATATATATGCTCATATGACCATGATACATCTTGATAAATATCAGGATACCTCCGTGATGATATCCATCCAAGATACCAGTTTCATATGGTAACGATGATCCGATGAGTAGTGAGGCCTCATTTTAGGGTCCATCCTATGACCCCATTCCTCAAGGTGGGAATGCAGAATCACCTCCACCTATTGATCATAATATCATTTCAGGAGAGTTGGATGAGGATACAAGCAGGCTTAATACGCTCCACGAGTTCTTGCACCAGAGGCCACTGAGGTTCCTTGGTGAGACAAATCCTTTGGCAATGGAGGATTGGTTCGAGTTAGTGGTCCATATATTCAAGATTGTTCAGAACCCAATAAATTAATTCATTACACTGGAAGCTAGTATATTCTATAAAGAAGTTGGGAGCTGGTAGAGTCTTTTTATGAAGACACATGATGAGTTGACAATATGATGGACCAAATTACAACAATTGTTCGATGATTAGTAATACCCCTCCTACTTGGACTCAGTATAGATTCATAAGCATCTAGTGCTGTAACAACGAGGGATGAAAGTGAATAAGTATCCATCATGGTTCATAGAACTTACCCGAAATTCCCTTTAAATTATATACGGCAAATAATTATAAGCATGGAAGATTGAGGAGGGAATCTACAGAGAGATCCATGATAGCATGGTACCCTTGTGAATCCTCACCTATTATGGGTTCATAGAGTAGGAACTAGTGATAGAGATATTTTTATTAGAGGGATGCCAATGAGATGGATTTGGAAGTGTGAATTAGAGATTTGAGTCATCTACAATACCTAGCAGGCACCAGTCGACAGGATCTCAGCAGAGGAAGCTCTTTCACAATTAGGCTCAGGCGTGAGGTCATGCAGTGCAGGGAAATCAAAGAGAACAAGGGAATCTGGTATAAGGGATGTATTTTTCTTATAATGGTCTACGTCACATAGCACAAGACTTCCCGGCCATTTGTGTCATGTAGCATATAAAATAGCTGATGGACTACCATAGTAGAGGCAACACCATGATAAGGGATCTCCTAGGTGAGGGAAGGGTGGTCCCCAAGGAAGAAAATCAAGAAGAGGAGTAGGATAAGCTATGGGTGGTGGATGAAGCTATGATGTCCTTCTACCGCCACTACCTGGTGTCCCACTTCAGGCTCAACAAGCTGGCAGTCAGGGTCATGGACAACTGCATTCTCTAGAGACTTATGACCCCATAGTGCACATGATGATTGGTATGATCTATGTTTATTATACTCTTTCTTCAGTACTAGTAGAAACATGTTCCAATAATTACTTCATCTCTTTACTCATGGTGAGATAGATATATCTCCCAATTGAGCCACTTGACGAATATCTTTATTTTGATTTTTCTACAAGGAACAAATCTTCTATATCTTTTACCTGTCGGTAGTGCAAACCATACCTTGGTGGTGATAGGTTCATGTGGGACCTTTTGATTGTCATAATGAAACCCTATGACCTCATCTTGGGTATTGATTGGTTTTTCATGGTCCAAGACCATATTGACTGTCACCATAGACAAGTCAGATGCCTATGAAATGATGATACAAGATTCTCCCTTTCTGGAAAGAGAGATCTCATGGTGGGATTATTGGGTCTTGTGAGAAGGAGGCTACAGACCATCAACCATTAGTTGGAGAGTTTAGACCTTGTTGCATCAATATATTTAGTAATATAGATTTATTTAGTCATGGATGATTATACGGATGCCTTCCGTGAGGGTATTCTAGTACTACCTTTGATAAGAGAGATGATGTTTTGCAGTGAATTAAATCCCTACACCACTCAAATATCTTATATGACATATCTGATAGATTATATAAAACTCTAAGATCTATAGTTTTAGTTGGAGTACCTTTGAGAGAATGGTTTCATTAGGCTCAATGTATCCCCCCCGAGTAGCTTCTGTGTTGTTCATGAAAAAGGTAGACACGAGTTTGTGGATTTTCAAGGATTATTATAACCTAAACCTTTCCATGATAAGGTACAGGTACCCCTTACCGAGATTTGATGTCCTTTTTGACCAGTTACAAGGCACGATATGGTTTTCAAATATCGATCTTAGGTCCAACTACCACCATTTGAGGGTTTGTGAGGTTGATATTCTAAATATGGAATTACTATATCATTTCTCACCTTATGAGTTACTAGTGATGTTATTTGGTGTGATAAATGCCCAAAAAAAATTATAGCTTTGATGAACCTAGTCTTCTATCCATACATAGACTAATTATTTGTTGTCTTCATTGAAGACATACTTGTCAACTATGCATTAGAGGAGGAGCATGCAGAGCACATGAGGATGATTCTAGATTTTCTTTGAGAGAACCATATTTATGAAAAGATCAAGAAGTGATGGTTTTAGATTCATGAGGTTAAATTTTTAGGGAATATAAATTTTGAGAATGGTTTATCCATGGAAGTATCATAGATCAATATAGTTCTTACTTAGGAGACACCGAAGATCATGTCATAGGTGAATATATTTCTAGGTTTGACAATGCACCATAAGAGTTTTGTGGAATAATTCTCCATAATTTCATCCCCTTTTACCACCATGACATGTAAAGGGAAGCCATTTACCTAGTGTAAGTATTTCTTGAGATATTTTTATTAGTTTAGTCTTAGGATGATGAGTTCTCCATTTTTATAACTAAAAGAGGACGGCATGGATTAAGTTGTTTATTGCGATGCCTCAAGAGCTGGGATTGACTACATGTTGATGCGGCGGACGACATTTATCACATATGGGTGGAGGTAGTTGAGAAACCATGAGAAAAACAATGTGACTCATGACCTAGAGCTGTAAGAGGTAGTCTTGAACCTAAGGATCTGGAGTCACTACCTTTTGGGAGAGCGCTTTGTGGTTTACTCACACCATCAAAGACTCAAGTACATCTTCACATAGAGAGATGTGAACATGAGACAATGACGCTGGTTGATGTTCTTGAAGGACTATTACATCAAGATCGTATATACTCTTAGGAAGGTAAATGTTACTGTATATTCCCTTAGTATAATGTCCTAGGTTCATTTGGTGAAGGATGATTCAAAGAAGTTGTCCTCCCTGCAGCTGAACATGGTGGATCATGGGTAAAAATTTTCTTCACTCGATAGTATTGAATCCTTCGGTTCTCGAGTGTGTGAGATTTTCCTAGCTAAGATACATAAAAAACAAGGCCTTACATGACCATATATCCACATGCGACTCACTAAATGTATATTATGATGGAGGGAATCGTGCTATCTTTTTTCAGGGACAAACTATTGTTCCAGTCACGATGTGGGGGAAAGTGATGTGAGAGTTACACACTTCTCTACTGGATGTACATCTAGTTGTGGGGAATATGTATAAGGATCTTCAGTGATTGTTTTAGTGATTTAGAATGAGAAAAACTGTAGCTAATTTCATCTCTCAGTGACTCACTTATTAGTTGGTGAAGGTTGAGCAACCTGTTCCGAAATTTTTTTTACATCCCCTTAAGATACTTTAGTAAAAGTGGGACAACATATCCATAGAATTTGTGATAGGGATTCAACACACAACAAAGGGCCATGATTCTATCTAGGTGATAGTTTAACGACTCATGAATTCGTAAAAATTCCTTACTAGTAGGGAGAAGAGTTCTGTAGAGAGTTTGGGTTATTTTTATGTATGGGACATCGTTCTACGTCATGGGATGACCTCGACGATTGTCTCTAATCATGAGATGTAGTTTAAATAAACAATTTTATAGAGTTCTATAGGAGGAATTAAAGACCTAAATGAGGATGATCAAATCTTTTTCCCCTTAACTAATGGGTATATCAAGTGAACTATCTAAGTGTTGGAGAATATGATGTGGTTTTGCATGTTGGTCTTCATCTAGAGATGGGAGGATCAATTTACCTTGGTAGAGTTGGCGTATGAAAATTGGTTCCACTTTTATATAAGCATGGAACCTTTTGAGTCCCTTTATAGGAGATCCTATAGGTCACACTTGTGCTGAAAATATATCAGTGATACATCTCTTGTGGGGCTAGAGATGGTGTAGATAATGATAGAGAAAATCCAGGTCATCTGAGAGCGGATAATAATGGCCCATAGAAGATAGAAACATTACTCATTTCTCCATCATAGTCCCTTGAAGTTTTAGTAGAGAAACCATGCTTTCTTGAGATTCTCACCAAGAAAGGGAGTTAACTGGTTTAGATGTAGAGGGAACCTATCCCAAAGGTTTATCAGGGAATTAAAGATTTTGAAGAGAGTTGGGGAGGTTACTTACCACCTAGAACTACCCACACAGCTAGAGTATGTGCATGATGTTTTCCACATATCGTAAATGAGGAGATACATGCATGATCCAATGCACATTATCGACTGGGGTGAGATGAACATCAAGGATGGAGACACCTTTACAGAGAACCTTGTGGCGACCAAGGACTGGTAAGAGAGGACCATGGGTGGATAGACTATCCCCTTGGTTTGTATTCCATGGTAACATAGAAATGTGCATGAGAGTTCTTGGTAGTGGGAGAGCTCGGTGCGGTCTGTGTATCCCAAGTTGTTTTTCAATTTTTATTTTTTATGGATGAAAATATTAAAAGAGGGAATCAGATAGAGACCCAATTTTGTTTCATTGTAATATCTTAATATATATATATATATATATATATATATATATATATATATATATATTTCTATATCTAGGCATGAATATGGCATGTAATTCCGAGGCCCATTGTTCCCAGAATTAATTTTATAAAAATATTAAATATATTTTATATTTCTCACATGAATTTTCATAAAGAAATCAAGGTAAATCTTAAATATAAACTCATATTAGAAATATGAGACCATAATTACATCCAGAATGTAGTGTTTACCCTTAGCAGGACATAAAATGGATCAGTGCGAGGAGTTCAGACTCCTCATTCATTGGAGGTACATTTAGTGGATTAATTAATTATTAAAATTATTATTTAATTCATTTTGAAACAAAATTAGTTTATATATGAATATTTACATGGTGAATTATCTAGGTTTATACTCATAAACCCTAGGAAAATTCCAGTGCTTCTTCTTCTTCCTTTGTTGGAAAATCACCTTGAGTGATGACAAAATGCTGAATTGGAGCAGATCAGAGTGCAAAAAATGTTACATTTTCTTTCAATTGTTTTTGAGAATGTCCTTCACCAAATAAAAATCCAATCTGTAGTTAGGAATCATCAATTTTTGGTTTATACCGTCTTTGATTAAATTGATTGATTAGATTGATCACATTAATCAATCTGTACCAATTGTGGCCTAATTATGCACTTACATATCGATTTATTTTTATTATTTCATTGGATTCTAATCTTGGTATCACTTTTCATTATTTTTGGCCAAGAATGATTGGAAAATGATGTTTTCTCCTTTTTTATGGTTCCTTTCCCCCAATTCTTCTTTGCGTTCATCACTGGTAGGACCCCATGGACCCAGTTCGACATTGTTGGGCAGGACTGAGCCTTATCAGACCCCCGGAATCCTGACAGAAAAACGAATGAGGCTTGGATCGATAAAGTAAGTATAGATATGGGATTTATGTGAGGATTGTATGATTGTTTCAATTATTGTAGGATATATCTTCAATGACCGAAGATTCTGGATGTATGACGAGTATGGGATAGCTCAAAATCTAATTGGATTCGAGTTTCCAGCCACCAGGGGGCCGGAATCTATCGGTCAACATTATATATGAAAATCACAACTAAAATAGAAGTTGGGTTCAAAGTGCGGAGGCTTTATTTAAAGTGTTAATCATGGATCTCAATCTATAGAAAAATCTTGACTGCACATTGTGAACACGGATGAATACACAACATGTACACTACTACAAAACTGGGTTTATCTAGCTCTAGGGATTTAATAGTACTAGCTAAAATCACTGTAAAATACCACCTTTGTCAGTGCTAAAAAACAATGATAATGGGGGTATTTAACAATGATAAAAAATTATGTTAAAGGGGGTTGTAACACCCCAACATTCCACAATATGCCTCTTTTTAAATAATTTAATAGCTTGTGCTACAAGCAACAATGAGTTCAAGAAAATAATGACCTATCAAAATTTCAATTTAAGAAGATATTATGAATAATATTTACCACACTTTGAGTTATATATATATTCCATACAAATTTAATATTCATCTTATGTGATTCTTAGAAATAATATAAGAACACATTCAATTTTTCGGATAAAATAAGTATTTTTCAAAAATGATGTTTTACCGCATTTTAATGGAGAACCCTTTTTAAATCCAATTTTTGAAACTTTTATATATTTTATTTGAAAAAATAAACTTATTATTTACAATTGGGGCATAAAAATTTATTTTGGATAATAGTTTGACATTTTTTTGATAAGATTCATATTTCAATGAAAAGTAAAAAATACTGCATTTTAATTCAAAACAATATTTTCATCTAAATTATTTATATAGTTATATTATCATATTAATTGGTTTTAAAGTTTAATTGAATAATGTTTTAATTATTTAATTAAATTATGTTCATTGGAATAAATTTATAAAATTAAATGGGACATAAACACATGTCCATCTTTTGATAGTTTTCACTTCTTAAAAACTTACTTTCTGGTTTTGACAACGAGAATTAATTTTAAATTAATTTCTTCCAATTATATGTTTTGAATTTGGAAAAATGGATTCCATATTTGAAATAATAAGGTCTTAATTGAATAAATAGTTACCTTTTATTCTTGTAGATTATGAAAAGTAACTTCTGTAATTATTTTAATTTACCATGGTTAAAGGGTAAATTAGGTAAATAAGTGTAAAAAATAACATTATAATAATATAAAACTACCCTAAACCATGTTATTATCCTATTGGATGATATATAGCCGACCATTATCATCCTTAGATCGATTTTAGTACCCCATGGAGCCACTTGGGTGTGATAATGACCTTTTGTAATGTTTAATTTAAAGAAAATAGAAATATAACATAAACATGTTTCTCCTAACTAAAACAATTTTAATTTGGATTATATAAATGATATATTCGACTATAAATAGTTATTAAAAATATAAAAATATTTCATACATCATTGTATTTTATTTATAATGTTTAGATATTATATATTTAAATTTATTTGCGACACAATGATGATGCAGTGATTACATAATCAATGAATGATTGAAATAAATAATATAATCATTATTAAAATAATGTAATTTGTGACTTTTGACTCCATTAATGATTTTTTTGGATAAAATTGACATGTTAGGGATGATTTAATGATTTTTTAAGGAATCAAGTTGTTATTACTTTAACAAAAAATCAATTACTAAATAGTGTCAAAATCGACATAAATGAATTTTTAAAACAAACACTATTTTATTAAATGATATAATAGTTATATAAATATTTGACTCAGAAAAATAACTTATATAGTATTAAATTTTTTATTAATGATCCACTTTAGGTTCTCTTGTCATTTTATTGTAACTATATTAACCATATTTTATAAAAATACAAGAATACATGGTAGGAGTTAACTGATTTAACTAAGGGTCAAAGCCAAAAGATAAGGTTAAATTCCTAAGATAAAATTGTCTAAACACTATTTGTTGAGAGTATTTTCACCCATATTTATATTATACTCGAAATAAATCACTTTATATCCATTATAAATCAAAAGTAAATTTTTAAGAAATTAATATTTCAAGACTGTCTTGAAGTGCCCCTCACCTCTCCTATAAAAGGGAACTTCTCCTTATCTTTTATTCACACCTCCAAAGCCCTTTTACATAGAAAAAACCTGACCAAATATCCTCCCAAATTCCCTCATGTCATCTTAGATTCCTCCTTTAAAAAAACCAACTTAAGGAGTCATTTTGTTCAAATCAAATGAAGACACCCGAAGAAGATGTAATCATTTTATCCCTTCATTCAAAGTTATTTTCTTCTTCTATTTCATATTCCTATGTTTTTACCATACTAAAATAATAACTCTATAATATAATATATTCAGTTATTTTTTATGATTATGGGAAAATCATATTCCCCCTTTTACCCATCCTATGAAAAAGAATTTTACCATGTGTGCGTATGTACGGATTACCGTCTCTACGCCATGGTGTAAACTTTGTATCATCTATAATTTATTTTTACTGGTATAATGATGAATATAAATGAATTAAATAATTAATATAACATGATATTATTTATTTAAAATTCATATTCCATCCAATTCTACACCATTTAACCATTAAGTAAATGCTACCATCGCTCATGCGTACATACGACTTACCGTCTCCATGAAACGATGAGATTCATTTTCCACGTTCACCATCCAAGAATGATTATAAAAATGTATATTAAAAATAAGTATGAAATACATTAAATAAAAATTATACTGGAATAATATATATATATACATATATATCATTCACTTACTTCCACTCAATATGATAAGAAATGGAAACAACGTTCATGTGTACATACAACCTACCATCTCCATGAATAGTGTGTTCCATTTCATATATATATCTATTATATATTTTTATATTATAAATATATATGATATATAAATCATTTTACCACGTTCTAATTAACATTATCAGGAATAACAAGTCAAAAAACATGTGATAAAGAAACTGATTATTACCCAAAACGTTGCATTAACATGGAATTGTTAATAAACGAGTAATATAAAATAATAATATTGTCATATATGATATCATAAATATTATTATGATTCTGGAAAAAGTTAATAATATGTTGAAAACCATTATACAAGAGTTTCAAACACATACATTGAGTATCAGACTTAAGGTAAGGGTTAATTTCAAAATCTAATTATTTTCTGAGATTGTTTGTGTTTAAGTATTTACTAGGACATATTTATCATTCATGTCCATTTTTCATAAAATTATTTTTAAAAGGAATATTTTTATGGTTTTAGATAAAGTAATATTTAACTAAAGTGATGTTTTCAATGATTTAAATATTTACCTCATTAATTTCTATCTTTTTAAAATGGTTTTAACAATTTATTTATATAGACATAAATGTTTTAAAATATTAATTCCATTAAACATTTTCAAAGTGGTACGAGACACTGTGATTCAAAAACATCTTTTAAATATTTTCTTTTATAAATTTCATGACTTTTAAACAAATTTCAAAGAAAAAATCGTTATTTCTCTCAAAGAGTTTTAGAGAGTTTCTTAGAGGATTTTCATCTACGTCAACATCCTTTATTAGATTTTATGCTTAATTGAGGTTGATTTGTTATGAAAAAATCTACCATATTATATTGAAGTTTTTATGATATTTATGACTATGGATGTGCTATTTTGATAACATTCATGGTTTATGGATAAATTATTAACAATTCATTTTCTAGTTTTAATACGAATGTTTATGTTATGTTTAACCCTTTTCATATTCGGAATGTATTGGACTTAGTAAGTGATAGGCGGGGCCCGCTATAGCCCCTCAATGCATCAGTAGGTCTCATTATACAAAATAGATATAGACTTGTATGAGGCCTTTCTCATTTATTTTGAGACATGGATTTGGCCTTGGCCATAACCATTTATTTTTAGATGTCTTGGTAGAGGCCTTGACAGTATGTTTCAGATGTCCAACATTATGAATTCCCTCATTATGAGATTAATTATTGATATTTCATGTGATTATTAGACTAGTATAATATCCATGTGAAATTTTTAATAGGATTATTTGATTTATTAATGCCATATTATTCTAAAGATTATGTTTAGAAGGCTTGTGTATTAGTTTTATATCTTGCCTTAAAAGTTTATTCTTATAATTGATAGCTTCTGCTATATTGTTTATCCTTAATGAGAATCTGAGATCACCCCTTTCTTACTTATCATTTTCCCCAGGATGTGAAGAATTACATTATGATTGACATAAAATGATAGTCTAAGGAATATATAAGCTTTAAAAGGGTATAATATGTTGTTTTTTATTTCAAGTTATAATGTAAAACTTATGTTTGTATGTAGTATTTCCAAGACTACTAAACTGATCGGTCCTTTGGGAATTGATTCCTTATAATCATGAAAATGTATTAAAATAATGCACCAGATATAGGTTTCTGGGGTTGGAACATTACAGTTGGTATCAAATTAATTTTAGAAACAACCTTGGAAAGTAGATTTAGAAAAATACTTGATCAGGGAACATTTCCCAAAGATATAATTTGAGGACAAATATAGAATAACATTCTAGAATTTTGGTAATGTAGGGATTATATGGGTATTACTAGAAAATACTTCCCTATCCGGATACTATCTGTGGACGCGGTTCTGGAACATATGAATCTAGGAGTAACAACTCCCAAAAGGTGTTACGAGATTGACTCAGGGTAACCTGGTACATGAAAATGGGCCTTACTGTGCACCTGGTTTGACACTCTTGGGGGATATGATTATAATAATTCAAATTTTAATTACAAACCATTTTGAAGGATTTATGAGTAAATATGTCCCAAAAGAAACAATTTTTATGATTATGAGACTAGATACATGTAAATATTTATTTAATTATGAGATTTTTTTAGTTTTTGGATCATAAATTATGATATGATCTAACCTAGTGTATGTTTTCAATTAGAAATGGTTCCCAGTAGAAGGAATGAGAACTCCAGCAATACGCATGATCCAAAGAGTAATAAGGATCATATCTTTTATGGTCTTAAGAAGACTATGTGAAGGTAAATAGTCTCCCAAATATTCTCATCATATGAATAAATAGTGTCATGTCTTAATAAGATATGTAAAGAATTATCCTATTCCTATGGATCTGAATGGAAGAAATAGAATAAGAATATGGAATAGAAAAAGTTGGATAAAGGGAAGAAGGGAAAGAAGGAATTTCCCATATGTGATAACTATGGAAAGAGTCACCTTGGTAAATTATTGAAGAGAATGAGAGTTTTTTATAAGTTTGGTGAAAGAGGACACAAATTTCATGATTTCAAGGGTAATAAAAACATTTCAAATGTACAATGATTCATCTTAAAAGAGTTGGGATAATACACGAATTAATGTCTCAATCATCAGAGTATACCCCAAATTATGCTATTGGATAATAATGAAGTTATGATACTACAAAAGATAAAGACAAATGGTTAGTTTTCTTATGTTTTTATTGATAATTTTTTTTCATTTGAGTACTGTATAAATGATATAATAATTATAAGAATTATAGAGTATATAAGGATTGTACTGCAATACTATTTCATTAAGGATTTGAGATTGTATGGAACCAAGTAAAGTGACACGGTTTCAAGTTAAACATTTTGGAGAATATATGGTTGGGGGAAATATAACCCTTAATATGTTTCTAACATTAAGATAATGATTTCAAAATATGAGATAATTTATTTGGATAAAGTATATTGGGTATTATTTACATCCTTGGAATTGATTAATGGTTTGTTTAAAAAGTGATTTATACCATAATTATTGGGAGTTTTCAATATTTTTGGATTTAAGGTTTATATACAGTGTTCTATGTTTTACATAAGGAATAAGTAATAATGAACGTGTTCAATATGTTTTTCTGGTAATTCATTTTATTACCATGTTTTAAGTGAATACATGATAAAGGTATTCACATGTATGTTATGTGAACTTCCTTATAAATTTTTGGATTGTGAGTTTAGACAGAAGTATTTTGGATATGCCTAAAATTTGGAATAAATTATGTTGGAAATTGGATACTATTGTTTAAGGTTAAAAAATTTCTTAATATTACTTTTTTTGGAATGTTATACTTTTATGAAAAGGAAAACCTGTAGGTTGGGAGACAACCTGTCGAGTCCAACAAGGCCACGATACTTGAACCCCAAACCGAAGGGCGAGAAGGGTGAATCGCCTACCACTGGACTACATGATGTCCTGGAGAGTATAAAATATTTTTATTTATTTAAATATACAATTTTATATCTAAAAACTTATACGATTAAGATAAATAGAATATTTTTGTGTTTTTTTATCTTTTTAAGAGAATGATGAGTTTGCGGTAAATGTTAGTTAAAGGATGAAACTCTAAATGTCAATTAAGTAAGATTCCTTTTGTTTTTAGTATATGAATTAAATTAATTCTACAACACCAGGTAAAGGGTCATAAAACTAAAAATGTGTTCCTAGTACTTTCTTTTGTGATGAATCAAATGGCCCCTTAGATCATCGCAGATTTATAGATTTCTGGTTGCTAACTTTCTCCAAATAATGTTCTTTACCACTCTCCATAAGAATTTGATGGTTACATTTTAGTTAATGTCCATGTTTTCCAATATATAACCCTAGTATGTGTTATTTATGATAACCTTATTACTTCCCTTTCTTTATTTTAAAGTGGAAGTTTTATCAACCTTTTTTCTGATGTGGAATTCCTGTAAAAAGAATTTATAATAATCAAACCTTAGTTACTGAACCCAAATTCAAAAAATGCGAGAACACAATTTATTGAAGTAGGGGATAATGTAACACCCCAAGCTTCTATGATATGCTTCTTTTTAAATAATTCAGTATCTTGCACTACATGAAACATCGTGTTCGAGCACACCACGACCTATCAAATTAGCCGTTTAAGAAAGTGTTATGAATATTATTAACCACATTTAAAATTTTATATACATTCCATATAATTTCAACATTAATTTTATGTGAGTGTGAGACATAATATAATAACAAAACTCAATTTTTCAGATAAAAGATGTATTCTTCAAAAATGCAGTTTTACTGCCTTTTAATGGAGGAACTTTTTTAAATCCAATATTTGAATCTTTTATATATTAAATTTGAAAAAATAAACTTATTCATTATAATTGGGGCATAAAAATTTAGTTTGGATAATATTTTTTTTCTTATGATAACTTTTATATTTTAATTAATAGTGAAAAATACTGCATTTTAATTCAAACCTGATTTTTCATTTAAATTATTTATATAGTTAGATTATCATTTTAATTAGTTTTAAAATATAATTGTATTATGTGTTTATAATTTAATCCAATTTTTATCATTGGACTAAATTTCACATTTAAATGGTACATAAACACATGTCAATCTTTTGATAGTTTATACTTCTTACAAATGCATTTTCGGGATTTGATAATGAGAATTAATTTTAAATTAATTTATGCTAGTTATGTGTTTTGAATTTTGAAAACTGGATTCCATATTTGGAATAATATGGTTCAAATTGAGTAAATATGTTCCTTTTATTTTTGGACATTATCAATAGTAACTTTAGTAATTATTTTTATTTACCATGGTTAAAATGTAAATCAAGTACATAAGGGTAATAAAATAATATTATAATAATATAAAACTACCCTAAAACATGTACTAATATTTTTGGATGATATATTTCCGACCTTGATCATCCTTAGGCCTATTTTAGGACCCCTTGAAGCCACTTGGGTGTGATAATGAACTTTTATAATGTTTAATTTAAAGAAAAGGGAAATATAACATAAACATGTATCTCTTAACTAGAACAATTTTAATTTTCTATATATAAATTATATCTTAGACTATAAATAGTAATTATAAATATAAAAATATTTCATAAATCAATGTATTTTATTTATAATTTTTAGACATTATATAAATAAATTTATTTATGACACAATAATGATGCAATGATTACCTAATTAATGAATGATTGAAATAAATGATATTATAATTATTAAAATAAATGTAATTTGTTATTTTTTTGAAATTCACGATTTTTTTGTACAAAATTTACATATTATGGATTCTTTAAATCTTTTTTCTTTGAAGGAATCAAGTTTTTATGACTAACAAAAATCAATCACTAAATTGTGTCAAAATTGATATAAATTAATTTTAAAACATAACTATTTTATTAAATGATATAATAGTAATAAAAATATAATATTAGGAAATATAACTTATATAGTGTTAAAAATTTCATTAATGATCCAGTTTAGGTTTTCCTGTCATTTTATAGTAAATATATTAACCTTATAGTATAAAAATACAGTAAGACATGGTAAGAGTTCACTTATTTAACTAAGGGTTAAAGCCAACATATAAGGTTAAATTCATGACATAAACTTATCTAAACCCTATTGTTTTTTAGGATTTAGACCCATCCTCATATTATCCTCGAAATAAATCACTTTTTAGACATTAAAATTGAAAATCAATATATAATAAATTTTTATTTCAAGACTTTCCTAAAGTGCCCCTCACCTCTCGTATCAAAGGGAACTTCTCCTTCTCTTTTAATCAAACCTCCAAAGACCATTGGGACATAAAAACATACCCAAATCTCCTCCCATATTCCCTAAATTCATCCTAAAGGCCTCAATTTGGTCATAAAACCAACTTAGGGAGTCCTTTTGTGGAATCAAAAGGAGACAGCCGAAGAATAGGTAATTGTTTTACCTCTTATTTAAAAGTTCTTTTATTATTTTACTTCCTCTTCCTAAGTTGTTACCATAATAAAATAATAACTCCATAATATAACATATAATGATATGTTACTATGATTATGGGAAAACCATATTCCTCCTTTTACCCATTTTATGAAAAACCATATCACCATGCGTGTGCACGTACAGATCACCGTCTCCATGCCGTGGTGTAAATTGTTTTTCATCTATACTTTATTTCATTGATTACAATGATTAATATAAAATAATTTAATAATAAATATAACATGATATTATTTATTTCCAATTAATATTCCATCCTATTACATATCATTTAGCCATTAAGGAAATGATATCGTCGCTCGTGCGTGCGTACGGCTTACCATCTCCACGACACGATGAGATTCATTTTCCACGTTCACCATCCAAGAATGATTATAAAAATATATATTAAGAACAAGTCTAAAACATATGGAAAAATGATTCTATTGGAATAATATATATATATATATATCTATATGTACATATATATCATTCACCTACTTCCACTCAATATGATAAGAGAATGGAAACAACGTTCATACGTAGATACGACCTACCATCTCCATGAACAGTGTATTCAATTTCATATATCTATCTATTATATATTTGTATATTATGAATATATATAACATATAAATAAAGTTATCATTATTTAAGAAACATGATCAAGAATAAAAAGGCAAAACACATGCAATAAAGAAAGCGATTATTACATGAAACATTACATTAACTTGGAATTATTAATAAATGAGTAATATAAGGTCCTAAACCAATAATATATGATATGATAAATATTATTATGATTTTTTACTAGTTAATAATATTTTCAAAACCATTATATAGGAGTTTTGGACAGATATGAAGATTATTGGAATTAAGGTAAGGGTTTATTTTCGAATCTCATTATTATTTGAGATAGTTTGTGCATAAGTATTTAATGGGACATATTTATCATTCATGTACACGTATATTAAAAAAATTTCAAAAAGAATATTTTTATCATTTTAGGTAAGGGAATCTTTAACTAAAACATCATTTTGAATATTTTAAATATTTATCTTATTAATTTCCATTTTTTCAAAAAGGTTTTAACGATTTATTTACATGGATATAAATGTTTTAAAATGTTAATTAATTTAAAAAGTTTCAAAGTTGTATGAGAAAATTTGATTCAAAAATCTCTTTTAAATGTCTTATTTTATAAATTGTGTTACTTTTAGATGAATTTCATAGTAAAAAGGGGATATGTCCCTCAAAGAGTTCTAGTTATTTTATTATATTATTTTCCTCCATGGTAGCATCCTTTGTTAGATTTTAGGCTTAATTGAGGTTGATTTGTTATGATAAAATATACCATATTATATTGAAGGTTTTATGATATGTTTGACTATGGATGTGATATTTTGATACCATTCATGGTTTATTGTTAAAGTATTAACATGTAGTATGATAGTTTTAATATGAATGATTATGTTATGTTTCACCCTTTTCATATGAGAAATGTATTGGACTTAGTAAGTGATGGGAGGGGCCCACTATAGCCCCTAGATGCATCAGTAGGTCTATTGAGACAATCTAGATATAGACTTGGCTGAGGGCTTTCCCATTTATTTCCAGATATGGACTTGTCAAAGGACATAACAATTTATTTTTAGATGTTTTTGCCAAGGCATCAATGGTTTGTTTTATTTGTCCGACATTAAGAATTCCCTCATTATGATATTAGTTATTGATATTGCATGTAATTATTTGACTTTTAGGATATCCCTGTGAAATTTTAAATGGAATTATTTGACTTATTATTTCCATATTATGATGAATATTATGTTTAAAAGGCTTGTGTATCAGTTTCTATGTTGAATTAAAATGTATGCTTATTTATGAAATATTCTATTGTATTTTTTATCATTAATAAGCATCTGAGCTCACCCCTATATTTTATTTCATTTCCCCCTAGGATGTGAATAGGTACATTATTATTTACACTCAATGATAGTACAAGTGATAAAAGATCTTTCAAAGTGTATAATATATTGTTTTTCATTTCAAGTAGTAATGTAAACCTTATGTTTGTATGTTGTATTTGCAAGACTGCAAAATTGATTGGTCCTTAGGGACATGATTCCTTATAATATTTCCAATGTATTTAAATAATGCACCGAATCTGGGTTTTTGGGGTCGGGGCATTATATGGACCCTTTATCAGGAGTTGTAAAAAAAGGCTGATAAATTCCCCCCTTTATTAGTGCTATTAAAAAAGCAATGATAAAGGGGTTCCCTTTATCAGTACTAGTAAAAAAGAACCGATAAAGGGGGACCTTTATTAGTTCTTGTAAATAAGCACTGATAGGGGGGGTGGATCTTTATCAGCTCTTTTTTAGAAACACTGATAAAGTCCTCCACTTTTTTATCACTTTTTTACTAGCATTGCTAAATAATATATTAAAAAAAAATTGAAGTAATATATTAATATATAAATATATTTATATTGATATAAATTTATTATATATTTTTTGAATATGTTTAGATAAGGATAAATAATAATTTACACTGAATATATATGATATTTAGTGAAAATGTCTTATAAAATAATAAAAAAAATATTTTTTACTATTAATTTCCTAATTATTATCATGTAATAGTAATTTCATAATAATTTGAAGACAAAAAAATAAAAAAATAAAAAAATAAAAAAATATCTTAAATAAGTTAAAAATTTTACTCGAACATGAAACAACCATAACTTTTGATCTGGGTGTCTGTTTGGGCTCTACTATATATCAAATCTTAGCCTGCAATATGTTCTATGCCATGTAGACCAGGGGTACCCTGATCACTATTTTTTTAGGTAAAAAGAGGCATGTAAGGCCTCCAAAATTGTGTTTTTATTCAGGATACCCAAATTTCATAACATTCAATGGAATTTCATCCTCTTTTAACAGGGTATTATTGTATTTTCTCAGTAGGGATGAATTTATTTCAAGGTATTACATTCATATTTTTATTATGGTTTGGAATTTTTAACATTTCTCATAATGTACTATTATTCATACTAAAATATATAACAATATATAGATATTTTTTATATATTCACACAAACACACAATCATATTTTATATATGTATTTAAATATATATATTTATATAAACATTTATATAAATATAGGGATAAAATTTTTTAATGATATATATATATATAAATATATAGATATATCATAAAAAGAAAGACAAAAAAACATAAGAGAGTGGAAAAGGTACTGGGATATGAGTAGGAGGTCTGGGGTTTGAAACTAGATGGAGGTAGTGGCACATGAGGGATGGTGAAATTATCAAAAGTTTTGATAAAGGGGGTAGGAAACATAGATAAAGGGGATGATAAGAGATGATAAAAGGTGGGGAAGGAAGTGGTTTGAATAAAAATAATTTCCCCCCTTTATCAGTGTGGACTTTAACAATGCCAAAAAAGCACTGTTAAAGGCCCCCTTCATCATCACTGCAAAAAAATTCTAATAAAGACCCCCGTTAATCATCAATTTTTGAGCACTCTTAAAGGGGGCCTTTAATAGTTCCTTTTCTAAGAAATATTGAAGCCAACCCATTAATATCGCTCGTATTACCAACACTTCTAAATCATTGATAAATTCCTTTTAGTAAAATTTTGAAAAGAAATATTTATAGTAGTGGTATCCCCTTAAGTGTAGTGACTAGGGTTTTGGGAAATCATAAGCATGGCACGATGTGTATCTCTCCTACATGACCTATACCTCTTCCCCAGTTGGACGACCCATGTAATGGGTTACACAGACATGAATCTAATTAGGAATACATGTCTAGGCATACAACTTTGTATTAACGTACACCAAAATGGGTTGGGCACATGAGAAAAGCCCCATGTGATGCCACACGCCATGTACCGATGTACACGAACACCAGGCCATCTACACAGACACGTAAACATAAGTCATCCCAGGTCTTAGTTAGCTTGGACACTCCATGTAGTCCATCTACATGACATGTAATGATATTGGGCTTGAGATCATGTACCTCTAGAGATATGACTAGATGATGGGGCGGGAGCACACCTTGTGTGGTTCCCCTCACATAAAGTGAACCCCTTGGTATCTTTGGAGGAAACTTCATGGTTCCTTATATCCTTTGTTTGAGCTCTTATTTTTTCCCATGAGTATCCTATCCTAAGTGTTTTATTACATAGAACATGATGGTGGCATCCATTTCGAATTCTAAGATATAATGTGTATTCCTTGAAAATTACTAAGTTGTACCCACTATTAGAGATGGGAAATGGAGTCCTCAATGACTACCAAGGTATAACCTCCAATAGAGCTAGGCATTGGTGTCCTTGATGATTACCAAGTGGTACCCTCCAATATATCTAGGAAGTGGGTCCTCGATGACTATCATAGTGAATCCCTCCTATTTTATCATTCATGAGTCCTCTACATTGATTTAGTGGCTCCTAAAATGTGCAACATAGTGGAAATGTGTGACTTGACTGGTGCAATTAATTCTAGTTAGACGTGTGAGATGTTGGGCATCATTGATGTACTTTTGTAACTTTTGACTACTCTTATTCTTAGGTTGGTACGTGAGATGTATATACCTTTACTCTCTCATTTGGGATTCATTTAAATAATCATATATATATATATTATATTATATATCCATATCCTTGTATTTGGTTACTCTCCTTCTAGGAGAGGTGAAGACAAGCGAGGTATGCCACATGTTTTTTATGTTTATCATATCATGGTTGGATGAGTCTACTATCATTATATAGGTGGAGTATACTCAATGTGTAGTTCATATACTCACTATGTTGATAAAGTCATGTTGGACGAGGTTACATTCTATCTTGATTTGGGTTGAGATGTTCTCTTTAACCATATCTTCCATATACTATCATTCTATTCTAATTGTGTCTCTTAAACCTCCCCCTTAAACTACAAAGGTGTTCTACTAGGTATGTATA
This sequence comes from Viscum album, assembly GCA_963277665.1. Taxonomy (NCBI): domain Eukaryota; kingdom Viridiplantae; phylum Streptophyta; class Magnoliopsida; order Santalales; family Viscaceae; genus Viscum; species Viscum album. Next base: position 179,759 of record CAUJRU010000391.1, on the reverse strand, counting down.
TAATCACCACTGTATGGGATTTTCTCACACATGTCTTATTTTATACAAATTAAAGAGAATTCGTTTATGAGTGTAATGGAGCTTAGGGATACCTAATACTTTGGACCACATACTGTGGTGGTAACATGGGATTCAGAAGCGGAACTCTCTCAGGAGTTTCCTTTTCTAGTTTTGTTCAGTTGGGACACATTTTTGGTTGGTTGTGTATTTTTCCCATTTAATTTTCTATTTTCAATTTAATACTCTCATACACCCTAGAGTTTATGCATGCTTGGTTTACTTTATAGCTGTGTTTCATCTGTTACTCTTTCCCTATAAACTTCTACATCAAGATGTTTGTGTGTGTACATACATGTAAAAAGGAAAATGCATCCCCATTTCATAGTTGGGGAAAATGTATCTTCCAAGGTTGGAGGTCCCACATTTAGGTAAAAAGGGGGAATTAATTGACAACCATGTTTTAAATATTGACTAAAAATGCATCGTTCTCTCCTATAGATATTCCTCAAGAGCTCTCCTCCTCCTCTAGGATTTCCTCACCTAGTGATGGAGTGCCTTCCTCCAGCCTCCATTGCTTTCTCTCTCTTTTCCTATGATTTTCTTACTTTGGACGAATCTCTCCCATTTAGAGACCTCAATCCCAGGTGTGACTCTTTGATGGTGAGTGGACCTCCCGCTCTATATTCCCTCATTATTCACCCTATTTGTTTTTCTTGTCTTCGTTCCTTCTATGGTCTTGTGCCTATTGTCTTCAGGCCTTCGACTATGATCCACCACCACTCTAAAGACTAGATCTACCATACCAAAATCCATTTTAGTCTTTTTATTCATTCTTCACCGTGGGTTGGGAGGTGCTGGTGGCTCTCGGTTGAGGTTCGCTGCAAGGGGTCTTGTCTGGATCTTCGTCCATTCTTCTGGTCTCTTTCAGTTTTTTGGTGGTTATTTGTTTTTATCCTTGACATTGAGGTCTTCAATTGGTTATTTTGTTTTTCTCATTGGAAATGGTGTGTGATTTTTTCTAGTTTTTTCATTTTTTTTGATGTGTTTTTGGTTCAGCCTTCCTGCATAGTGAGACTTGCTGCAGTGCCCTTCATATACTCAAATCTAACTTAGCTTCCTTGTCTAACACTCCCATCCAAGTCAGTCCAGTGTGTTGGTTCTAAAAAAGGCTTGGGGGGGGGGTTGTTTAATTGTTTGAAAGCATTTTAGGAGGTTCTCTAACATGAGATTTTATCCTTTTTCTCTCCATGTGATGTCCCCTTCCTGTTGATTCAATGTATGTTTTGGTTTTTTGATGATGATGATAGTTCTTAGCGATGAATGTGATGGATTAAGATTGCTTCCTCCCCCAATAGAAGTGATGGGTGTTGATGAAGATGGTGGGTTACCAATGATAATGATGGTTGATGGAAAGTGACACAACCCCACTTGACATGAGGGACTAAAGGATCGAGGTATCAAGTTTTGTGTTGTATTTTGAATTTCAAATTTGGAAACTGGTTATGTTTTGGGATCTTGAACCTTTGGATCCCAACCTATTGGATATAATAACTTTGGGTATTGTAACTTTGGTTACTTCTTACCCTTAAAGTGGCTATCTTGAAGATAAAAAAATAAATTTTCCTTGGAAAAGGATCTTGTAACAAAAATATTATCGTATTATCTTCATTTATGATAAATCAATGTTCTTTTCACATCTCTTTAATTTACAATTTTGTGTTCATTAATTTTTCATGATCCTTCACATTCTTATGATAAATGTTCTTTATCAATATTCACCATTATTTATACATTATGTTATTCCTCAATGTTTATATTTTTTCTTTCCACTAATTATCTCCTATTTGTAAGCCTAGTTAAGTTTTATTCTCTATGACATTCATATTTCCCATTCCCTCTTTTTGAGTGGATGTTTTATTAACTTTTGTTATGATTTGGGTTTTCAAAAAAGGTATTTTAAATTATAAAACCCTGATTAATTAGATAAAATCCAAATTAAGAGGATAAAATTTACTAAGGGTTTGGGGGATTTATCATCTAATGTTTTTAAAATAATACTATGCTCGATAGGTTTCTTAACATGCAACAATGAACTTTAAGAGAATTGGGATATTCTATAAAAATAATATTATTTAAATGTGACCTTTATAACCTAGGCATTGAATTGGTGAGTATTAATATTATAAAGCACATCATGAAATATCTATAAATTTAATACCAATAAAAAATATTTATTAATAATAAAATAATCACTTAATTATCTGTAAAGTTATTTTACTCTTTAAATATTTGTTTTCTTTAAAATATTATTTTTTTTGAGAGTGAATATTACAATTGATTCCTAGAAATTTTATAAATGGTATTTTATAAAAAGGATATTTTTTTGATATCATAATATAAAAATTATCATAGTATTATATTCTAGTTTTTTTCTGAAAAGATTGATTTTTAAATGAATAACAAAAAATGTTAGTTTTTATTAAATACTATATTTTCCTTTCAAGTATTAATAAAGTAAAATTATATTTTGGATTTTATATAGAATTTAATTAGATATATTTTATTAAATATATTCTAATTAAGGTATTTTAAATGAATTTTACACTTGAATTTGGTATAAAAAAGGTATTATAATTAAAAGGTGTTTTCTTGAAAAACTAATTACTTCACGTTTTGCAGGATTAATTTTAAAATATATTATACTACATGAATTTAATATTAAAAAATGGATTGAATATTTGGAATTAGGTGGTAAAAATTAATTAAATAGGTCCCTTCTATTTTTTGGCATTATGAATAGTAACCTCAGTAACTTTTTGTCACCTTGGTAAGGGTAAATCAGCTCATTTAGGTTAAAAATAACTTGATAATAAATAAATAAAAACCCTAAATTTTTTATTTATTTCATTATATGAGTATATATCTTTCACAATCATCAAAACTTATAAATTATGACATTTTTTTATTTATCTTTTATTTTTACCATTATATTTTTTTATATAATGAAAAGTAAAAAAAAAGACATTCTATTTGTTTTATTATCTCTAATTTTTTTAATTAGGGATAAATATATAAGATGTTAATTTATAAATATTTATTTGAAATATAAATATTTTTTATAGAAACTCATTTCTAATTTTTAGTGATAAAATAATTACATTAAATGGTTACACAATACTAACACAATATTTATTCAGTTAATAGAAAAATAAAATAAATGTTTTTAAAAATAATAAAACTAATTTAATTTGAATGAATTTTTATGTTACATGTATTTTTTAGACAAATAAAACATGTTTGGGATGTTTAAATTGATTATATTTAAATTAATTTCATGAGATATGGTTTTCAATATTAAAGTAAATGAATAGTTCTAAAAATGATATTAAATATATTTTATAATAAATAATGTTTTATGTAGTGATTTTAAAATCCTAAAAAATATTAAATTAATTCAATTGAATGTTATATAGTTTATAATATCAAATATGGTTCATTTATGGGTAAATTTTTCTTTCATATTAACTTTCTCAACCCCTAAAGAGTAAAAAATATTAATATTACTCTATTTATCAAAAGGGCTAATAGGGGGATGTAAAACAAAGAGACAAGGGTGAGAAAATCACCTAAAAATTTTCAAATTTTATTTTATTAGATTATTTAAACACATAATCACCCCATTTTATAATTATATTAATTTTGAACATTTTTTTCATGAATATTAATTCATATAAATTTCATATTTTTAGTAATTCCAAAAATTCTCCTCCCCTCACTTAAAAAAGAAAACATCATATCATCTTTTCATCACACATTAAGAACCATTTTTTCATCTAATATCCATCCAAATAACTTACTAAAATATATCCCAATGTTCTATAGGTCTTAGTTTTGTATGTTTACCAACCATGGAGGGCTTAAGGTATTAGGAAGTGGATTTTTTCTAAAGAAGTGGTAAAATTATAAATGAATGTTTTAGTTTTATTTATTATTATTTTCATTAAAATTTTATTCAAATATAATGAAATAAAAAAATATATATTAAATATAATTATATTTTTTTGTTAATTTAATAACCTACATACATATCCTCTTCTATCGAATGGGATATGAGATTGTCATTCATGTGACGATGGACTATCGCCTTGCGAACCAATGTAATTTTTTCCATTACCGCCTCTCAGAGATGATTCTAACAATGAATTTAATATATATTTATATATATATATTATTCATGAAATATATATAATTATTCAAATTAATATATCATATTTGTTTTTACCTTTCCGTTAATTGAAAATTGACAATACAGTTCATTCGTACGTGTGGATTACCACATCTATGAAGCGATGCAATTCATTTTTAATTATTGCATCACATTTATCATAAATATAAATGTATTTAAAGAGATTATATGGTAATTATGATATAATTATCCTAATATAAAGGTTAAATAATACTCTCCTTCTTTCCATAATGATCGCTGAAGAATGGAAACATTACTCATGCGTACGTACGACCTACCATCTTTATGATTGTAGAATAGTTAATTTTTGACAATCATACAATATTGATGGGTTTAAAAGTATAATGAAAATATAAAAAATTTAATTATTACATGATTATTGTTCTTTATATGATTGAATAATGACCTCTTTGACCATTTTTAACCTACCGAAGAAATTTTGGATATATAAGCTGAATATTATCAAAACATCTGATGTGTACTTAATTGATTAACAAATTGTTTATAACATGGTAAAAGGAATAGAAAAAATGAAAAAGGTTCCTAATAAATTAAATAATTTACATAAGTTTATTATTAATGAATATATATAACATACATGATGAGTCAGACTCAAGGTAAGGGACACTTTACTTTAAATAAATCATTTTAAATGTTTTAAAGATTTATTTTCTAAATATTTTTATTCTATGTCTATATTCTGAAAATTATTTTATGAATGTATTTATATGGAAATAAATAAATTATAAATTATGTTTTATGTTTATTTTTATTTTATTTCAATGGTTCTAAAAATTAATCTTTTTGGAAAAAAGTAATGACATTCATTACAAAAGGAAAAAAATGTTCTATTTTAATATATACGGAACCAATGGATTTTCCCACAATAAATCAATTATTTGATATTTGGATTCATTTATAAGATTCAATTTAATTTTTAAATAATTAACCTACTTCCATTTTATTTCTATTTTAGTATTAAAAATGGGTTTTTAATAGGAAATTGTATTTCAATATCTGAAAGTGTTTTACATGGGGATTTAAAAGCTTTTTTCAATGGTTTTATGATGAAAAGGTGAAAGATTATTATTTTTTTTCATTATATGGTCCATGGAAATGTTTTATGATGATAGGTGATCTCTATATATCTAATCCTGATGGATGATCCTGATATAGCTCACGATGACGGGTGAGCCCGATATTGCTCCCCAATATATTGGATAATGATTATGTTCTCTAGAAAATTATTTTAGAATTTGACTATAATAGTTATTAAAATTTGTAAGGGTTTTATGATTATGATATAACAATTAAAATATATAAATTTTCTATGATTCCTTTTTGGATTTCATAGAAATCAATTTATTTCAAAAGGTAATCTAAGGATCTTTTGTTTTAAATCAATGATTAGTCCCTTTTTCGGTAAAATTGTTTTAAAAAAAATTGTTTTTCACAGGTTCTTATGTTTTCAAATAAATCCCCATGGCTATTATTTTTCCTTTATTTTTTCTTATAAAGTGTTTTATGAAAAACTTTGGGAAATAAAGCTGATTTTATGAGTAAATAAATGATTATTTAAGTTTGAAGTTTATTATCTAATAAAAAAAATATCTTTAATGATATCATGGTTTTAAAATAAAATAATTGGTTTATTTAACTATTTTATATGTACCTTAATAATATGTTTGAGCTCATACCATTCTTTAAAATGTTATTCATAGGGTTTAAGTATGTGTAAGAATATAGAAGAAGTAAAGTATAAATTCCTAATGATATTTCATGAAAAGAAAACACATTTCTTTTTAAAAGTCTTATATTTTGAAAAAATGTATATTGAGAAAAAGTTTCCAATTTATAATATATGGTTTTTTATGTATGAGTTATGAACTATATCTCTAAAAATACTAATATAAAAAGATCCTTAAAAAGAAATAAATTTAATTCTTGACTAGAAACTAATGATTATATAATGTTTTAACGTTAGGTCCTTATACTTATATTATGCTACTAACAATACAATCATAATTTAATATTGATATATATAAAATATAATTGAATCATACTATATATTTCATATTATATCTAATGATTGATCTTGTATTACAAATGTTTAGTGTAAATGTTCATATCTATCTTCCACTGAAGCTATCATTGAGGAAATATTTAATGAGATGAAATGCATAAGAGAGTTTCCATAGCCAAAGGGTTACATGAATTGTGAACATACCCATTTACTTACAAATTATAAAACATATGAGTAAATTCATAGATACATGAGAAGGATCACTAAGGGCTATATAAATAGGAAATTCTATTGAGAAGGATTTTCAATTATGCTCGCTCATTATTTGTGTTAATTATATTATGTATCAATTCCATCACCTTAATTATATCTAAAGAGATAATAACATATAAATGTTATAAATAGGACACCAACTAATCATTGGGTGATTCAGTTGATTTGTGGATACACCCTGTATGAAGGATTCTTTTGGTTGTTTCTCAGAGATCTTCACCACACATTGTTACTGAAGATAAAAGTATAAACCATTTTGATAAAAGTTTCATGTTATTAATTTTGTTTAACATGGTTTTGGTTTTGTATAACATGGTGATCTTGAAAATGATGTTTATAATGTATTATGTTACATTTAATAAGTGTTATTCTATCATCAAAAATCCCTTTAGTGGTATTAAATATTCACCATGCTTTGTATTTCATGAAATCATGTTAAAAATAAAGAAACTAGTTTCATTGTATTGGATACCATAGTCTAGGATATAGATTTTATATTTCAAAATTTATATCATAGGTGATATCATTAAATATAATATATAAAATGAATTATGCCTCTCTTTATGAAATGACATATCATAAGAAATGATATGCGTTTTGAACTATGGATTTTTTATGATACCAGATATCATAAGCCATGATAAGTCTATGTTACATGATATTGGATACTGTAAAGAATGTAATAGTATAACGCCTTTAGTTTTTAATATATTTTAGTTTGTGATAGAACCAATCGTATCATATAATGGTGCTAGAGTGAAATCAAAAAACAAAGCATCGTATCGCTTTTGCGATATTGAAGAATAAATTAAAATATGAAAGATATTATTTTATTATCTATTATAGTCCATGAATAGCTATTCAGAATACATGATATATATTTTAAATCCAATAAAAAATTATGACATACTAATATCATAAAACACGACATCAAGTAAAAATTTAATATTAAAATTTTACAGTTATGAATTTAATTATATAATTTATATGTTTTTATAAATAAGTGAAAAAAGTATTTTAGGGATATTTAATTAATTACTTAAATGTTTATAAATCAATTAATTATAAGGTGTTTATAATTAACTATGATATGTATATAAAACATTTATTAAATAAATACATATAATATTAAATACCCTTTTAATTTATATGTTGTGACTTATAATTTGGGTATAAAATGTTTATATATAAATTATAAGGGTAATTTATATTGTTTATAAATTTAAAAAAATGGAGTTTAAATTTAATATTATAAACTAATCCTAATATTTAATTTGAAATGTTCATATTAAAGGCCTTATTTAAGAATTTATTTAAACAATTTCAAAAGGGGTTTGTATAATAGATATGATCAAGTTTAAAATATTAATAAATATATGATATTTATATTATTTAAATTATTTACATAGTATAAATATAATATAAAATATTTATATTTCGTTTATTGTCATATATTTAAGTAAATTACATATAAAAGTAAACTATTATAGGGTCATATTAGAAATACATGTAAATTATTTATATTTATTTAATTATACAATACCTTTAATTCATGACTATATTATAAAGTGTTTAAAATTGATTTAATTATGAATTGTTCATGATTATTTATTCATGTGAAGATTTATGAATTTTTTCATTTATTTAGTGTTATTTTATACTATGTTATTAATGAATAACATTGTTATATTATGAATTATGATGTATAATCTATTTTAATGAGTTAAACATATTCTATAATTTTTTATACATGCTTATATGGAATTACATTCTTGGTATGATAAATGATTTAGTTCTCTTATACCTTGATTTTAGTTTCCACTAAGTTATGAGATTTAGTTAATAAGTTAATAATAGTTTATACATATTAGGTGTTAGAATTGAAATGGAATTAATGTTTATACTCTAACCACCTTTGTTTTTTAAATTACATTTTTCCATAGAAAATGTATGTAATATTATATAATACTATACACGTACACAATATTTAAGAACCAAAAAACATTATCTCATTAATAAATATGATTACATTATCCAAATATTAAACTAATGAAAATGAAAAACATTACAATTGGATAAAAAATATAAAATAGAAAATATAAAATGGGAAAATATGGATCACCCCAATATGCTAGAATGATCTCCATCATTGAAAACACTATAAAAATGAAAAAAATATTAGTAAACTAATAAAAATCATTGAAAACGAAAATATAACCTTATAGGAATTGTAGTGAATATTGAGTGAAGGAATGAAGTGGTATTTATAAGGAGAAATGTGACAGATGGAATAGTAATATGACCATTGGTCAAATATGAACCTTAGTCAAAATAATATTTGTACTAATTGACCATTGGAAACTATACCCATTATTAATAATTTTAATATTATAATTAATGGTTAAAAGTAGTAATAACAAAGGATAATTTATGAAGTAAAGAGAAATATGGGCCCAACTAGTAGAGTCATGCTATTTGAAGCCCATTTTTCAAAACATGGGAGGTAGGTTGCATCAATGAAGTTATCCCTTGACAAAGACCAAGATGAGAATAAACAAGTGAATATTGAATAAAATATCCTATAAGATAAATTCAATTTTTTGGAGATTTACACTCAGTCAATATTAGCCGATCCACCCCATGAAACTACCACCATTACACAACTTACCCTTAGGGAATATTTGGGTGTAATAAGGGGTTATGTGGATAAGCCTTAGTTAATTAAAATTTAATTTAATTTTTATATAAAAAAATAGTTATTCTATCAATACAATTTTTAGAATAGTATTTTTTTCATAAAATATATGTTTATGTAAGATTAACTAGATAAATTAATTATTGGAAACAAATAAAACATAATTTTAATTTTAGAAAATATATTCACACTTTTATAAAAAACTCATATATTATGAATAATATTTTTTTTACTAAAATATTATTTTAAAATGCTCTTATTTAAATTGAAATGATAAAATAATTTAATAACGTCTTATGAAATTTTTTTAAGTGTCCGAAATTTGACTGTGTCTTAAAAACCACTATTTTCATTAAATATGGATATTGATATTTAAAATTTAACACTATCATACTTATATAATTATTTGAAAAAAATATTATATTTGAAATAATAATTTATAATGTAGGTTCAGGTTAATTTTTGATAATCTTACAAAATAATTTATTTTTCAATGAATAGTAAAAATATAGTTTTGGGTTTTCGATATGTTTTATGAATTAATATTTATTTCATAATGATGTAATAACTAATTAACCACAATACATGACCAAACATATGTAATTATAATGATATTAAGTATTTTAATGGTTTTCAATCTATTCCCAAAACTATAACTGACTTTCTAAAGTCTAAAATAAAATATTTGATTTCAAAAATATTATTTTGTAAATAATTTATTCTCAATGTACAAATAAGTATTAAAAAATGTTTTTTAGATATAATGGATTAAAATATCATAAAATATGACCCAAATTTCTAAAAACACGAGGAAAAACCATGGGTAAGATAATGGTTTTTCTTTTTCCACAACGTAGATTCCCAATACCTATATTTGCAAATTATTAAACAATTTCTCCACTTTTTCTAGAAATACCCACATATTTAACCTCTCTCCTTCACTCCCAATCCATACTACATAAATTTATGATCCTTTTCCTCCTAAGGATTCGCCAAGGTTTTTAAGCCCAAATGGGTTCTAATACTAAATATTTAGGATCGAATCTTCAAGTTAAGGGAAATATCAACATCTATTTTTGTATTAAGTTACTTTTTTATAGTACGTCTTCTATTTTCAAAACTAATTAATTTTTTCCCATATTATATTATCCCATTACAAAAATAATTATATTTTATCAATGGGATACCCTTTTTCCCCCTTATTTTCCTTTTTTTAAACCATATTTGATACCAATCATGATATTGAATTTACTTCTCAAATTTTTCTCATTTACTTGATAAATTATTATTTATTTTCTTTTTTTTGTATACCAAAACATATTATTTTTCACAAGGATATTAATCTTGATATAAAATGTGTTTACTTATTTGGTTATTTACATATATGAAATCCACATTCCCTTTCTGTGGGTTAAAATGATATAACGATAATGTCTTTAAGCACTTTTGTATTCCAAGATTTTCATAAGAAACCCATTATTTATTCTCCATGGGTTATTAATGAAATTATTTATTATAATCTACACATATCACATAGATTTATACATAAAATGGTTCCTCCCTGATATCAATCCAATGAATTAGGTTAATAATTAGTTTCTAAAGATGACATTTTTATAATACCTTTGTGAATAACCTTGGTAATTTTGATATATGAGACGTTGGTGATAAAACTGGGTGATATTTTTATAATTGTCTAAATTAAATGTTTTTTCCAAATTTTCATGTAATGATTTAAATTATTTTTTTATGATACATTTCATTTTTTCTTTATTGTGTTATATTGTTATACCTCATGTTATTATTCATATACCTCAGGATCACATGCTAAATGTCTTCCTTGTTAACTCTCTTACTGGGATCATACTCACCCATTTCCTTTGATATATATCCCTAGGATATGAGACACGGAAAAGATAAATTATATTAAACCCATGAATAATACTTTCATGTGGATTAGAATAACATTATATGTTTTCTTGTATTGTGTTCCTAATTTATAAGAAATTAAACTTTAAAATATATTGTATTTTGTTTTATGTAATGAAATGTTTATATAAGAAAAAACAAAGGATTAAATAGTTGGTATTAGAGTATAGTTTACATATTATTAAAAATTAGGACTTGAAAGTTAGTATAAACCTTAGGGATAAGTCTAAATATATTAAAACATCATTGTATTTTGGTTAAGTATTAAGTAGTTTCCAAGAAAATATATCCGTGTATGGATACTACAAGTGGATTTGGATCTAGCATAGATGTACCTAGGGGTAATAACCCCAAAAAAATATATTGAGATAGAACTTATTATGAACGAATGCATGATAATAGTCCTTGCTGCACACTTGGTTTGTACTCTTAAAGGATATTTATGGTTAATCATTAGCTATTTATGAAACTTTATGAAGGATATATAAAAAAATTATTTTTATTAGAGGAGATTAATAACAAATTTAAGCATGATTTTTTATGATATAAATCCCTTTAGAATTATTATATTCATAAAAGTAACACAATTCTTTCTATGGTTCTCTTCTTTTAGAAAAAAGGCATGAAATAATAGGAACCACGTAAATGATGAGTTTAATGAATGATGCACCGATGTAATTCCAATGGATGATGGAATAGAAAAAATCATGAGGATATTGAATAAACTATATCAAGTTATGAATAGTAACTTGAGTCATGTTGATAGAACATATCCACCTCAAAGGGAATGACTCACTGTTGAGTCCTTTATGCATCAACGACCACCTTCTTTTAGTAGATCTACCTACCCATTGATATCTGAATAGTGGATTTCCTATATATAAGATTTAACTTTTGTACTGCATATTTTAGTTCTAGAGAAAGTCACCATGGTAGTATACCTTTTATAAGGAGAATCTAATTAGTGGTGGATTCTGATTAAAAACAAAAATATAAGAAGGGAGATTGATGTTATGGATTGGGAAGAGTTTAGGAAAATATTTTTCAATAAATATTCTCCCATTCGATGTGAACAAAAATGTTGAATTAATTCTCCAAGATGAATTAGAAGGAAATAATTTAGAATATATGGAATTCAATTTACAAGACTTACTCAATACACCTATAGATTTGTTATGTATCATAAGGGAAAGGATGATATATTCTTCGGTGGACTGATACCCCATCTTTGGAGAAATTTATAAAACAGTGACTATGTAAACATTGTGGAGACAATGTGAATTTCTATAATGGATAAATATATGTTTTAAGAGATAAAGTGGTCACATAGGTTGAAAAGTGAAAAAGAGAGAAATAGAGATAAAATCATGGAATAATTTTTATCATGAAAGAGGAGGGAAGAAAGTGAAACTTCCCACATACAACTATTGTAGGAAGATGAATTTAGGGAACCTATTTAACAATATTATAAAGTCCTAAAATATTGGAAGATATTTTAATTTATGATGGAACAATCATGGTGAGTTGTAGCCTCAGATTTTCAACACTAATGAAAAAGGGACGATGGTTCATACCCAGCCTGAAGTTTAATGATTTAGGTGTGGAAAATTTTATAAATATTCCAATAAATGTCCAAATTAATAGATAATAGTAAGAAACCTCCATAAAACTAAAAATAGGATAATGTATAAAGTTATGGAATTTTCTATCATGATATCTAATGTAGAGGCTCTAAATGATCTAGTGTAAGGAACACTGATTATGCTCTCAAAGATAGAATTTACTTTGATTGGTTCTGGTTCTAAAAATTTCTTTATTTCATAAAAGATTACAAATAATATAGAATCAATAATTGAGCCACTAGAAGATAAGTTATTATTAAATACTTCTATAGGGATTATCCTATCACAAATAGTGTATAGAAACTCTAGTATTAACTTTGGAGAGTACAATCTCATTAAAAATCTAGTAGTCATTCACATGGTGGAATTTGACAATATAATAGGTATGGATTTCCTCTCAAAGTATAATGCTAAGATCAATTGAAAGAAAAAGAAAATTCTATTAGTCTTCAATGGAAAACCTATAGTTATTTTCAAAGGAGAGATATCTCGACTAGAGCTTTTTCTAGAAGCACCTCCCATATAATTGTTTTTGGATATGATTAGTAAATAGGGATAAATAAATCAAAGTACAATGTTGGAAAATGTTCCCATTATTCAAGAATAATTTATTTATTTTCTAAATATTTACCTAGAACTCCCCCATAAAGAGAGATAGAGTTCTCTATTGAACTCATACCATAGTCCAGGATGATATCAAAGACCCAGTATAGAATGTAAAATGTAGAGTTAGAGGAATTAAAGAAACAACTTCATGATCTTATAGAGAAGGGATTTATCTAACCAAGTGTGTCTCCTTTTGGAGAACCTGTTCTCTTTGTAAATAAAAAGGATGGATCAATGTGGATATGCATTTATTATATATAACATAACAATATCATTGTGAAAAAATACCGTCTCCCAAGGATTGATGATTTATTTTACTATCTTTATGGGGATCAATTCTTCTCTAAGATTGAAATATGATTTTGGTATCATTAATTTCAGGTAAAGAAAGATGATATTATAAATTTTTCCTTCCAAATAATATATTAGAATTATGAGTTTGTTGTTATTCCCTCCATCTTTAATAATTCTCCATCTACAATTACAGATTTTATGAATAGAGTCATTAAGTACTAACTTAATAAATTCACAGATTTTTTTAGGATATTTTGATATATTACAAAAGTAACAAGATTATGAGGATTATATAAGGGTTATATTGAAAAATATGAGGAAGGAGAATCTCTTTTGAAAATGTAGAAAATGTGAATTCTATTTATAGTATGGTGAATTCTTTGGGTACATTATAACCAATAAAGGAATATCAGTTGACCCTGCCAAGATAAAGGCTTTACAGGGGTGAAAAAAACATACAACAGTAAATGATACTCATAGTTTTCTTTGTTTAGTTGGATATTAAAAGAGGTTTATGTTTTTTTCATGAGTTTATATTCCACTATACAAGTTAAAGAGAAAAAGGAGATAATTTCATATGAACAATGGAGTGTGAGGAAAGGTTCTAAAAACTGAATAAGAGACTATTTATTGCACCTATATTAACTCTACCCTCTATCAAAGAAGAATTTTTTATTTATAGTGATTTATATATAAAAGGTATTGGGTGTGTCCTTATGAAAAATGATAAGGTTATCACTTATGAATCTAGATGGTTAAATCCCTATGTGTAGAATTATCCTATTCATGACCTAGAGTTATCTATAGTCGTTTTTTCTATGAAGATATGGAGGCACTATCTTTATGGGGAGATATATGATATATACATTGACCACCAATGTTTGACGTATATATTCACCCAAAAGTAATTGAACACGAGAGAAATAATATGGTTAGAGATTCTTAAAGACTATGATTTTCTAATTCATTATCACTCTGTAATATTAAATAATGTTGCTGATGCATTAATTAAGAAAGACCCTATTGTAATGGAAATGATGAGGATTCAAGGCGATCCATTGATAAAGGACCTAGTAATTTTGGACATCAGAATCATATGGCAAGGTACATCATCAATCGTACCCCAAATGATTTCTTAACCATAATTACTAGAGAAGATAAATAAATATCAAAGAGAATATCATTTGATACAAAATAAGAGAGAGGTTATGAAGAATAGAAAGTTTACTGAGTTTAATATTGATCAAGAAGATGTATTGAAATTTCATACAATGTATGTTTCCTATCTAACCTAGAGATAAATATGGATCTAATTAAAGAACATTATATATCTAAAGTTTATATATACACAAGAAGCACTAAAATTTAAAGGGACCTTCCTGATCATTATTTGTGGGATAATATGAAAATAGAGAATTCTGACTACACTATAAAGTACTTAGGGAGTCAAAAAGTGAAGGTGGAGCAATAAATTCCTAAAGGGGTATTGAAACCACTAATCATATGATCATTTAAGCAGAAAAATATTACTATGGAATTGTTCACTATTCTTTCATGAACATCCAAGGTAAATAATTAGATATGGTTTGGAGTGGATAGACTCACCCGAACTACCTATTCCATCATTATTTAGGAATATTTCTATCTTGACTAACTTTGTACGATATACATAAAAGAAATAGTGAGGATGCATGGGGTATAAATTTCAATCATTTCTAATTGTAATCCATGGTTCACATATAAATTTTGGATAAGTCTTCAACATGATCTAAATACTGAATAAAATTATAGTACGACCTTTCACCCCCAAACTCATGTCCAATCTGAAAAGGACACTTCAAACACTTGAGGTCATATTGAGAACATGATCGATGGAATTGAAATGTGGATGGGACCAACACCTACCCTTAGTTTATTTATCATACAAAACAACTTCCAATCGATTATTCAAATGGAAATCTATGAAATTATACTTTGGAAGCGATGTAGAATTCCAACTTGGTGGGATACAATTGGTGAGAGAATTCTACTTGGGATAGATATAATTCAAGAGATGACAATAAAGGTTAATGCTATCCAAAAACATATAAAATATTCCCTGGGTTGGTAGAATATCTATGTGGACAACCATTGAAGGGACTTGTAGTTTGATATTGGAGAAAATTTTTTCTTTTTTAAATCACCACATAAGAGAGTCATGTGATTTAGAAATGAAGGGAATATTATCCCTAGGTACACTGGCCCCTTTAAATCCTTAATCACATAGGATCAGTGGAATATCTGCTATAAATTCCACCAAATCTGATGAAATGCATGATATATTTGATCTATATCTCATGAGGATGTACATACCTAATACCTTACAAGTACTGAAGTCGTTACAACTACAACATGACCTATCTTATAATGAGCATCCGGTGTAGATCTTAGACTATAGGGACCTAGTTATCTGCAACAAGACAACTCACCTTATCAAAGTGATATGGAGGAACCCTAATTTGGATATATGACATGGGAACTAGAGGGAAAAATATAATAAAAGTTCCCTCCCATTTTCTCAATCGAGAATTTGAGTTGAAATTTAAGGGATGATATTTATATAGTGGGGAAGAATGTAATGATCCACATTTTTTAAATTTTATCTATTTTCTTAGAACATGTTTGTTATATTATATAATATTATACATGTTAAATTTTTTGAGGAAATAATAAAACCTTATCTAATTAATAAATATAATTACATTAGTCATCTATGAAACTAATGAAAATTCTGAACATTACAATTGGACAAAAAATATAAAATAGGAAAGAAAAAATGGGAAAATATGGATTGCCCCAGTGTTCTATAATCTTCACCGCCGTGAGAAACAATATAGAAATAAAACAAAATATTAGTAAACCAATCAACATATTATAAGATAAAAATATATCCTTATAGTAATTGTAGTTAAGATTGAGTGAAAGAATGAAGTGTTATTTGTAGGGATCCATGTGACCGTTGGAATAGTAATATGATCATTGGTCAAATATGACTATTGGTCAAACATGACTATTGGTCAATGTAACCATTGGATTATTAGACCATTAGAAACTATACCCATTGGTAATAATTTTACCATTATAATTAGTTTTTAAAAGTAGTAATGACAAAGGATTATTTATGCAAAAAGGAGAAACGACGACCTCAACCATTAGAGTCATGCCTTTTGAAGCCCATTTGTCAGAAATGGGGAGGGAGGTAGTGTCACCGGTGTCCTACCTTGACCAAGACCATTACAAGCTTCAAAAAGTAAATCTTTAACAAAAATCACCTTTGGGATAAGTGAAAGTTAGTATAGATTACAACTTGCTATATATTATCCAATCCACCTGATAAAAGTATGACCATCACACACCTTACCGTTAGGGCGTACATAGGTGTAATAAGGAGTCACTTTTACAAGCCTTAGTTACTTAAAATTTAATTTCCTTTTCTAAAATAAATGGGTATTCCATAAATCCCATTTTGATAATATTTTTTTAATAAAATATTTTTTAAGTATGACTAATTTGAGAAATTGATTATTAGCTGCAAATAAAACTTTATTATATTTTTAGAAAATATATATATACTTTTAAAATAAACTTTGGTATTTTGAATAATGTTTTTTTAAATTAAATATTCTTTTAAAACACTATTATTTAAATATAAATGATAAAATATTTTTATAATGTCCTAGTAAATTTTTACAAGTGTCATAAATCTGATTGTGTCTAAAAAATGATATTTTTAATTAAATAAGTTTGTTAATATTTAATATTTAACATTATTAAAATTAGATAATTAATCTTATAAGATAAATATTATATTTTAAATCAATACACCAAAATTAGTTTAGGGTGAACTTTTTAGAATTTTCAAAAATACTTTATTTTTTCAGTGAATAGTAAAAATTGAGTTATGGGTTTTCTGTATGTTTAATAACTTCATATTTATTTAATAATGATATAATAATTAATTAACTAGAATTTATGACCTAAAATATGTTGTTTTTTAAAATAATAACTATTTTAATAGTTTTTAATCCATTTCAAAACCTAAAGGTGACATTCCAAAGTCTAAAATAGAAAATTGGGTTTTAGAAACAATATTTTGTAAAAGATTTAATCTTCCATGTCCAAATATGTATTAAAAATTATTTTAAACTCTAATGGATTAAAAGATCATAAAATATGACCAAACTTTCCAAAATCATGAGCAATAACCATGGGTAAGTCAATGATGTTTCTTTCTCCATAACCTAGATTTCTAAGACCTATATTTGGAACTTATTAAACAATTACTACACATTTTCTATAAATACCAACCAATTTAAACTTTCCGCATTTCTCCCAATCCATCCTATATGATGTTCTGGTAATTTTACAAAAAATGAGTCCCCCAAGGTATTTTTAATCCCACATGGTTCCAATCCTCAATATTTAGGATCAACTCTTCAAGGTAAGGGAAATATACACTTTCTCTTTTCCATTCAAGTTCTATTTTTTCAGAATGTCTTATATTTGATAAACTAATTTGTTTTTTTACACATTATATTAGACCATTATAATAAGAATAGTCTTTTATCAATTGGAGATCCATGTTCTCTCTCATATTACCATTTATAAGACCATGTTTTATACCCGTCATGTTACTAAATTTACTTCTCAAACATCTCTCTTTTACTTGAGAAATTATCATTTATTTTATATTTGTGAATACCCAAACATCTTCCTTTATTTATGGGTATCCAACCTGATGTAAAACTGATTTACTTATTTGGTCATTTACATATATTAATCCCACATTCCCTTTTTGGTTTAAAAATGACACAATGATCATGTCCTTATGTACTTTTATACGACCTAATTTTGACAAGAAAACCATTCTTTACTCTCCGTGGGTTATTAATGAAATAATATATTATGATATATGTGTCTCAAATTAATAAATACATATTATGGGTGTTCTCTGATATCACTCCAATATATTGGGTAAATAATTAATCTCTAGAGATGAAATGTTTTATAATACCTTTTTGAATAACCATTCTAATTTTTATTTATGAAACCTTTATGATATGATTATGAATTACTCATTTAAATGTTGTATCCAAATTTCCATTTTATGATTCATATATTTTTTATTATGATATGCGTCATGCTTTATTGATCATATTATATTGTTATACCTTATTTTCTTATTTCTATGCCTCATGATCACATATTAAATGTCTCCATTACTTATTCTCTTACTGGGCTCATGCTCACCCCTTTCTGTTGATGCATGTCCCCAGGATATGAGATGCATTAAAAGTATATTATGGTGAACCCATTAAGAATCCTTTCTTGCTAATTAGAATAATATTTCATTTTTTCTTGTATTATGTACCTAATTTCCAAGATATTATATATTAAATTATCATGAATTTTGTTTCATGTAATGAAATTTTTATGCAATAAAAAGTGTGGATGCCATACGTAATCAGTAAATAATTATGGGTAGTGGGACTTAAATTTGGATGGCTAACTATCCTAGAGGATTAATAGTTATCTAGAA
Organism: Viscum album; assembly: GCA_963277665.1. Taxonomy (NCBI): domain Eukaryota; kingdom Viridiplantae; phylum Streptophyta; class Magnoliopsida; order Santalales; family Viscaceae; genus Viscum; species Viscum album. The sequence goes on along the minus strand of CAUJRU010000391.1, from coordinate 160,493 downwards.
AATTTAGGGTTGTATTTCTATCACTCCATGATTTGTATTGTGGGGATTATTAGTTTCATATGATTCTAAGACCTTAGGCGAAAGAGTTTTATATACCTTATGAAAATGATTCATTTTGTTATGTGTGAATATAGAAGACTTTTCTATTTGGTCTAGTAACATAGAATATGATTTGTGTAAATATTGACACACAATACTGTTTGAATATATTTATTTATTATAAGGAATAATGAGTCCAATATAAATCATTAAAATCATACATACATGTAAAGGGAACACCTGAGATAAGATGGTGAGATTAAATCCCCATTAAAATTAATAAGTGTTAAATTCATTCCAAATAAAACACTTGTTAAGATCTTATCTATTCATCTGGGAAGGTTTTTATAAATTAGGATTCCCTTGAATTATCCTATGTTAGGAATGGTGTAAATTTCTGATCCTCAAAATTAGGCAAACAAATCCCACTCTGAGTTTTGGGTTACACTTAGTTGGAAAACCCTTGGGAAGAATACTAGAGGAATATTATTGAGTTCATCCATATGATTTATTATGAAAGGAGTTGTCTGCTCAACTATAGAAGAGTTATATATGATATATTTGGCATGATGGACTACCAAAATAACTAGGTGGTCAGGGGAACACTAAATAGGACAAATTTATTAGTTAATTATGGATCATGTTCCACTTATAGATGTGACATCATGGACCTGATTCACTCAACAGTAACCAAACCTAGTTGGCCACATTGACTCAATCATTCCACCTTGTATACTAGTGGCTTTGGAATAGTAGTGAGGGTCTATAATGGTATGATGAGGAGACTATACCCTCATGATAAGAGTTTATCACAATGTAAGAATCATAATAATAAATAACGAAAGCATATGAAACAAATAAAAAATTAAACAATAAACCTTAATCATATTAGTTACTAAGTAATAGAATCCAAATATTTCATATACAAATAATGATCATGGCATGATATAAAAAGATAGGTATTACATGGAACATGAATCCATTAAAATACAAGTATAAAAAGTAAAAAAAGACCAAAAAGGAACTATCCCCAGATAAGATCATGATCCAAAGTCAAGTCCTATACTCCCTTTATCCTAAGAAAAAATCAATCAAGAATCTACAAGAAGTCATATTCCCCCATCCCTACCTTCATACTTGAAGTCTATCAGAATACCCAATGGCGGCCCAGATAGGGCGTGAGATAAAACATAGTTGGCCACCACCAATAGTGTCAATAAAAAGTCAATTCCATGAATATGACCTGATGTAGTGTACAGATATAACTTGTGTACATGAAATAATAATATAAGTGAAGCTATATAGTCTATAAAATCTCACTATGATTAAGAAACTAAATATTATGATCTACCTATAAATTATAGAAACAATAAAAAACAATGGTGTATGTCGTGTAATCATATAACAAGCCTACATGGGCTAGACCCCAAGGAGTAGTAATTTCAAAGGTAACTAGAAATCTAAGTAAAACAAATACATAGGATTAGATGATTATAAATATCCATGGAATCCGAAAATTATATGTAAATTAATTAAACGGTATCCAAGGAGTTGAAATGTCAAATGAATCCTAATATGTCATATCCAAGGAGTAGAAATGTCAAAGACATTATACCATGTCTAATAAACTAGTTTAACTAGATCTTTAGAGTAGAAATGTCAAAGGAATACATGTAATATATATAACCAGGATCCAAGGAGTATAAATGTACATGTAATTATAACATGTCATGCAACCAAGATCCAAAGTGTTTAAATTTCCCTGTAAACCTATTAGTCTGTGGGATCCAAGGAGTATAAATGTTTATGGAATCTTAAAATATCAAGAAAATCAAGTAATTAGGTCCAAGGACTCAAATATTCAATGGAATTTAAGTCATCTAATTAAATGAGATCCAAGGAGTAGAAATTTCCAAGGCATCCTAACATATCATTTATCATTTCATAATTCCCTTATTAATTATAGATTAAAAAATGATAAATTAATTTATACATTTCATATACAAATGACAAGGTGATACAAGATTCTTAGAAACATTAAAAATTTACTTCAATACACTAATGAATTATCAATCATACATGAAATTCTTATCAAACCCCAAGGGTGTCATAATCATAAAAGGTAGAATCCCCCCCATGGGTAGTTTAGGATTTGGTCAAAAACCTCCATCCTTGATGAAAAGTTTCATGGAATGTATCAAACATGTTTTTATCATTTAACTCAAAGTTCAAATAATTTAGAAAGACTGTCCTAGAAATTTTGGAGTGCAACACAATTAAAACAAGTTCCAATAATGTGAAATTGAGTGAAAATGTATAGACATATTACCTCATCTTGTTTGAGAAACACTTGCCCGATCTAATCCTCTGATTTGATCAATATTAGAATAAATTGGATGAATATAAGAACACACTAAAAATGGGGAATAAGAGACTGTGCCAAAATCAATCAATTGAGGTGAATAGACACAACGAAAGGTGTAATAGGAATAAATAATTCACCAAAGGCTATCCAATGAAACCAACATAATTCAAACTAGATTCTTATTTGAGGAGTCATCGAAGAACCATACTTACGAGGAGAAGGAGGTTTTCATGGTTGAAAATGGGAGATTTTGTCCACTATAAATGAGAATGAAAGAGGGAGATATATTTAAAGAAGTAAGGGAAATGGTCATTTTCCACTTTAAAAACTTGGTCACATGGTTTGGCCATACAATTGGACAAATATGTACTAATTGTCCTCCCTTCTCTCTCTAAACACCTCCCTCACATGGTCATAGTACATGGTTATAGAAACCATGCGCTGACCACATTTTTATCCTCTGTAAAAAAGTTAGCATCACTTACATGGGAATGAAAACCAAGTTTCACTATTTCATAAAACTACGCGACACTAAAAAGTGGTCTAGATAACCTGACATAGTTAATCCAAACCATGACACCTAGGCTTCATGGTTTCTACTAACCATGTGACTCAACCTCATTTTCCAAAAACTATGGATCTAAGCTCCAAAAAATCCCCAAACACCCCCATTTCTTCTATATCCCACTATAAATTTATATTAGGTTATAATTAATCAATTAATGGTTTTTACCTCACAAAAAATATGAGATCTTATAATCACCCGCCTTTAAATAAATTTATCCCCAAATTTTACTCCCAAGGGTGGTAAGGCATTGTATGGGTATAACTCTGGCCACTGGGAACGTACATCTACCCCTAGCTCCCCAGTCTCATGCTGTATGTGGTCGTGTTACCATAACACCCATACTAGAGAAACTGACCAGGCTTGGAGAACCTTTCTACCTCAATCAACAATACAGATAGGATGATCCTTAAAGGACACATCAAAATAAAAATCAACCTCAACAAGGCAAAGAATGTTCAATGGATTATAATGATATCAAAAAATATGAGATATGTGGTAGAAATCATGCATTTCACAGTACCTCTGAGGTAACTACAACTGATAGGTTCTTAGACTAGCTCTCTAAAGAATATAAATGGACCCCATGTAATGAGGCTATGACTTCCCTTGAATATAAATCCATATATTCCCCAATTTAGGAGAAACTCACTAGAAAAACCGACTCCCCACCTCAAAATATAATGTTCAATAATGACAACCAGTGTATTATTTATCTCCAGAAAGAGCAATAGAAATCCACTTCATAATAAACTAAACCTGCTCCGAGGTCTTTTAATTTAGATGAGGACCCATCAGAGATTCCTCTCTCACCTCTAACAGACACATGGATGAATGAAACATCTTAATGTATATGGCCTCATTAGGAGACATCTTTATGGTCTCCTGAAATCTATTATTATAAGATAACTCAATGATAGGTAATTGTTTCTCCCAAGAACCTCTAAAATCAATGATGCATGCTCAAAGAATGTCCTCTAAAACCTATATCATATGTATTTACTGAACATTAGTTTGTCAGTGATAGGATGTACTTAGTAGTACCTTTGAATCCAATTACCCAAGCAAACCCTGCAAGAACCACAATGTGAATCAGACATCGTCGTATAATATGATAGAATGTGGAACCCCATATAGGAATATTATCATACTAATATAGAGCCCCCCAAGCTCAACGACAGATATATTCTTCTGAATAGGTAGAAAATGGGAAACCTTTATCAACCTATCCATGATCAGCCATATAACATCACTTCCTTGAGGTAATTTATCTATTCCTATCACAGAATCCATAGTGGCATCATCCAATTTACACATCAGAATGAGAAATAGTTTTAAAGGCCCCACTGGTCACTGGTTATCCACCTTCACTTGCTAACAAGTTTCACACTGTGTTATGAACAAACCTATCTCTTGATTTATCCCTAACCATGAGTATTGAATAAGTAAATCAGGATACATCTTGGTAAGACCATGATGAAAATCCCATCTAGAGGTCTGAGACTCTCAAATTAACTGCTCCCAAATGTATTCTAGAACCTAGAAATGTCAGTGGATTCCTAAGATCTCATTATCAACAACAATACAACCAAGAGGTAGGTCATTTCCTAAAAATATATCTCATAAAACCAATACCGTAGAATCTGATAGTTGTATTATCCTCACTCTATCTAGAATAGTGGAAGTTACTGATAAATATGAGAGATAATTATTCTTGTTACCATCCTACACTTCGAACTGAATAACTGAAAAAAGGTCCATAAGCAGCCACTCACTACTAGCCTCCTAAATTGTCTATAACTAATTCCTACTAGTTAGTGTATTAGCCACTACATTAATAGTTTTGGGAATATAGTAAATCTCTGTGTAAAAATACTATATATATTCAACCAACAATAAGTTTTTCATATTTATGTTACACTATGTAAACATGTACTTGAGGATTTTTTTTGTCTTTGTACATTACAAAATTCTCTACCACTAAGTAACGCCTCAAATAACACAAGGCATGTACAACAACAGCTAAATCGTGATTATGTGTTGGGTAGTTCTTCTCAGATGGACTCAACTAATGATACCTATACACTACAACTCACTCCTCCTGCATAATAACTTCTCCTAGACCTACAACTAATGCATAAAAATATATAGTATAGTTTCTTATGGGCTCTGGAAGAATCAAGATTGATGTTGAGGCTATTATTCCTTTTATATCTTGAAAGGCTATATCATAGGTATCCAGCCATACAAACTTTATACCCTTCTTATCCGATCTCATAAGAGGTGATTCTGGGCATGATAAGTCCTATATAAAGTTACTATAATAACCAACTATTCCCAATAATGTTCATATATCAAATTAATTCTTGGTATTCTCATAGGAAACTATGACTCTCAACTTCTATGGGTTAAATAATACTCTCAAATTTGAGATAGTATGACCCTAGAAGTGAATATCATCTATTAAAAAGAGACACTTTGTGAGATTAACATATAAATGATTCTCTCTTATTTTATCCAAAATGATCTTAAGATATTTGGAATGATCATGTAAAGTTTGTGAATACACTAATATATTTTCCATGAACACCACCACAAACAAATATAGATAAGGATGGAAAACTCGGTTCCTCAGTTCCATGAGAACTTCTAGCGTGTTCATGGGAATAAAAAGATGACCATATACTGATATTGACCATACCTACTATGGTAATTTGTACAAGGTATATCTGAAGGTCAAACATGCACTTGAAGATAACTTGATCTTAGAAAAATATTCAAAAACACTCCACCACCTCAGAGCTCATTGAGGAGATCATCTATCTGGGGTAATGGATACCGTTTTTTAACTATCAACTAGTTCAATTTCTAGAAATCAATACATAAGCGAAGGGTTCTATGTGAATTCATGAAAAGATGGACCAGTGAACCCCATAGAGAAGTACTTGGTCATATAAAATAATTTTCTTCAAGTCCTATAGCTTCCTCTTAAGCTTTTATAACTCAGAAATAGCCATATTTTAAAAAAGAATGGATACTGGTATAGGTCTGGGCACTAGGTTTATGGAAAATAATACCTCTATCCTATGAGTTATTCCTGAACAATCATCTGGGAAAACATCCTTGAAATGATAAATTACTAGAGGGAAGTCTACTTGACATGTTCCCTAATCATCTAGATATAAGATATCAATCTGAGTTTTCATCCCACCTAGCCTATGATGATTGGGTCCAGTTTAGCTTACCAGGACATCCCATTGACCTCTATGTAAAAAATACACCCTCTGGTGATGTGAAATTCACCCTTTTGTGATATAAATCCACATACTTATGATTGGAAAACAACTATTCCATCCTCATAATGATGTTAAACCCAACCATCTCAAGGAAAAAGAGGTCCCATACTATGTGACTCCCACCTATATCAAGGGGGTACTCCCTGCATTGGAATCCACTTTATGATCGAATCCCCAATGGTGTATCAAGTGTCATCACACCACACTTAACACTGATCCAAATTCTCTCAACAAAAGGTACAAATATGGAAGAATGTGAAACAACTATATATAAAAGAGAAGAAACAAACATAGAGGATACCAAAATAGTACCTCTCATGGTTGATGGTTCGACACTGTTCTCCTTAGGTATCATTGTTACTTTATACATCTGGCCTCGACTGTGTCCTTGAGATATAGCCCAACTACCCTGAGCAATTCCGCTGTGTTATTACCATGAATCAGGTGTCTGGTGACCCCAACTATGAACACCACCTCAGCCTGATTGTCTATTCACACTATAGATCCTAACTTTACGAGACAAATAATAACCTACTCCCTAGAATGTAATTAGTATATAAATTCTCTCACTAATTATGAGTGTAAGGGTCATAAAAAACTGATATATATTTCCCATACCACCGCAATATCAACACTCAACTGGGTCTCCATCACATTGGCTCCTCATATTTCCCTTCCTCATACACTGATGACAGATGATAGAACTACTAGATCCCATAATCTGGCGGGTATTCCCCTCACAAGAGACCCCAAATCATCTCTTCCTACCTCTTGATATATAACAACCGGGTCGATAAGTGGATCTACCATACTCTATACCCCGTACTTCCATCAGGTTATGTTCAGTAATCAACACATGATTTAATATTTCTGAGACAATATTAACCTAGAAAGAATTCACTTAGAATCAGATTTCATACCTGATATCATTCTCAAATATCCTAGCTTCCAATAACTCGTCACATAAGAGAATAGGTGTGCAACACTAGAGCATTGTAAAATGGTCCAAATAGTCCATAATTGATAAGGATCCCTGCTCTAAATTTATATAATCTTTGGCTATATTAGATGTCAGTGTCTTAGGATAAAAATAATCATTGAATTATGACTATAAATACCTTTAATTCATACCCCAGTGATGATCCATCTAAGTAATCATGTCCCACTATCTCTTAATAGAACTCAAATCATTTTTCTATTGAGTTTCAATCACCTCTCAGGAGGTGTCTTGATATGATCAAAAATCATTAGCATGAACTCTATCTAGGAATCTATAGATTATGGTGAACCATCCCCCAAGAATGTGGGTGAATGTTGTTAACGGAACTCATGCATCGACTCTTCCATAGACGAGGAAGGTCGCGATGTTACCTGAACAGTCCACATGAAACGTAAGATGACCTCTCAAAACCAGGCCTCAACTCCCACATCAAGTATAACTGGAAGTCTCACTAGAGGCACCATGAGAGGTTCTAATGGTGGCCTAAGTCCCACCACCTCCATATAATATTCATCTCCATCCTCATGGTGCATGAATAGAGGTCATCATGGCGTAATATCTCTAAAACTTCAAAGAGCATACCTTAGTCGAGGTTTGATAACATCAGAATCACATCTATAAATATGGAAGACACAATCCGTTATAAATACAAGTCACACCACTCTGCCTGCTCCTAAATCTAGGTCTAGGTGATATAAAAGTCATAATAAAGAATGATATGTTGTTTACTACCCACTAATAATATTTTTTTAGGGTCATGTTCTGTGCTTTAAGTCAGAGGTTCTGGTATAAAGAGTGTTAGTTGCAATTTATAAAGGAAAACACCATTTAAATTGCAATTGCAATCACCGTTTAACAGTAAACATTTCATTTTATAATCCAATTTAATTTAATTTAATTCTCATTTACATAGAAATTAACAAGAAACGGTTGAAATATATGAATCCCCAATTCAAATTTATAAGGGACAGTACACCTTATAAATTTAAGTGTGGAATCCATTTAATAGAAACTAGTCATTTATCAAGTCCTTAAATGAAACATTATCACAATTTCATGGGTAAATAAATAAGGACAAAAACATGCTACATGTGATTCAAACAGTAAGTAAATAGGCATGGAATAATTCATGGCCTATATATCCTAGAGTGCTTGCGAAGATGCATGGTGAAATATTTCCCTACCATAATAGGGAAAAGTCAAACATCTGTAATCATAAAGAATATCAAACCTCAAGTTCACTACCCAATAGTTAAATCAAGGTAACTATAAAATTCACAATCCATAACATGATATCCCATCCCTAACAATTTTGGATTTTTCCTATATGTGTCTTAGATACTCCTAGACATAGTTCATTACCAAATTATGACACATTCCTAACACCCTATCTAATATTCTTAAATGACAATAAAAAATAAAAAAACCACTCTGATACCACTTCATGCCATCCTATACCTGGTTCACTCAATAATAAACAAATCTGATTGGCCACATGGCCTCAAGCGTGCCTCCCCCTATGCTAGAGGCTACTGACTAGTAGTAAGGTTCTATAATGGTATGGTGGGGAGGCTATACCATCACGATCAGAGTGTAACACAATTTTATAATAATAAAAAACAATAGTGAAAGAATATGAAATAACTAAATATCTGATGAATAAACATCTATAATATAAATGACCAAGTAATCTCATAAAATAGTGTCATATATAATTAATGAACATGGAATTATATACAAAATATAGGTAAAAAATGTAATAAGAATCTAGTACAATAAATGTATAGAAAGTAAAAAAAGACCAAAATAGAACCTTTCCTATATAGCATCATAAGCCAAATCATGGTCCTATACTACCCTGATCCAATGAAAAAATAAATCATACATCTTTAAGAAGGATCATGTCCCTGTACTTACCTACATCCATGAAATCTATCCAGGTAGCAAACAATAACCTGAATAGGGTGTAATATAACACTCAATAGGCCATCACCAAAAATGTCTCTAACAGGTCATGTCTATGGATATAAGCTAAATTAGTGTATAGATATAACATGTGTACAATTAATAATATTATAAGTTAATCTATCCAGTCTATAAAATCTCACAGTGATCAATAAACTAAATCATATGATCTATCTGTAAAGTATATCAAGCATCAAAATAATGTTCTATTCCATGTAATCATATAACAGGCCTATACGGGCTAGGTATGAAGGAGTAGTATTATCCAAGGAAACCAATAATATATGTTAAACAAGTACACATGATCTAAGGATTAGAAATGTCTAAGGAATCTTAGAATGTTGAGTAAATTAAGTAAACAAGATCTAAGGAGTATAAATTTCCAAGGAATCCTAATTGGTCAGATCCAATGAGTAGATATGTCCAAGGCATCCTAGCTTGTCAAATAAACTAGTTTAACTGGGTCCATAGAGTATAAATGTCCATGAAATCCATATAGGTCTTATAACTAGGATCCACGGTGTAGAAATTTCCAACGAATCCTAACATGTCATGTAAAAATATCCAATAAGTAGAAATTTCAATGGATTCTTATTAGTTCATGGGATCTAAGGAGTATAAATGTAGAAGGAATCCTAACATCTCATGTAAATCAGGTAATCTGATCCAAGGAATAGAAATTTCTATGGAATCCAAGTTAGCTAATTAAATGGTATCCAAGGAGTAGTAATGTCCAAGGAATCCTAACATATCATTCAACATTTCATTATTCCTTTCTTAATCATATATAATCCAAGGGATTAATAAATTTATACCTTTCATCTATAAATAAAAACGTTCTACAAGGTGATTAAAACCTTTAATAAATCACTTTAATAACCAATTACATTCTAAATTACACAAGGTGATCTTAACACACACCAAGGGTGGAATAATTGTGACAAAAAGGTAGAATCTACCCCATGGGAGGTTCAGGTTGAGGTCAAAAAACTACAACCTTGATGAAAGGTTTAATGGATTATATCAAACATGTTTTTATTATTTAAATCAATGTTCAATTAATTTAGAAATCATCACATGGAAAGTCAAGCGTGCAGCATAACGAAAATAATCAATGATAATGAGACATTGAGGGAAAGGGTGTAGATCACCTACTTCAGATTGGTAGAGGAATGCATGTCCAGTAACAACCTCTGATTTGATCTAGATTTGAAGAAATTAGAAGATAGGATGAGATCCCTAAATATAGGGCATATGTTCCCATAACAAAAAAACCCATCGAGGAGAAGAGAAATATCAAAAGGAGTAATAGGAATAGAGCACTAACCGTCAGCTATCCAATTAAATAAAAAACATTCAAATTGATGTTCAGATCAAGGAGTTATACAAGAACCCATCTTAGGAGGAGGAGGATGTCTTTACAAGTGAAATGGGAGCTTCTATCCATATAAAATGAGAAATAATGATGGGGTGAGGTATTTAATGAAATAAGGGGAAAGTAGTCATTTCCCCTTTAAAAACTGGGTTCCACAAGTTGGCCACATGGTTAGATAAACCATGCTCCCTTATCTACCTCAACACCTCCCTTGAACAGTCATGGAACATGGTTTAAGAAACCATGTTCCAATCCTGTGTTTCTCCTATATCAAAAAGTCTGTAGCACTTTTACAATCATTCAGACCTAGTTGCATAGTTTCATCAAAACACATGGACCTAAAAAGTGGCTTGAACCACCCTACATGTTTATTCCAAACCATACGGACTGGGATGTATGGTTTCTACTAACTATAAATCTAAGAAAACTTTTATAAAAACTCAATCTTCAAGCTCCGAACAAGCCCCATACACCCACTTTCCTGCATATCTTCACTTGGAATTTATATTAGGTCAAAACCAAGAAATTAAACTGGAATTAAAAGTTTTCATAACTCACAGAAAATCCGGGATCATACAATGAATGCAGTGTTATTTTAAAAATGGATATTTTTATAGTGGGATCACAATTAATAAATTTACTTATTAAATAAATGTAACACATGATACCCATATAGTAAAAGATTAGTTTTTACTTATATGGGTATCATTATTATCTTAAATTACATTTCAATTAGTCTAATAAATGTAGTTTATTAATGTATGTAGTTTCTCAGACTGATGAAAAACATAAGAATATTTCTTAAGATTATATAATTTTGTGAAAAAAATTCCTAAACAGTCTAACATTCAATTTTGTCAACAAATTAATCTTGGTACTTAAGATAATAATGAAAGAATTATATTGAGATCTCAAAATGAATTAGATGCAAAATTCCCATGGAATTTTAATCTCTACTCAAATACTCAATATGATTGTGTGTGATAATGACTTTATGAGGTTGATTATTTCCGATAAGGATTTTTATAGATATGGAAAGTATTTATTAATCATTATTGGGAAATGGTTTTACAATGTAAATGATCTTGATCAAATTTTACCTTATTTTCTCATATTTTCAAGGATAAATAAACTTGAAATATTTTGTCTCAGATCTTGTATTTTGTAGACAAAAGAGAGGGGTAAGGGTTTGATATAGAAAAGAAGATTTTATTAATTCAATATTTAACCTTAGTCATTGATAGATAAAATATGTTTCAAGAATATAGGGGAATTATTTACATAGAATGGAAATTATCAGTGATACTTAAAAGGGATTGTGAATATTCAAAGAGATTTCATGTTAGTTAACTATATTATAAAAATAATTCATCCAATATTGAATTGTATATGACACTAAATATATAATTTGCAAATGTTTTATGTATATGAGGGTTCAAAATGATGTAAATAATTGATATATATTTTAGTTTTCATTTTAATGATGAAGAAAATGTGATGAAGAAGAATATATCGAAATAGGATGGATCTAAATAAAGGATGTGTATAATTATCTCCTTTCACTTATGTGACAAGGGAATTTATTTCTCAAAAAAGTTATTATATAAAATATTAGATAAATATTTTATATATGGTTATGATTATATCTAAATTTATAATTTTTTTTGAAAATAAAATAAGGATAAAAGAGTTTTATCCAATATAAACATCTTTATCCAAAATATTTATTAAAAAATGGGGTAAAGAGATCCCATCACCCTAAATAGAATATTTTAAAGAGTAAAATATTCTTTTTTGAATATTTATTCAAACACATATAATAATATATAAAATATTAAAAGAATAGATTATTTATTACATGTTCCCACTAAGAGAAAATAATTTTATTTTCCTAAAAAGAGTGAGATTTTTTATCTTAGCTTGATAATCTGAAGAAAATATATTATCTAAGATTTTTTTTGAAGCATGTTTGTACTTATATAGCTCAAAACGTTAAAGAATACAAGATTTTTCTAGTAAAAAAATGGTAATTTCACTTAAATATCCTAAAATATTTTAGGATATGTTAGTAAAGAGAAATATAAATATTTATATTTAGTTTCTTTAATGAATTGAATATCATTTTATGTCCTAAAATATTTTAATATGTGTTGAAAAAAAATGTAAAGTTTTATATTTTTTTATGAAAATGATTTTAATGATTTTTTTGATGGAATAGGTTCTAATAATGATGATGATGATGAAAATTCTAATATCTCTAAGTATAAAATAGATGTTATTAATATTATAACATTTTAGGTTGTGAAGTTAATAGAGTTTGAATACCATGTTTAAAGTGTTAAAAATTAAGAATATGGTTCCTATGAATCATCATTATTCAAACATTAATTATTCATATATGTTTCTCACTAAATAGTTTACTAATAGGGTTTTATTAAATGGACACATAGATATGCGGCTTGAATTATAGAGAAATGTAACAAGTTTAACAAAACTGTAAAAATATAGAAAATTTAAGGCCTCTAAGATGATCTATCATATTTTATATGATTAAATGGGATCTTATTTACGGTTTTTTAACTATTACTAAAGAAGTTTATGAATATAAAATTTATCTTGTTATAAAAAATGTAGACTCCACTATAAAATTTATTAACATTGGATACATATATTTTACAAAGTAAAATAAAAATTTTCCTCCCAAATTATGTCTTTGATTTATCCCTTACTGATGTTTTTCATGGAGAAATATTGGTATTGATGAAATTTTTTGGTTAATATGGGTAGGATTTCATAAAGATATACAAAAAATGATCATGAGACACATTTGTGCACTAGTGACCCCATAAGTATTCTACATAAAGTGTTATACACTATGTCTTTGGTATACTAGGGATTTATGTTCTTATTGGATTTCCTTGTACTTTATGTTGAAAAGATTTTAATAATTTTAACTTTTATACTTTTATAATTTTCTTACACAAGTCTGGAGGCTTATCAAACCAAGGTTAGTTGGGTATGTTGCTTATTATATCACTAGTAGAGGTTTAAAAGTGATGGTATATGTACTCTTGTATAATGAGTATGACATCCCATCCCCTGATTGAGATAGAATTAGTATGTTTATAAACATACCTAGGTAAAGTTCATGTGATATGGTTATCTATTTAGATGTAGGGCACTTGATGTGATCTGCTGCTTAGATAAATGACATGTGATGTATTCTACAACCTGGTAAGTTTACACTTATAGAATTGAGATGTTATGAGTTGGTAATTAGATTGATATAATTCATGTCCAGTGGTTACTCAATGTTTTGGGAAAATGAATCATATGAAAATTCATTATTTTATATGATATATCCAGTGGACACAAGTATAAAGTTACATGTGTTTTATGGAGACCATTCTATATCTATTTATAACTTATGTATCACTTATTCCTTTTTAGAGATTTATCTTTGATTATATTTATGAATTTAATAATTCACATTTTTTGATAATGATACAAAGTTACATAAGTTCACAATTTTTGGTTTACTAAATAAGTATTTGGTTTTTTAAAACTAAAATAAATACTCCAAAAGTGTTTTATAGTTTATCCAAAAGGAGTCTTGGATGAATATTCACAAGGTATTGCATATGATGTGATGTATAATGAATTTGGTGATAGATTTCCAAAAGTGTTTTTTATGATATTCAAAATGATTTTTTGATATGATTTCCTAACTTATTATATATGATATAATATAATGTGAAATGGCATGAAGTTTTACAAGGATTTAGTGAAAGTGGGGGATTGATGGAGATTTTCCATAAATCCAATATAAATAAAATGACTTTTTAGATATATCATTTTATATGACATGTATATATCATATGGTACTATATATGGGAAGAATTCATATCACATGACTTTTTAGAGTCATATCATAAATAATTAATATGATTATATCAAGATACTTCCAAGACAATCCTAATGTATAAGTGAGTTTTTTACTTATGATAGTGAGTCATATTGTACAATTCATATTATACCCTATGATTGATCTTGACAGTGAAAATTTAAGTGTTATTGTTTATATCCCATTTTCCTCATAATATATTATTGATTAAAAATTTTATAATATGAAACACATGGGATAATTGGAATGGTGAAAGGGATACAATAATTAAAACCATTTTTATTTACAAATAAATTACTAAACATATGATTAAATGCATGGAATCATTAGGAACTGTTGAGCATGGTGTTTCATTTTTTTTCAACAAGATGTCAATATTTGTATGTCAAGATAGTGATGAATTGATGATGATGATGATTTAAGAGGATAAGTTGATCCAAATCTTATTTCACTTGAAGAATCAATATGAAATAATATTGGATTTCATGCTGGGACATTCTCTATAATCAAATTAGATGATTGTTTGAGCTGATATTCAAAGTCCAAGATATATGTTAATGGAGAACACACCCCTTACAACTCAAAGGCCATGCATTATGTTTTAATGAATGAGGAATGAATAAATGATCCATGCATGATCCAAGATTAGATTAAAGGAATTTTGAAGATTTTGTATTTTTTATTCCAAAAATAAAAGAAGAATAATGGTGGATGAAGAAAAAGAAATGAGGAAGGGATTAGTATGGAACCTACCACTAGTGCAAAAACACTTTTTCGCGTCGGTTTTTTTTAATTTTTAACGTCGGTTATAAACCGACGTCTTTATAGGCGACGTTAAAAATAGCGTTTTCGCGTCGGTTCATAGAAACCGACGCGAAAAATAATTCGCTTATGAGCTTCGGCGTCAGTTTTTTATAAAACCGACGCCGAAGCTACATTTAGACATTATTTTCCGCGTCGGTTCATTAAAAAACCGACGCGGAAACTATAGTCGAAGAGGTTTTCCGCGTCGGGTTTTCTAAAAACCGACGCGGAAAACCGCTTTCAACAGGATTTTCCGCGTCGGTTCTTCTAAAAACCGACGCGGAAAACCGCTTTCAACCGGATTTTCCGCGTCGGTTCTTCTAAAAACCGACGCGGAAAACCGCTTTCAACAGGATTTTCCGCGTCGGTTTTTCTAAAAACCGACGCGAAAACCGCTTTCAACCGGATTTTCCGCGTCGGTTTTTCTAAAAACCGACGCGGAAAACCCTTTCGGCGTCGGTTTTTAAAAAAACCGACGCCGTAAATAATTTTTTTTAAAAAATATTCGGCGTCGGTTTTTAAAATAACCGACGCCGTAAATTTTTTTTTTTTTTAAATAAAATACATATATTTTCTCCTCCAAACTTATCGGAACCCTGAAAAAAAATAACGAAGTATACAAAAACAATTAAACAACTTTAACAGAAGTACTTCAGAAAACTCAAAGTAAAGCAGAATTAAAATACACGTACCTCCATGGTGCATTTTCTTAATCTAACCATACTCAGTATCAATCATTGTAAGTTTCCTCCCATAGATAGCACCAATCCTGTCAAAACAGTAATGAAACTAAGGAGATGTGAGTGAAAAAATCAATCCAAGTTATTAGTGTAATGAATAAACATTAAATGAAAATGTGTAATTTATTTGAATAATTCAATTTTTCACAAAGTAAATTACCAAAATGAAATGTTACGACTCCTGATCAAAATTCCAGGAACACTCAGCCGATGCAACCTCTTCCTCACCTCCCCCACTGAAGATGTTGGGGGGTGTCTTTTCACCATAGGATCCCCACCACCCCCAACCTCAGGTTTTTATATTTGCTCTGTATAGACGTGCATTACCCATTCACTATTGTTATTTGTTTAAGTTATGGAATAACAGAGAAATAAGTTTGAGTGCAAAAAATAGGTTAGAAAATTGAAATCAAATGCAGATTGAAGAGACATAAAGAAACATACCTTAAAAATTGACGCCTTCTATTTTATCTTTGTGCAAACCCACTAAGCGTTGTTTCAGGTATTATGTGATATGCTTCTCGGCAATCATTTTTCGATATTTATTTGCATAAAAAATAAAAAGGCCTAGAAGATATTGCTGTGCATTCAAGGGAGACAATTTTTAGTGTTTGTGAATGTTATTTCGCTATACGAATCTCTATGTTCATGATCCAAGTACCACCCTACAGATTTGTCACTGTACAGACAAATGATTTTAAGAAATAACAATGAAAAGAAATATAATAACTAATTCTGAATTAAAATACACGTACCTGAAATATACGACATGCTTATTGTTGGTTATTGTTGAAGGATTCATTTGATTATTAGTAGATTCAATAAAACAGTTTTTGCAGAGGCACTTGAGAAAACTCAGTAAAGCAGAATTAAAATACACGTACCTGAAATATATGACATGCTCATTGTTTGTTATTGTTGAAGCATTCATTTGATTATTAGTAGGTTCAAACACCTAATATATCAGAAGAGTTAGTTTTTTAAACCCATATATAATATTATTTATAAATATTAGTATACATACCTCAAATCTTAATCAGACTTAACAAATAGTCCGCAAAAGTAGATTGAATATGAATCATATCAGATTGAGAATATGACTGTGAATCATTGAATACCTACAATAATATTGAATGATATGAAATTAATAAATAGAAGAAAGTGGATGAAAATATATAAAAAAGTTAATACAACTAACCTTATGAAAATCAGTAGTTTCCCCAGTTGTGATTATCTCGTACATAAATCGTAGAATATAATAACCACATTCAACGCTTCCATTTTGACGATGACACTGCAGTTATAAAACATTTAACTAATAATGAAACCCAATATATAACAAAAATATAAAAACTAATTACCTGTACTTCCACATATTTGATTTTCGTTGGTTTCTTTTCATTTGTAAAATGTTTCCATGAACTGCATTTTTTTATATAAGAACTAATAAAACTTGTGTAAACAATTAAAATTAAACATAACAAACTTCTAAAAATAAAAAAAACAACTTACCTGTTTAATAAGTTGGAAAACGGTTTACGCACTTTTCCTAATAAAGAGAAAAACCAATATAAGGTGCATTCATTTGGGCAAAATACACCTAACATCCAATGCCCCCTATAATACAAAAAATTCATAATTAATGACATTATAATGATCATGAGTTCAAAATTATGTTGATATTCTTACTTATCAAGAAATGGCAAAAACCAGCACTGAATCTCTGTTTGTGATAATCTCTCGGATATATATTGAACTCTTTCATCATTTTTCACATGTTTGACTTCCAAGGAAATGTACTCTGGATCTATAAAGCTGTAAATGCTTGTAGTTTCATTTTGTAAAAGAATCCTGTATAGATACCTAATTTAAAAAGAAAACATAGTTAGTCAATGACATAACAATATTTTAGTAAAGAAATAGCAATTCAGACGTCAATTTACTCACATGGAAAACAACTGCACCACATTCAGCCCGATCTCTTCAAAATTAACTAAATTCATGATATCTTCTTTCAATATTCTCAATTTATAATTTCTTCCACATATATCGGACGTCATCCGAAACTCATAGATAAAATTCAAGGAAGAAGAGCACTGAGATAATCTTTTCAACCCAGAAGAAATATCAGAAGTATCTACAGCCGACTGTTTCTGAACATTTTGCTGCATTTGTACAGTTTCTTTTGCTTTCAGATATTCCTATATAAGTTAAATGTCAGAAAACATTATAAGTAATTTGGAATCATTTCTAATTACTAGTTAAAAAAACTCATACCTCATGTGAAATATAACGAAGAAGTGCAGTTGGCCAAAGTAAAAAATGGCCCATGCATTCCCCAACACTGGTGATCTCCGCAGTAGGAAATGGTAGTAGAGCAGTAGGATCTATAATAACAAGTACTGATACTCTAACCTGACCCATCTGCATAGGCTGATGATGTACCGAGTCCCCCAAAAAATACACTTGTCCTAACGCAACAATATGTACATGAGGATCTCCCGCAAACAACTCACAATATAAGGTTCGATCCGATGGAGGAGGTGGAGGCTCAAAGTTAGCAGGTGGGGCAGGGTAGTCAGGGTGAGCAGGCTGAGAAGTCAGAAAAATGAAAAGGGTATATTAGTGTTTAAAATTTATAACATAGAAAAATTGATTAAAAATTAAATAAAATAATATACCTCAAATGGTTGCGCAGACGGGGCAGGGTAAGCAGATGAGGCAGGGTAGTCCGGGTGAGTTGGCTGAGAATGTTGAAAAATGAAAAAGTTATATCAGTGTTTATAATTTATAAAATAGACAAATTGATGACATTAAATAATATACCTCGGAAGGCTGCCCAGACGGTGTTGGGTAAGCATATGAGGCATGATAGTCTGAGTGAGTAGGCTGAGAATGTTGAAAAATGAAAAAGTTATATCAGTGTTTATAATTTATAGAAAAGAAAAATTGTTAACAGTAAATAATATACCTCGGAAGGATGAGCAGACTGTGACTGTCTTGCCAAGTGTTCTAATAAAGCCTTCTGTACTGCTGCTTGAATTTGATCACCCATAGACCGTTTCATATCATGCAGCTCTTCTTTTAAGGATTCAATTTCCGGGTCTCTTGGTTGCTTACTCTTACCAAAAACCTTCCGAATACTAACACCCGCCTGATATCCTCTAACACGGCCGGGGTGTTCAGTCTTTCCCAAAGCAGTGGCTAGGATATCCATCCTACCCTCAGGGATAAAAGAGCCCTGTGTCTCTTTCTCCTGAAGTTCATCCTGAAATGAAAAATAAAAAATTTATATTAGTGTTTATAAATTATAAAAAAGGAAAATTGTTAACAAAGAATTAATATTTACTTACAATTCTATCAGCCACTTGATGAGCTTCGTCTGTAAGATATTGTTCATTTTTTCTTCTTCTTGCTCGTTTCCATTTCTCATGGCGAGTGGGAGGAGATGGAGGACCATACTGGACCTCTTCTGAACCACTACTTGATCGAGCTCTTAATGCTTCAAATTTTTCTTCAATAATTTTCTGCTCCAAATACGAGTATCCTCCACGTGATAAAGTATGAGGGTATACGTTTTTCAACTGGATCTCCTGATGAGATCTTCTGGAGGCCTGTTACATAAAAATAAACACATAAGTAATAAGGAAAATATAGCATAAATTTTAAAATATAAAACAATTACAATACCTGAAATTTCTCTTCCTGACGACTGTCAACAAATCGCTTCCATGTTTCTTCATCTATATATGGATACTTAAGACATGGGATTTCAAACCTTCTCTTTCCAAAAACATAATCTTTCGTCAGTTTGTTTTTAAAATCTCTCCATCGAACCGCCGCTAAAGAGAGATGTCTTTTCCTAATTTCTTTGGTTTCCTCAAAATTGAATGTCATCTGTAATTGAAAAAATAAAATATGTCATTTAAACTATATAATATTAAAAAAATGAGATAAAATAAATAAATAAAGATATTTTACCGTCACGGCCTCCCAAAGCTGTTGCTTCGCCGTCCTGTCCACTGACTTCCAATCAGGATATAAAATACTAATCCTGCAACGGCTCTGCATCGCTATATAACTGACAAACTGAACTGCATTTGGGCCAACTGCATTATTATTATCATCAAAACGGATGTGTAATTTGTTATCATCACGAGCGAGTGATAGTTTTGGTAAACGTGTAATACCACGTTTACCAACTAGAGAACTTGATTTTTCAGTAGTAACTGGAGAAGTCTCCTCCGCCGAGGACGCATCAGTAGTCCTGCAATTTTTTTTAATAAATTAACAGTTTTATTTCATTAAATATGTATATTACTGAATATTTAATAATATGTCAAAATAGATATACCTCGGTAACTGCTCATCTCTATCTGTATTTGACATTGCTACTAGAAAGTGTAATGAAATTTTGGGTACCTGCATATCATTAGAAAACTGAATAATTAGAAACAAGGAAATGAAAAATAAATATGTAAAAATAGAGGCATGCATTTGTAAGTTTTAAAAATAGACACAAAATATAAATATTTACCAGAAAAATTAGGAGACTAATTTAGTGTCTTCCCACGTCCCTTCATCATGATCGGTACGTACTGCATGCACTATGTCTGTCTTATATTCATTGTAATCCTCTGAAAATTGCATAATAGATGAATAACGCTCATGTAAATCACTAGCATCATCAGAATCATCATCATCACCCAAATTATATCTTTTCCCTTGCAAAACAACTGACCACTGATCATTCGACGGATCAATGACATAAAATACTTGTTTTGCATGTGTCGCCAAGATAAATGGTTCCTCATTGTGATTAAATCTTTTCAAATCAACCAGTTTAAACCCATATTCATCATGTTTCACGCCACTATTACTATCAACCCAATTGCACTTAAAAATAGTGACTCGAAATTTAATATAATCAATTTCCCATATGTCTTCAATAACTCCAAAATATGATGTTGATGCAGAAATTGGGTTTTTATCTTTGGCACTCGAAAAATGCACTGCTTCAGCGAATACCATCACACCACTATTCTGAACGGTACTCTTGTCATCCAGGTTTTTTGTGTAAAATGTGTAGCCATTGATATCAAAACCAGACCAAGTGATCACATTAAAAGATGGTCCCCCTGATAACCACTTCAATGTTTCTGATACAGATATATCTGAGGTGACTTTCTCTTTAAACCATGAAACAAATGTCTTCTTATGCTCAATCATCAACCACTTTTCATTTCTTTTCTGATATCGTAACTTTAATTCAGCAATATGTGAGGATATATATGGTTGAACCTCATCTGTGTTGTTCAAAATGTATAAATGTGCTTGCATCACTTCATCACGTGGAATGAACTTTACCTTTAAGCCTCGAACCCCTCTACCTTCTCTGTCAACTGTCATATGTCGAGATAGAGGGAGACCAATATGCTCCACTTCATTCAAATAATCAGTACAGAACTCAATCACCTCTTCTGATACATATTTTTGAACAATAGAGGCCTCTGGTCGATAAGGATTTTTAACATATCCTTTCAAAATTTTCATATATCTTTCAAAAGGATACATCCATCTTAAATAAACAGGCCCACACATTCTTATCTCACGCACCAAATGAACCAATAGATGAACCATTATATCAAAAAATGTGGGTGGGAAATACATTTCTAGTTGACAAAGAATAAGAGTTGATTCATTCTCCAACAAATCTAACAAATTTGGATCAACGACTTTGCTACAAATGGATTTAAAGAAATTACATAACCTGATGATTGTCTTCCTGACAGCTTTCGGTAATATACCACGCACTGCTACTGGTAGAATTTGTTGCATTAACACATGACAATCATGTGATTTCATACCTATTAATTTACAATCCTTCAATGACACAAAATTATTCACATTTGAAGAAAAACCGCTGGGTACTTTAATACCATGAAGACACTGACAAAAATTCATCTTTTCAATCTTGCTTAATGTGTGACAAGCCGGAGGTAAATATGTTCTTTTTCCTTTCACAGCGGGAGCTAACTCCAAACGTATTCGCATTAACATCAAGTCCAATCTAGCATGTAATCCATCTTTTGTCTTTCCTTTTATGTCTAACAAAGTTCCAATCAAACTATCACATATGTTTTTCTCAACATGCATAACATCAATGTTATGTTTTATCTCTAAAAATCTCCAATAAGGTAGTTTGAAAAAAATAGACTGCTTCTTCCAGATATGTTTTTGTAAACCAGAACTTTTTCTCTTTCCAAATGTTGAATCAATATCTTTCACTCTGTCATAATATTCTTCAGCTGACAATGGTTGAGGGGGGAGGTTGTATTCTTGTAAACCGTTAAATGCTTTTCTCAATCTACGATAAGGATGATCAATTCGCAAAAATCTTCGATGTCCCATGTACACTGTCTTTCTTCCATTCTGCAATTGATAATATGAAGTTTGTTCTTCACAAATTGGACATGCTTTATGTCCCTTAACACTATATCCAGATAAGTTTCCATACGCAGGAAAGTCGTTTATAGTGAACATTATCATAGCACGCAAAAGAAAATACTCTTTCTTGTATGCATCGAAAACTGTAACACCTTTCTCCCATAGCAGTTTTAAATCCTCAATCAATGGTGTAAGATACACATCAATATCATTTCCTGGTTGTTTTGGTCCAGAAATCATCAAGCTCATCATAACATATTTTTTCTTCATACATAGATGTGGGGACAAGTTGTAAAGTACCAGCAAAACAGGCCATGAACTATGTTGGCTACTGAGGCTCCGATATGGATTCATTCCATCAGTACACAATCCCATTCTGAGATTTCTAACTTCACTTCCAAAATCATGAAATTTTTTATCAAAACTCTTCCACTGTGGTGAATCGGCAGGGTGACGTAAGTTACCATCAGAAATGCGCTCATCTGAATGCCATCTTAACCTTTTTGCATCATTTGAATTTGCAAATAGACGCTTCAAACGAGGAATAATTGGAAGGTACCAAAATGATTTAGATGGAGTTTTGATTTTGGTACCTAAAAATAAACCAGAATTGAATTATCAGAATTGTTTGAAAAAAATATTGGATGATATCATTGGAAAGTAAAAAAATTGATTTTTCATAACGTTACATGACATCACCTGAAAATGAATCTGAGTTGACTTTCTCATCCATCTTATAGCGCGATGTTCCACATGTAGGACAACTTGATAAATGTTCATTTTCTTTCCTATATATTACACAATCATTGGGGCAAGCATGTATCTTTTTATACCCCAATCCCATTGGGCATAATATTTTCTTCGCCTCATAATTGGAATCTGGAAGCCCATTGCCTTCTGGAAGAAGCTCTTTTAAAAGCTCAAGTAAACTGGAGAAACTTTTATCACTCCACCCATTTTTTGCTTTTAAGTTAACTAATCTCAAAACTGCTGATAACACTGTATATTTACTGCAACCTGGGAATAATGGTTTCTCAGAATCTCCATACAATCGTTCAACAGTTGGTGTTTTTTCGATGGTTTCAACACCTAAATCATGAATTAATTCTTCAATACGATCCTCTGCCTCATTATGAATATCGTCATCAACATTGGATGTTGAATTTTCAGTTCTTTCACCATGCAAGATCCAACGTGTATAATTAAGGCTAAAACCATAACAAATGAGATGATCTTTGATTTCTCTGAAGTTTAACTTTCTCATATTTACACACTTCACACATGGACAGAAAATCAAATCAATATTTTGATTATGCCGTTTAGCAAATTCCAAAAAATTGTCAACTCCTCTTTCATATTCACTAGTAGTTCTTCGTAGATAAATCCAATTATGATCCATTAATACCTGATATCACAATATAATTGATGAATATATTAAAACATAAAAACATTTAAATATCTATCAGATAAATTGTAAACAAAAACATATTCCATAAAAACTATTGATAATCAGATAAAAGACATCAAATATGAAACACGTTTACAAATATAGTAAACAGTTAATTTTAATATTATATACATGTGTGTTATATTGAAATACAAGGACAAAATGGTTAAATCAAAGGTTTCATTTTTTGAAAATAAAGTTTCATGATATAAATATTATATGAATGACATACAAGATAATATGATTTCTCACTATGACTACTATTGATCACACTATATTTATTTTTTTATTCATTTGATGTAACATGAATGAATCATGGAAAAATTAATGTGAAAAATAGTGCAATAACTATCCTTATTTAAAACAATGTGTATTAAGAGACATGATACAATTTTTGGTGACTATGATAACTCAACTCCCTCAATCCATGAGTTTTATAATAGGGAACTATGAACATATAAATTCATTATGGAGGGATAAAAATTCCATTGCATATTGTAGGTGACAACTTACACCCCCATCCATGGGTCTATTGCAGCAAAACATGTCAAGGAATGGATCAACATGAAGAGAAATATATTATCCATCCATGAAAGATTAGATCATGAGAATGTTTTATTTTCAGCCTATGACTTAGAGGGAGAAGTAAATCATTTCATGACTATTATTTAGAGGGAGAGAAAGATGAATAAATATAATCAATGGAATGAGATTAGTTTAAGAGGACATTTATTAAAAATGCATGAATCTAACTCCACATATGAAAGTGGAAAGGTATTTTTGAACATTAATAGAGGGATAATGATTATATTATTATCTACGAAGATTACAATACATTATGATTCTAGTCGTATTATGGACATTGCAAGAAAAATTATTTATTATATAATGGCATGAAAATAATTATTAAATTTTTTTTAACATAATAGATAGTGGTAATTATTCATGTCTTAGTTAAATGATAAGAACCAAAAAGAATTGAGGAATTTGGCATGGTAAATCTCAAGAAGTAATGAAATAACAATAAACTACATGCAAAAATGTGAGTGAATTCATTTAACACAATAAAATTATTTTTTTGAAGAATAATTTATTAAAATGGAAATGGAATTAAAAATATAGTACTTCATAATGTAATGAAAGATCATTTTAAACAGGAATAATGATAATATAAACAAAAAATTTGAAGTTCAACCCGAATTGAGATGTTAAATCCAAACTGCGACCGGTATAATTACTTCCAAAAACAAACAATATCAAATCTACACCAACAATGATAATACAAACAAACAATAATGATAAATTACAACTAAAATCTAACCAATAATCAAAATCACGCAAAATAGGGTTATTGATAATGAAAGATCATTTTAAACAGGAATAATGATAATATAAACAAAAAATTTGAAGTTCAACCCGAATTGAGATGTTAAATCCAAACTGCGACCGGTATAATTACTTCCAAAAACAAACAATATCAAATCTACACCAACAATGATAATACAAACAAAAAATAATGATAAATTACAACTAAAATCTAACCAATAATCAAAATCACGCAAAATAGGGTTATTGATAAAGAAATAAACAATGGGATATGAAACAAGAGATAAATAGGAAGAACACATACCCAAAATCGTGCAGCCGACAAAAAACCTTCAACAATGGCCGTTCAAGATCGCAAATCAAGTTCGAAGGTCGTCGGGAGTCCGAAGCGCCATAGCGGAACTCGATTTCGACGGACGAACAAAATAAGGGTTTCTGACCGTGAATATTTTTAAAAGACTTTCCGCGTCGGTTTTCATTAAAACCGACGCGAAATATATTTTTTTTATGAGTTTCGGCGTCGGTTTTCATGAAAACCGACGCCGAAACATTTTAAAAATTTATTTTCCGCGTCGGTTATCAGGAAAACCGACGCGGAAAATATAGTCGAAGAGGTTTTCCGCGTCGGTTTTTCTAAAAACCGACGCGGAAAACCTGACGCGGAAAATCCGGATTTTCCGCGTCGGTTTTTAGAAAAACCGACGCGGAAAACCTCTTCGACCGGATTTTCCGCGTCGGTTTTTCTAAAAACCGACACGGAAAACCAATTATAATAGGATTTTCCGCGTCGGTTCTCAGGAAAACCGACGCGGAAAATATGGATACTAATATTTTCCGCGTCGGTTTCTTAAAAACCGACGCGGAAAATAAACACATAATTATTTTTGGCGTCGGTTTTACACAAAACCGACGCCAAAAATTCCCCGCATATACTATTCGCGTCGGTTTTTAAAGAACCGACATTATTACGACGACGTTAAAGCCCGTATTTCCACTAGTGTACTAAGTGAATTTCCCATGCATGTGATTAGTAGGAAGAAGGTGGGAATTCAATCTTGTAAAATTGGTTTTTAACCAAGTAGGTACTTACATAAAAAATATGGCCCAACCAAGGAGGATAGCTTAGGAACTCATCCTCAAGAACATGTGGGACCCAAGGGTCAACCTTGCCTGAGGGAAGCCCTCAAGTCTAGCCCCGCATGGGGCAAGAGAGCACGGGCTGTGTATAAGCCCGCAGGTGCGGACACAGTGGTGAACTCGTGGGGCCAACATGCATAGTGGGCACTAGAAGCACACCCAGAGGAGGCAGAGTGGGTTCTAAAAGAACTCCTGTAGGGTAAACACAATATAAGGAAGTACCATGAGGGTAGGAGGAGAATTATGAGGTTTGGATGCCGTAAATTGATACTTAAACTGCAAGGATCCCGCTTCTATGTTTCGACGTGGGATGGATTTTAAAATCGCGGAATCCATCCAAGCCATTCATCTGATCTCATGTAAGAACTTAGTCGCACACTCCAACCCACGTTCGATGATATAATATATGCCATCTGTGATCGATCCAATTGCCGAGGGGAGAAACCGAGGTTTTCATCAACCTCTAGACACCTGTGGCCACCTGACATGAACCAATGCACTGGAGAATCCCCCGCACCTCCTTGATTAAAATCTAGCCACCGTTGAATCTCAAATTTAGTGCATGGTGATTGAACGGAAGAACTGAACTCATTCATGCATTAAAATTTGAATGCATGCCTCGAGATGAAGAGTTTGAATGAGGACGAGGCAACACAAATCTATCGAGGTTGGGAAGGAAGCTCCTTGATCAAGAATTCTTGGTGACCATGATTTGCATGCATTTGAAAATGAATTTATGTGAGGATAAAACTGTAGAGAAGAAGTCCCTCATTGAATGGAAACAACCGAGATATGTTCCATATCACGATCCCATGTTTCAATAATTCAAAGCCGAAGATCAGAGGCTTTAAAAACATTAAACCATGAAAATTTAAATTTGTAGATACCCAGAGATTCTTGCCTATAAATAAAGATCCCTAGATCGAGGATCAGTTGTTGAAAACATTGAGAGAAGCGACAGTTTTTGAAAAAACAGAGCACCATGAAACTAAGTTATGCATAGCCTTTGCTACGTGAAGGATTCCGATGCATCCACTGCATGAAGAAGAACAGAGAACCATCCTGTTTTGTGAAATAGGAGATTCACACCCTCTATGCGAAGCTACCCACAAGTGCATGATAGGTTCTTTCAACCCTCACAATGTCTTCAAGGATGTAATCCCTTGGGTGAACAACCAGTGCTTGACACCCATGTCGCTCCCCTGTGAAGACATAACCAAGAACTATATTTGGTTCTATGAAGATGGACCATACACACTCCTTGCGTGAAGAAGAAGACCCCATGTGCCCTCCAATTTGGATGAAGAAGAAGAAAACCCTTCTGTTAATATATATATATATATATATATATATATATATTATATTTTTGGTTGTAGGAGTTCGTTCTTAAAGGATAGTGAGATCTCATGATGGAAGGAGCTTGTGTGTGTATGCTTTGAAAATAATCTCCCACATGATTCATTTAAAGAAATACTAGGACTCATGCTTTCACAAAGGAGAGAGGGGAATGCATGCATGATGGACATGAATTCATTTTCATGAATTGAGACACCCAAGTGTGAAAGAAAAAGCCATACATTGAACACACCCATTCAAGTTTTAAAAAGAGAACAAATCAAGGAAGGAGTGTGTGTGCACATTTGAAGATGGAGGAAGAAAGAAGCATAACACACACAAGAGACTACACCGATCTGGGTTTTAAGACACACACCTATATTGAATGTCAATCAAATAATAAATGCGTGTGTTCTAAGAACTAAAAGGGAATAAGAAAAAGAGAAAAGGAGAAAGAGAAGAGATTTTGTGTGTACTCAAAGTGTTTTACCCATAGAGGTTTTCACATAAGGAATAAGAAAAGGAAGAGTTCATACATGCATTCATGCACATGCACACATAAAGAAAGAATCAAAAGTGTGTGTGTGAATATTGATAAAATAATATAAGATAGTTCATATTCAAAAGAAATATACCCTTGTATGCAATCATGCATGACACATGAATGTGTATAAATCATTTAGATATCCAAATAAAAGAGGTATTAGATCCCATGAAATCCATGAATGAAGTAAGTGAGTTTTGAGACAGGAGCCACACATTATTAAAGAAGTTATTCTACTTTAGTTTTCAGTAATTGAGAGTTCAAGAAGGAAGACTGAGCTGATATTGTGAATAATCACTCTTGAATTATTAAAGATATTTTTTTCACCACTTACAGACATATGATTGAGGTCAGCTATTTATCAGAATAAGAAATAATTTCTTGAGCATTGTTGAGACTGAGAACTGATCAACAAAAGTTGTTAGAGTTATTGAGCAAGGCCAACAAACCTTACCAAAGGATATTGAATATTATTAAAGATTTACACAGGAAAGTGTTATTAAGTAAGCTCGTCTGGAGATAGCATAATATCATATACATTGAATCAATAAAGAACTACTAAGGAAGATACTCATGTGACTCGAGAGCTAGAGGAACCCTGTGAGATTTAGGAAGGAGAAGAAGTCTTCAGTGGGACTCTAAAGCAGGCCAGTGGGACTCTGGTAACACTATGGGATGCAGTATAAAGACCCTCTTATGGGAATTAGGAGAGATATAGTGGGACTATGTATTGACTATTGTAATTTTTAACAAGATTATAGTGGATAATATGTGTTGGGGGGGATAACCAACACAATAAAGAGTCGGCCATTGAACCGAAACTTTTAAATCCTTATGTTCAGCGCCTTTACATTACAACATCATTGGAGGTAAGGACGAGAGAGACAAGAAGAATGGATCAAGGTTTTAACCAGCCATTTAGGTTTAATTTAAAAGAATCAATTAGTAAAAGTATTTAAAGGGATCACAGATTCACCCCTCCCCCTCTCAGTGATTCATATTGATATGGGAACTTCAATTTGTATCAGAGGGAGGTTACCTCTAAAAAAAACAGGGGAGTATTTATGAAGTGCATATTTGAGGAGATGTGTGAATATCCTCAAATAGATATATCTTCCAAGACTTATAAGAACATAAATAAGAAATAGTCATGGAAGATGAAGAAGAAGCTTACTGTTAATGGGGATACACCTTATACTGATGGTAATATGAAAGGTACAAAATGTGATAATTACTTTTATTATTATGACTATTATGATGAATCCATCTCAAGCTGTGATGACGATAGATCAAATATTTATCTTCAGACTGCACTCAAAGATCATTTGAAGAAATTCCCTAGAGAAGTGGAATGAAACATTGCTGCAACCATTTTTTACTCTTCAAGATGAAAATTTACAGTTGAAAGAACAAGCTCATGACCTAGAAGATGCATTGGCTAAAAGGGTTGGCATATCCAATAACCTCAAAAAACATATGAATGAAAAGGAAGAAATAATTTATATTTTCAATGAAATTATTTATTAAGTTACTGAATAATTTCAAGGAATTATTTGTGAGAATGAATTCTTTGAGATTGTGTTTTTTGAAGGTTTCCATGCATCTGAAAAGTTGCACAGTCTCTATGGTTGTCAAATATTCTAAACTAGAAGGAAACTCCAACAAGGTAAATGATCTTGAAATCTCTGTGCAACAATTAATAAATGTGCATGAAGAAAAAATGAAAAAGTTGAAGGAGAATTGGGAAAGAAATCTAAAATCAGTTTAGGAGGAGAATAACTTCCTCAACATGAAGTGTTTAGAGATGGAGGTGAAATTGAAGAATAAAAAATCACTCCAAGCTGGAACATCCCAAACAACAAAAAGAATAAATTATGCCACTCAAGTATTAATTGAGGAATAAAATTCCAAAAGGAAATTCATATCATCCTCTAATCTAATGAAGACATCCTCTAAGAATAAGGAATCCCATAACCCAGTTATTTCAATTTTTACTAATGCGGTTTCATCTATAAGTATAGGTTCAAAGATAAAATATGGGAAAATTTGGATTGATAAAAATTTCAATACATCTATAAAAACGTAAAGGATGGATACTGGAATTATTTAGAAGTGAAACTCATAAAATTATTCTCCAAAGAAAGAAAGAAAATTACATAAAAAAATGCACTAAATATATTTAGATTGATACTAAAAGTAAAATAAGTATATTTTTTTGGCTATTTTTAGTGTTTTTGGAAGTTTTGGAATTAGGAAAATGATTTCTAGAATAATATTTTATCATATGGAAATTTTGGAAGGCCTACATTCAGGTAAAGTAGATGTGAAGAAATGAAGTAACCCGCAATGCTAAGGAAGAATGCACAGATGATGAATAATTTTTCTACTATGAACAGATTTGAATATATTGAAGACTTATATGATGTTTTCAATATAAGTGGTTATAGTTATTAGGAATTTTTTTTAGTCCCACAAAGCATCATGCATATTTTGATAAGAATCTTAGACCACACCAAAGTCAGGAAAAAGAAAAAGGAGTTGAAAAGTTTTCCATTGGAAATATGCAATACAATGAAGTCAAGAAAACAGTGAAAGAAATTATTCCCAAGAATAAGTTCAAGCTGGATTTAAAGAATGTCATCTCAAAAAATATTAGATGCTTCTATTTTGGAAATAAAGGTCATACCATGGTTCACTGCAAATAAGTCATGGAAATGAATGGAAGTAAGCTAAAACTAAAAGGATAATCAGTCCAAAATAATATGGGATTGACTAAAGACATTCCTAAATATAATAAGATGACTTATAAAGGTAACTTGAAGATAATGAATAATCCATGTGGAAGCTCCAAATCATAAAATGTTAGGAAGGAGAGTTTAGTTATCTGGACTAATCAATTTTAAATTTATAGAGAACTGCAAAGAGATTAAGATGAAGTACTAGATGACAAAAAGGAAAAAGGGAAATAGGTTATTCCACATGAAGAAAAATTCAAATTTCATGAGAGTTTGTCAGAACATAACAACCCAAGTGTCTCAAAACGACTACATGGATAGTTAATGAAGTATGGACATCATACAAAGAAATGTATAACCATTTTACTAGGACAAATGAAGAAAATGGGACAAAATGAACCAGTAAAAGCTACTTCACTATTGACAGAAGTGAAGACAAACAATACAAACAAGTTTAAGGTCAATGGAAGTAAATAATCCATGATAGAAATAGAAAATAAATATTCCAAATGGAGAGGAGACATTAGCATGAAGAGTACCAGACACTTTAGAGTTGAATGGAAAGGACTTCATGGGTTGAGAGAAAATTCTGAGCACCAGTACTTCTACTAAGAAACTCACAAGTGTTCCATCTTATTCCCTAATATTTTTGTTATATACATGTTCTTACATTTCAGGGAATTAAAGTTATAGGTCATCCTAAAGATGAAAATTGAATGATAAAAGTGGATAACTACATGTTGGATTAATTATTCCTGATTTGATAATTACTTAAAGTGATCCACATTGGAAGATTATCAACATGAACATCTTAAAGTTTATTTGATGATATTATCCATCATGGTAATTCAAAAATAGTGCACCCCTTGAGGGGGAGAAAACATGAAGGACATGATATCAAGGATTATATCATGAAAAACCTAGAAATTCAAATCATCTCAAGAAGTTGAAACTTGTGGTATTCCAATTACACTTTCATCCCTTATTCTTAATTGTATTTATCATGGCAATTAAGGGGTAGTACTTGATTGATGACAAGATGGGATTAAAGGGGGAGATTTATCTTTGCACTTAAACTTTTTAATATTTTTGGTGAAGTATGCGTATGATTTATCATTTCATTGATAAATATGACTATTTGAAACCCCTAGGATAAGAGTTGATACATTCCGATCATGATTTCACATGTATGGTTTTTTATGGATAGCATTGAAAACCTTGATCATATCTCTCTTGTTTTCTACACTGAGTTATCCCAAAGTAGAATTAGATTTTATTTATTGAATGATATTTTCTAAGTGAGACATGTGACATCATCCCTCCATCAGAAATATTCAAGAATATAATATTCAAAGAGAGGAGAACATGTTTGGAATAGACCCCACTACAACTTTGCATTTGGGTGACAATAAGGGGGATAAAATATAGGCACACATATTGACCCATTCAAAGTGTGATTAAGTAATATTGACAAAAAAATATAAAGGGGGATATTGTTGTACATGGTGTTGAATTTTTTTCCAATAATATGTCAATATTTGAATGGAAAGGTAGTGATGATGTGATTATGATGATTGAATAGGAGAAGTTATTACGAAGCTTATGTCACTTGGATAATCAATAAGAAATGAAAATGGATGTCATGCTTGGACATTCTCTATAATAAAACTAGACAATTTTTTTAGATGATCCTAAAATTCCAAGATATGTGTTAATGGAGAACATATGACTCACAAAAAGAAAACCATAAATTATGTTTTAATGCATGAGGCATGAATAAATGATCTATGAATCATCCATGATTGGACTAAAGGAATGTTTAATATCTTTGATTTTTTATTCCAAAAATAAAAGAAGAATTATGGTGGATGAAGTAAAAGAAAGGTGGAAGGGCTTAGTATGGAACCTACTATGTGAATTTCCCATTCATGGGATTAGTAGGAAGAAGGTGGACACAAAATCTTGTACACTTGGTTTTTAAACAAGTAGGGCCTTACATAAATAATATGGTCCTACCAAGGAGGCCAGCCGATGACCTCATCCTCAAGCACAAGTGGGACCTGAGGGTCAACTGCGCCTGAGGGAAGCCCTCAAGGCCATCCCCGCATGAGGTAATAGAGCGCGAGCCATGTATAAGCTCGTATGAGCGTGCAAAGTGGAGAACCCGTGCAACCAGCATGCATAGTGGGTTCTAGGAGTGCACCTGGAGGAAGAGTATTGGGAAGTAAGAGCATTCCCTCAAGGTGAACACGGTACATGGAGGTACCATGAGGGGAGGAGGAGAATTCTGAGGGTTGGTTGCTGTGAGTTGATACTTAAACCATGAGGATCCCGCATCTGCATTTTAATGCTGGATGAATATTAAAAATGAAGAAGCCATACGAGCCATTCATCTGATCTCATGTTAGATCTTGGCTGCATGCTCCATCATACGCCCCATGAAGTATTCTATACCGATCGTGATTGATCCAATGACTTAGGAGAGGATCTAAGGTTGTATTCAACCTATGGACACCCACATCCACCTGATGTGAACCAGTGAACTGGAGAAGACCTGCACCTCCTTGATCGAACTATGGCCACCGTTAAAGGTCAAATTTAATGCGTGGTGATCAAATGGAAGAACAAAACCCATTCATGAATTAAAATTTTCATGCATTCATTGAGATGAAGAGTTAGAACGAGGCCGAGGCAATGTGAATCTGCTAAGGCTAGGAAGAAATATCCTTGATCAAGCTTTCATGGTGAAAATGATTTGTATGTGTTCAAAAGAACATGCATGTAAGGATAAAACCAAAGAGAAGAAGACCATAGTAGAATGAAAACAACTAAGATATGTAACATATCTCGATCCCATGTTTGAATACTTTAAACCTGAAGATCATGAGATTTCAAAGTATTCAACCCCGTAGATTTGAATGTGTAGATACGCAGTGATTCTTGCCTATAAATAAAGATCCCTAGATTGAGGTTCAATTTCTGAAAACATTTAGAGAAGCCTTAGTTTTTGAAAAAACATAGCACTATGAAACTACGTTCCCCACATCCTTGATACACGAAGGAGTCCCGCCCATCTCTTGCATGAAGGAGAACCCCGAACCATCTTGGTTCGTGAAAGAGGAGATTTTCACCCTCTATACAAAGATACCCACAAGAACATGATAGGTTCATTGAAACCTCGCTGCGTATTCATGGAATTAATCACATTGGTAAAAAACTGGTGCTTGACACCCTTGTTGCACCCTTGCGAAGATAGAACCCTGAACCATATTTGGTTCTATAAAGACTTACCACACATGCCTCCTTGCGCGAAGAAGAAGACCCTACATGCCCTCTTGTTTGGAAAAAGAAGAAGACACCCCTCTTTTAATATATATATATATATAAGCTATTTTTGGTTGAAAGGGTTCGTTCTTAAAGGATAGGGAGATCGCATGATGGCAGGAGCTTATGTGTGCATGCTTTGAACATAAGCCCCATGTGCTTCATTTAATGAAAACTGAGGACTCTTGCTTCCACAAAGGAGAGAGGAGAATTCATGAATGATGTACAAGAACTAATATGCATTAATTGAGACACCCAAGTGTTCAAGAACAAGCCATACATTGAACATACCCATTTGAGTTTGGAAAAGAACACAAATCATGGGAGGAGTGTTTGTGTGCACATTTGAAGATGGAGGAAGAAAGAGGAATAACACACACAAGAGCCAACACCCATTCAGGTTTGAAGACACAAACCTATATTGAATCTAAATAAAATAATAAATGTGTGTGTGCTAAGAACCAAAAGGGAAGAAGAGAAAGAGAAAAAAATAAAGAGAATATATTTTGTGCATTCTCAAAGTGTTTTACCCATAGATGTTTTCACACAAGGAAGAACAAAAGGAAGAGTGCATGCATGCATGCATGCACATGCACACGTAAAGAACGAATAAAAAGTGAGTGTGCCTATTGAGAAAAGAAGAGAGGACATTGCATGTTCAAAAAAAAGATACCCATGCATGAACACATGCACATGTGAAAATCATTGAGATATCCATATACAAGAGGTATTTCATCCCATGAAATCCATGCATGAAGTATGTGAGTTTTGAGCCTAGAGAAAGCCAAAATTAAAGAAGTTCTTATGTCAAATTATCAGTAATTGAGAGTTCAAGAAGGCATACCAAGTTGATATTGTGGAGAATCGTTATTGACTTCTTGAAGAGGTTGTGTGAACCACTTGAGCACATATAATGAGGCCAGGTCTTCATCAGAAGAAGAAATAATCGCCTAATCATTGTTGAGACTGATAAATAATCAGCAAAAGTGATCATAGTTATTGAGTAAGGCCAAAAAAAATACCAAATGATGTTGAAGATTCTTGAAGAGATACACAGTAAAGTGTGATTACACAAGACAGTGTGGAGAGAGCATAATATCATCAATAGTGAGTCAAGAAACAACAAAGAAGGAAGATTCTCGTGTGAATCGAGAGATAGAAGAACACTCTGAAATTCAGGGATGAGAAGAAGTCTTCAGTGGGACTCTGAAGCAAGACAGTGGGACTCTGGTAACACTGTTGGATGTAGTATAAAGACCCTATTGTGGGACTTAGGAGAGATAAAATGGGACTCTGTATCGACAATTATAATTTTTATCAAGATTATAGTTGAGAATCTATGTTGGGGGGAATAACCAACACATCAAGGAGTATGTCTTTGAAACTAGCCTTGTAAATCCTTGTGTTCAGTGCCTTTACATATACAACATCATTTGAGTTAAGGTTGAGAGACACAAGAAGAGTGGATCATGGATTTAACCATCTATAGAGGTTTAATTGAAAATAATAAATTAGTAAAAATATTTAAAGGGATCATTGATTCACCCCCTCCCCCTCTAAGTGATTCACACATATCTGGACACTTCAGGATCATCCACAAGGTATATATAAGAAGGGAAAATATCTTGAGATGAGTTTTAGATTTATCACACTCATTAAACTATTGATTATCCTAAATATCTCTGCCTGATCTTTTCGTATCTCTCAAGAGATACTAGAATATCATGGTTTCTAGGAGGGTCCCACACAAGCATTGGGTGTTTCAATTGATCTATGGATACACCCAATAGGTATGGGTCCATTAGGATTATTCTTAGGGATATCATCAAATAATTTGATTGAGGATAGTCACAACTTCTATATTCAGTGAAAGTTTCATGTTCTTCATTGTTTTTATAAATGGTTTTGGTCTTTCATTGAATGATGATTTTAGAAATGCGATTTCTATTGTCTCCCATTTTATTGAACAAGTGTTATTAGATCCTTTGAAACCCTTAATGTTCATTATTCCCATATTATTCAAGGGAGTGTAATTAAATTATTATAATAATATATATTTTTATATTTTTATTTTAACAATTATATGAGCATGATTTTCAAGAATAGAATTCACAACAAGAATGTTTTGGGTAATTTTACCAATGTTAATGAGTTACTTTATAATGACTAGTTGTTTTGGTGAAAGCATTTCAAGACCATTATCATTACATATAATAATATTTAATGTCATATATCACTAATATTAGTGTTTTTACACTCATACATGATGAAAATGATGAATATGGTATAACATCGTTCTTGTTGGTGGTTGAATTGATCCAAAAAATAAAATTATATACAAACAAATGAGTAATAATATAGAGTTATATTATAGTAATATCATTTTTATAGGAGAATAAATACATTAAAAAACAATTAGAGTGATCTATAGAGTTTTATAAGTGTGTACATGTGAATATAAATGAAATAGAATAAGAGGAACATGTTGCTTACTTTTATGGAATCACACATTCTCATAAAAACAACCTCGTAAAAACGTATTTGGGCCTCCTTAAGACTAGTAGCTACCCAGTGTGTGATAGGACTACATGGAATAAAATTTTTTCTCATGTTAAATAGAAAAGAATAGGATACAAGTGGTGTGGGATTGGTAGAGGGGGGGGGGGGGGTCCTTGTATAGATGAGTTGAGTGGTATATTTTCAATTTCCCCTTCATTAATGGTGAAGGAAAGTTATTTTGACATAAAATTGGTGATATGTTTTTGGAAAAAGGATGGAGA
Source organism: Viscum album (assembly GCA_963277665.1). Lineage (NCBI taxonomy): Eukaryota > Viridiplantae > Streptophyta > Magnoliopsida > Santalales > Viscaceae > Viscum > Viscum album. The sequence goes on along the minus strand of CAUJRU010000391.1, from coordinate 123,365 downwards.
GATTAAATTAATTAAAAGTTTTTTTAAAATTTTATTAATCATTTAACCATATACTAAATTTTATTATTTTTATAGTTTACTGACGTCATTGACTATTCACCCTAGTAACTTATTTTTTCACTCAAAATAAAATTATCCCTTTTATATAATTTTAATGCACTCATTCAAAAAAATAAAATCCATTTTATTAAATTAAATATTTAAATAATAGAAACTTAAATTTTAAATAAAAGAACCTCATAAATTATAAATATAATTTTATGGAATAAAAAACAAATTCTTATTTAATGATTGATTATATTTTACTTATTATAACTCCTTATTTAATTAATATATATTAAATATTTATTATACCTTTTAAGTATATGATGTTTAATATGTCATTAAATTCTAAAAATAGATTATATGATCATTTTAACATCTTCAATATACCTATTGGTTATGTGTATTTCCAATAACCATGTATATTTACAATCATTATATATACTTCCAAAAGTCATATAATGGTAATATTAACAATTTTTATCCCTAAATATATCCTTAAATACTTTTTAAAAATGCATTCACCCCTCAATTCCATTTATTTATAAAAAGTTATATAAAATATCAAATATTTTGTATTATATCCATAGTTATAATTGGGGTTATGATTTTCATGGAGAACCAAGAGGTTGGACATTTCAATTTTTTAATCTTTTTATTTACTTATGGTTTTATTACTCTTATAATTTTTATAATTATTTTTCATATTTCTCTCTCATAATTTATTATTTTTTATCTTTAATTATAATATTTTAACTTAATAAAATATAGTATTTGTATATTTAGATTAGTATTTAATGTAAAAACTTTATTCAATATACTCATGGGATAAAAATTTAGGGTGTTATATTATATCCCTTTAAGAAATCTTCACCCAAAAGTTTTCATTACTCAGATGAAACAATGAAAATAATTTTGACACAATACATATTCCGGATCTTATTTCACTTCCTACAGTTTTTTATTTCTTTGGAAAACTCCGGTCAAGTAAGTGGTTTAATTTTATAGTACTTTATCTCTAGGATCCAAGATCTCTACTGGTTATTCCTCATAAGAGAGATAATGTTTTATTTGAATGACTTATAAGTTTTATACATGTGATGTATCTAGTATGAGCTTACACAAAAGTGATACATGGAACATATAATGAACTTTTGAGATGTTTGATGAAAGTATCAGGTGATTTGTTACAGTCCCCATGAGATCAAGAATCTCAAATGGGCCAATGTATCAAGGGATCAACATTAACATCTTCCCAAATATTATAAACCTCTTCCATAGTGATATTTGAAGGATTATATTATCTCTAAATTAAAACATTAAACCCCATCAATGATTTCTAATGGAGCTCTTTTATTGATTTTATGATGATTTTATATCCCATAGAAAGTTTGGAAACATCTTTGAAATTTCTTGAGATAGATTCAGTACCAACAACTTTCACTCTCTAACATTATACCGACATGTCAGAGTATTATATCTCTTCCCATAAAGAGCTTCATATTGTTCCATTTTTGAGAAAAAACTATTATTAAATAATGAATATACCAGAGGAATATGTTGACACGAATATCATTTTAAATGTAACACCTCAAGGTTTTACAAATAAATTTAATATAGAATGCATATAATACTGAGCCCCTGAGAAACATACACTTTGTTATAAGAGATAGTTATAACTTTGCTGCTAAACGTAATTTTTCTGCTTCTGTGATTTGAATTTGGAAAATCTGACATACATAGTTGTGATCAGTAAGATATTTAGAGTCTTATAGGATCAACTAACATTTTTCTAAATAGTAACTTATCCTTATCAATAGAAACTTACCCTTATGAATAGTAATGTACCCAAATGAATATAGACAACACCCATGTATGTATAAATAATTTTTTGCACCATTCTAATGAGAGTGAATATTTTAAAAATTAATAATTATGTGTTGATATTTTTTTGAGTAACAATTTTTTAATTACAATTTTAAATTAATAAATTTATTTAAAATAAAATTAGTTTTCCTAAAATTAATACCAAAATAAATTTATTGTATTACTATGATTTTAGGATAATTTTATGAGGCCTTAGTTAATTTTTGACAGTATTATAAAATAAGTTTTATATTTAAAATATGCATTTTTCATGTAAATAATGATTTTATTTAAAAATTAAATTTCTATTATTTAGAAAATTATTTTGATAAAATGGATTTCATTTTTAAATTATACATGTAAAAAAATGGTTAGGGATATGTTTTTGGTATTTTTCTAACATACTTGAATTTTTGGTGAATACTGACATTTGATAATTTACGAAATATGCTAAATAAATAATTTTTTGTGTCATGAATGAGTTATGGATGATGTAAAATGTTATTTTCTCAAACTTCTACGCACATATTACTATGTTTCTTCATAATAATCAAACACTATTGCTTGTCTTGAGAAAAATAATAAAATAAGGAATAATATATTCACAGATCACTCCTCTTCTCTACTATTAAAATCACCCCTCACTCCCCCTTCTATTCAATTCTATAAGCCTTGAATATTCTAAAAATTCTACCCAAATAATCTTTCCTAGTCTCTCCCCATGTACAAGATCTCTTTTTTTTTGCCAAAAGTCCAAAACCCCTTCCCATAAAGGTGTTCTCTAGGAGGAGTAATCAAGAGGTAAAATCCACTTCCTTTTTCATTTTTATTTTTTAGTCCTTATTTAATTATTTTCTCCACACCTCCTCTATATAAATGATAATGGAAACTCTAGTATCATATATATACTATAATTATATCATGGTAATTAAGGATACATCATCAATATACTTACTCTATCTCTTTTATTTTAGAAACAAAATCATCGTCAGGGAGGTGTCGATTCACAACCTTCGTGGACAACAAAGTATCATTCTTCAATTTATTATTCAAGTATGGTAATTAAACCATTTTTATGGTTGCAATAGATTCTAAAATATGTATTATATCTTATGTAGTGATTTTGGAACCATATTTTACACATTATATTAAATAATAGAACAAAACTAGTTCGTTATGATAAAAAACCTCTGTAAAAATTTAAACGATTATCACAAAATATTTTATCTAATGATTCATAATCACACTACATATAAAAATGATATGTATAACCAATTACACTACAATATTTTCATCAAAATTATATAAATTAAATTTTTGAGAATTATACCCAGTACACATGAACTTCCATTATCATATACAATTATACCGATCATGAAAACCAAGTAAATGAACACTCCAGATCGATAAATTTGTAAATTATAACACATCAAAAGGCCATAATTTGAAATTAATAAAATTATTATGTATAAAACATGTAAATAAGGTCATTAATTAAATAAATAATCTATTTAATTTTATTATATTGGGTGTGAATCTCAAGTGCAGAACACATTCATACACAGGGTAAGGGTTTTCTACCTGAACCACCATTCTTACATACTCCTCACAAATTCTGTGTGATTTTTATATATATGATTAAAATTCATAATCCATATTTATTTTACTGGTAGTTAAATGTTTTATAAATATCATTCACAATTATTTTCGATAAACAAGCTCGATTCAAGGGAACTTCTCAAATTATTACCTATTTTCAAGGTCACCCTATAATCTATTTAAGACAAAATTATTGTTATAAAACCTCATATTTCATCAAGGAAAAAAAAATATTAGTTTATTTATGGTTTTATGAAAATAGTTTTCCAAAATTACTCTTTTTGTTCCAAAGTAAAATTGTATTACGCTAAAAAATATACCGATGATTTTATTAGATTATTTTTTCCAATTGCAACACCATTGTTTAATTATTGGCCTTATTTAGGTTGATATCTTATTTTTATAATCTAACATATTGTATAAAATGATATATAATCAGTTTTAATTTGGATTTTTTATCTTGATATCATTCACTATACTCTTTAGAATGGTAAGTGTTTATGTGTATAGATTGGGGAAGGTTATTTCATATGTTCGGGTGGTTTAGGTTTAGACCCTTTCATATGAGGAATTTATTGGACTTAAAAAGTGATGGATGGGGTCCTATATATCCCCTATAGGCATTGTTAGGTCTCATGAGACAAAAAAATTGGGTTTTGAATGGGGCATTACCCCATCATTTTCAGACATCTTGGTCCAGCCCTTGACAATATGTTTCAGATATCTGACATTATGAATTCCCTTATTATGGTTTTAGTAATTGATAAACCATATAATAATTAGACTAGTATAATATAAATGGTTATCTTTCATTCTATTATGATCATATATATGGCCATATTTAATCATCTTTCATTCCTACCATATTATGATAAAGTATATTTTTAAAGGCATGCATTTTTAGTTGTTCACCATGCCTAGTGTTTATTTTTATAATAACTTCCCCTATATTACATACCCTTACTAAGAATATTAGATGACCCATTTCTTATATTTTATTTTCCCTAGGTTGTGAAGATGAATATTAGGAATTAATTTCAGGGATAGTCTAGGAGTTATATAGATTTGATATTAAGTATTCTATTTCAATTTATAATGTTGAACTTATGATTATATCTTATTTTTCAAAACATATAAACTATTATTTACTTTAGGATACAAATTTATTGTAATTATTGTAATTTAATAAAATATGGTACTTTCTTGGGGATACTGGGTTTGGGTCGTTACAGTTGGTATTAGATGAAGTTTTGTATAAAACATAGAAACTAGATTTAGGAAATGTAGATTATGGAACAGAACCCTAAGAAAAAATTTTAGGATTAACATACAATGACATAATATAAATTTGTTAATAAGGATATTATGTGGATATTCCTAGAAAATACATCCATGTATGTATACTACAAGTGGATGTGATTCTGCAACATATGTACCTAGGAGTAACAATATTGACAAGGTCTTTTCTGCTTGACCCGTGGTAACCTAGTACATGACAACAGGCCTTACTGCATACCTAGTATGACACTCCCATGTGATATTCTTATGATAATTAACATATACTTTATAATACATTATAAAGGATTTAAAAGTAAATTTTTTCTCAAAGAAACCATTTTTATGATTATGAGATTAGCTATGCATAGGATTTCAATTTATGTTAAGTATTCTTCTAGTTGAGATTATGAAATATGATTCATAACCTAATATAGTGTATTATATCATTTATAAATGTATCCTAGTGAAAGGAATGGAAAACTCATGAACATTCATATCCCATGTATGGATTTTCCCCCTATTCAAGACAATGATGCTGGTTCTGGAGCTGCAACTGGTGCTGAGAAACTTAAAACTATACTGGGACAGCTGACTCAGGTTATGAAAAATAACCTTACCTATATGGATCACCCTAATCCACAGCATGGAGGACCAATGTTTGGCCACTTTATGTGACAAAAACCTCAATCATTTAATGGGACTACAAACCCATTCATAGCAGAGTAGTGGATAAGTTCCTTAGAGAATATATTTATCGTTTTGGGAAGTAACTAATGGGAGAAGGTTGTCATGGAGGTTTATCATTTATTAGAATATTCCTATCAATTATGGTCACTATTTGAAATCAAAAAGGTTTAGTAAGATATTTAAAATATGGAATGGAAGTATTTTAAGGAAATATTCATATAAAAATACTTCCCTTGTGAACAATGAGAGAATATGAAAAGGCAGTTTCGGAATTTGAGTCAAAAACAGGATGAGAATGTTGAAAAGTATAAATATAACATCAAAAGGTAATAAAGCAATTCTAAAGACTACATATGTAATCCAAAGAGAAATATTTATTGATTATTTTATTGGTTTAAAACATTCTTCTGAAGGGAACCGGTTTTTCAAAATTTCTCATCATATGAAGATATAGTATCATGTGCAATTATGAATGAGAAAGAATTATCTAAGTATTATGAATTTAAAGGAAATCAAGAGAAGAAGAGGGTGGTAGAGGAAATAATTGATAAAGGTAAGAACAAAAAGGGTAGTTTTCTATCATGTGATACTTGTGGAAGGAGACACCTTGGAGCCTTCTTAAAAGGAAAAGGTGTCTATTACAAATTTGGAGAAAGAGGTACCCAATCTCGAGATTTCAAGGGAAAGAAAGAAGCTACGAACGTTCAACGATACAATTATAAAAAGATGATACATTATTATAATTATTTGACTAATAATCAAGTAAACATTCCCTACATAAGTCCAAGGGAGAAATGCTATGCTTATGCAATCACAACTGATGAATTTGAAGTTCCTAACGATGTTGTTGTAGGTACTATAATTGTTTCCTCAAACATGGAAAATTCATTATTTGATTTAGGATCATCACATTTTTGTATATCTTCCTATTTTTTTTTTAAAATTAGATATTTTCAATTCTCTTTAACAATGGAGATTCATGTCAAAACCCATAAGGGAAGTCTCATTTCAACAAAGATGTGTTAGGTAGTCCCCATTATGGCATATAAATATACACTATCTTCTGATTTTATCATCATAACTATGGTTAAATTTAACATAATAATTTTCATAGAATTTCATTCAAAATATGATGTGAAAATATATTACCAGAAGAAGGAAATTACAATTTTTTAGGAAGGTGTAGAATACATTATCTTTAAAGTAGAAACATCACCATCTGATTGTTATCTAGATACACCCCTATTAGATCTACTGAATTTAATTATTGGGGAGTATGAGAACTTAATATCTATGAATGAGGAAAGAAATATTCAAATTTTGTATGTACCTGTTGTGAAATAATACATTGATGTGTTTCGAAAGGATTTACCTAGACATCCTCCGGAGTAGGAAATTGAGTTTTCTATTGATTTAATTATTGGTAAAAGACCTATATAAAAGTCTCTGTATAGAATAGGCATAGTGGAATTAGTGGAACTGACTAAAAAACTAGAGGAATTGAGTGATAAATTATTTATCCTTTCTATTGCTTCTGCATGGGGAGCCCCTGTTCTTTTTGTCAAGAAGAAAGATGGATCCATGAGGTTGTGCATTGATAATAGAGAAATCAATGATATTAAAATAAAGAACAGGTATACCCTTCCTTAGATTGAAGATTTATTTGATCAACTTCATAGAGACTGATATTTTTCTAATATTGACCTTCAATCGGGATATCATCAGTTATAACATCCCGTCTTTTTATAACATAATCTTTCATTTCATTACACGGAACTGGGGATCTTTAAGGTTTAGTGTCTTGGAAGCAAGTAACATAAAACATGAAAACAACATAAAACATTATTCTTAAACACTTGAAAGACTTCTACTTAAGTTCATCCTAGGTTCATTACTGCATCTCATAACCTGGGGACATACATCAAAAGAAAGGGTGAGCATAAGGCCCAGTAAGGGAAACAAGAGAAACATTTTACATGTGAACTTGAGATACTTCAATAAGGACATGAAAAGAACATTAAGGCATGAAAAAGAAATCATGAGATATATCATAATAAAAATAACATTTTTCATAACTTGAATATGTGGCTGCAACATTTAATATTGAAAATCATTTTGTTTCACCAAGGTCCATCCCCAAGGTGTCATTAAAAATTACCAAGTTTATTCACCAAGGTATCAGTCTAAAAAGTCATCTCTAGAGATTAAGTCTTTACCCAATGCATTGGAGCGCTATCTGGGCGCACCATTGAAATTTATTTATTATCATGTGAACCACATATATCAACATCAATCATTTCATAAACAATAATTATAGCATAAAATAAATGGGTTTCATTTCATAATCATAACGTTTTAAAAACTGCATTAAAGACATGATCTTTATGTCACTTTAAACCCACAGAAAGGGAAAGAGGGTTTTATGTATGTAAATACCAGAATTTAAAATAGAACATTTTGATATATATGTGAGTACCCCTATATAAATAAGAGCTTTGAGTATTCATTTAATAACATAAAATAATTTTTAGAAAAAGAGAGAGGCATTTTGAGACGAAAATTCTGCAGCGTAACGACTACGTTACAGGGTTTTAGAAAACATTGAAAAAAGAGGGGACATGGGTCACCCACTCATAAATGATCTATAAAAATAGTATAGGGACAGAATATAAGGTATATGAATCATGGTAATGAAATTTCAAGTACATACCATTTGAAATGAAAAACATGGAAGTAAGACAAAAAATTAGATTTCTCTTATAAAAATTCGGCAGCCTAACGACATCACTTAAACTTCAATAAAAAGGATTTGACAAGATCAAATAGGATCTCTCATCATATTATCATTAGCGATAAGTATGGTAGATATAGAGATCATACCCCAATATAATAAAAAGGAACTTTAAAGACTTTACATGAAAATAGAACTTGAAAAATGAGAAGGGTGAAAGAATCCCTTAAATATTCGGCAGCCTAACATCACTTAAACTTTCATAAAACAAAATGATGAGAGTAAGATGGGATCTCTAATAATATAAAAATTAAAATTAAAGTAAGAGGAATATAAAAGAACATCCTCTCACATAAGAACATGGAGCATAAAGGGAATGGCATAAAAGAGATTACATGAAAGGAAAGAGAGAGGTCGGATCCCTTACCTTAAAATGTAACTCTTAAAACTCAAAGGTTTAGACCTTGAGGGCTTGGGGTCACCTTGGGAGGACTCCTTGGGAGGTAAGGAGACCATAACTTTGTTGGGGGAGAGTTGGGAGTGAAAGATAAAGGAGGAAAGGGTGGGTATTTATAGGGAAAGTGAGGGGGCAAGGCATTAATGGTCAAGGGACACCTCACAAGTGCTTTTCTCAAAACCATGTGCTCTCCCATGGCCTTTACCATAGAGTTAGGCCACATGGCCCCCCCCAAAAAAATAATTCATCACCCTTGGCTGGAAAAACCTTAAAATATCTCATGACATCATCATGACACAGTTATGATGTCATTAAACATACTGAAACCCTAAAACTGTATTTTTAATATTCACTGAAAATTCAACTTTCTCAGAAAAATCCCAAAATTTCACCTTAACGGAATATCGATGCTCTAAGTACATTTATGAACTCAATTTTATAAAAATAATTTTTTTTAAATATTTTTAATTTAATTTTTAAATAAAAACACTATTCATCGAGAATTCATTTTTTTCAGAAAAATCCCCAAAAATTACCATAACATAATATCGATGCTATGAGTTCAAAAATAAATTCCATTTTATGAAAATAATTTTCTAATTATTTTTAATTAAATTTTTAATTAAAAAACACTATTCATCCGAAAAAACTAATACTTTACTAATAATTTATGAAATTGTTTTTTATCCATTTTATTGAATCTCATTACTTAATCAAGGTGTATAAATTATATTAAAACTTTCTTTGAGTGAAATTACTAATCCATTTGGTCACATTACAAATCCTAAGCGTAAAATCACTATTCATAATTTACTATTCATCAAAAATTAAGTTGATCTTATTAGACTCCAAATTCCTTACTGAACACTTTTGTAGAAGACCATTTTTTGAAAATCATTGCAAATCATTAATTATTTAGGGTTTACATAAATATTTTAAAATATCCTTTTTTCAAAATTCATCAATAAAATACATCCTAAAATTATCCGAACATTTGAAATTTCACAAACATCACTAAAGGAAGAAATCTCAATTCATTCATCCCAAAGGATTATACAAAGAAGCTAGGGTCTCGTCACATAGCCCCTTATAACACCAACATATGACCTAAGTGTAAGGTGTGCTATGGTGAGAGAATCTGAGGGAGGATCAGATAACATTGCCCTAGTAGTAATCTCTACTAACTTGAACTTATCCCGTAGGGGTTTCCATTCAAGCTTGACACACTGGAGTTCGACTTGGGCTTGGTCTAAAGCGAAGCCCAAAGATGCCACCTCCTTCCCAAGCTCTGATAAGTGGGCTTCATAAGGTTCGAGTCTACTGGATGAAGCCATCGACTCCTCTTTCTGCATTAACCATTAACATCTCTATTAAATCGTTAAGAGTAAGTTAATATACTATTTAAAAAGTTTGGGTCGTTACATTCTTCCCCCCTTAAGAAATTTCGTCCCCGAAATATATACTTGAGGCCTAGTAAAAAAGGTGAGGGTACTTTTGCTTCATTGTTTCCTCAGCCTCCCAAGTCGCTTCTTCATATTTATGATTCCTCCACAACACTTTCACAAGGTGGGTTGTCTTGTTTGGTAGAACCTTGTCTCTACGGTCTAAGATCTCCACTAGCCACTCCTCATAAGAGAGGTCATGTTTCAGTTGTACCACCTCTGGGTTCAGTACATGGGAAGGGTCGGGTATGTACTTCCTTAAGAGTGATACATGGAAGACATTGTGAACTTGAGCTAGGTTTGGTGGAAGTGATAGATGATAGGACACTACTCCTATGCGATCAAGGATTTCATAGGGGCCAATGTACCTAGGGATGAGATTCCCTTTCTTCCCAAAACGCATGACTCTCTTCCATGGAGAAATTTGAAGGAAGACTTTGTCACCAACACCAAACTCCAAGTCCCTTCGACGATTGTCAGCATAGCTCTTCTGCCGACTCTGAGCAGCCTTTATGTGTTGTTGGATGGCAAGAACCTGTTCCGTCATCTCTTGCACGAGATCAGGCCCAAGAAGCTTCCTCTCACCAGTTTCATCCCAACAAGTAGGAGTTCTACATCGCTTTCCATACAGAGCTTCATAGGTTGCCATCTGAATACTCGAATGGAAGCTGTTGTTATAGGAGAGCTCAACTAATGGGAGGTGTTGATCCCATCCACCTTTAAATTCCATTGAGCATAATATCAGCATTTCTTCGAGTGTCTGAATAGTCCTTTCAGATTGGCCATCATTTTGAGTATGATAGGCCGTACTAAAATTCAATTCAGTATTCAGAGCATGTTGAAGACTTCTACAGAATTTTAATGTGAATCTTGGGTCACGATCAGACACGATGGATAGTGGTACCCCATACAGCCTCACCACTTCCTTTACGTATATCTTGGCAAGCTGATCCAGAGAGTAATCTTCCCGAATAGAGATAAAATGGGCTGTCTTGGTGAGACGGTCCACAATAACCCATATCGCATTGTTTCCTTTGGATGTTTTCGGGAGACTAGTTACAAAGTCCATAGTGATATTATCCCACTTCCATACTGGTATGGGTAGCGGTTATAATACCCCCTTAGGAAGTTGTCGTTCTGCCTTTACTTGCTGACACACCAGGCACCTTGTAGTGTAATCAGCAATCTCCCTCTTCATGTTATCCCACCAATAATGATCACGAAGGTCTCTATACATCTTAGTGCTTCCCGGATGTATAGATAAAGTAGAGCTATAAGCTTCATCCATCAGTTCTTTATTTATCTCCGGAATAGATGTAACACATAGTCTTCTACGAAATTTCAATACACCTTCTTGATCAATATTGAAATCCGGGAACTTCCCATCTTTTACAGCCTCCAACTTCTCCTGTAGCAAAGGATCTTCTTTTTGAGCCTTCTTGATCTTCTCTAGTAATGAATGTTGAGAAATCATTTGGGATAGGGTTGATGATGTCCCTTTCCTTATAATTCCCATGTCCAGTTTTACTAGATCTTTAATCAAGGGATCTCCTAGGATCGTCATTGTTGCCAAAACAACAGGGTCTTTCCTACTTAACGCATCCTTGACTTTATTTGCTCTTCCAGGGTGATAATGAATTGAACAATCATAGTCTTTAATAATCTCCAACCATATCCTTTGTCTCATGTTCAATTCTTTCTATGTTAAAATATACTTTAGACTTTGGTGGTTAGTGTATATATCAAATTTCTCCCCATAAAGATAGTGCCTCCATATCTTTAGAGCAAAAAACAACTGTAGCCAGCTCTAGATCATGCATAGGATAATTCTGCTCATGAATCTTCAACTGTCGAGATGCATAAGAAATTACCTTGTCATTTTTCATGAGGACACACCCAAGCCCTTTCAGAGATGCATCGCTAAAAATAACAAATCCTTCTCCGATAGAGGGTAGTGTTAACACAGGTGCAGTAACCAATCTCTTCTTCAGCTCTTGGAAACGTTCCTCGCATTCCTTTGTCTAGATGAACTTAACCCCCATTTTGAGTCAACTTGGTTAGTGGATTAGAAAGCCGTGAAAAGTTTTTCACAAACCTCCTATAATATCCCACTAAACCAAGGAAACTACGAATCTCAGATACTACTGTGGGTTGAGGCCACTCCTCCACAACCATTGTCTTTGTAGGGTCAACTGAGATTCCTTCATTGGTTACGATGTGCCCCAAGAAATCCACTTGTTGTAACCAAAAATCACACTTGCTGAACTTTCCAAATATCCTCTCCTTCCATAGAGTTTTCAAAATAACACTCAGATGATCTTTATGCTCCTCACGACTTTTTGAATATATCAAAATATTGTCAATAAAAACTACCACAATGTTATCAAGGTAGTCCTTAAAGACTCTATTCATCAAATCCATGAAAATAGCAGGAGCATTAGTCAAGCCTAAGGGCATAACAGTAAACTCATAATGCCCATATCTTGATCGGGAGGTAGTCTTTGGAATGTCTTCCTTCTTCACCCTCAATTGATGATAACCAGATCGAAGGTCAATCTTAGAGAAGAATTGAGCCCCACGAAGTTGGTCAAATTAATCATCAATTCTTGGAAGATGATATCTGTTCTTCACTGTGATCCTATTCAGTTCTCTATAATCAATGCATAGCCGCATGGATCCATCCTTCTTCTTCACAAAGAGAACTGGTGCCCCCCAAGGAGACACACTCGGTTGGATAAACCCCATCTCCAACAAGTCTTGGAGTTGTTTATTTAACTCTTCTAGCTCCACATTTTCCATTATATATGGGGTCTTTGATATCGGTTGAGATCCAGGTATGAGTTCAATGGAGAACTCTACCTTTCTTTTTGGGGGAGGTCCAGGTAACTCCTCGGGAAATACATCCATGTATTCCTGAACAATTGGAACATCTTCTATTAGTATGCTCCCTTTTCCTTCTTCATCATCACCGATTAACTCCATAAAGAAATATATAGGAGGTGCTTCTAGATAGGGATCAGTTCGGGATATCTCTCCTTGGAAGATAACTGTAGGTTGTTTATTCAAGACTACTAATATTTCCTTACTTCTGCATTTGATCTTATCATTATACTTTGAGAGCCAGTCCATCCCTAGTATAACGTCGAACTCCAACATGAGAATGACTAATAGATTTGCGATAAGATTGTGCTCACTAAAGTAAACACTAGAGTCTCTAAACATTGTTGATGCATGGATAATCCCACTTGGAGTCTTGACTGACAACTCTAACTCAATAAATTCGGGGATTGATTCTATATTATTTGAAAACTTGGAAGAAATAAAGGAATGTGTATATCCAGAATCAAAAAAAGTAGTTGCTAGTTTTGAGAGGACAACAAGAGTACCTGCTACCACGTTATTCGGAGCTTCAACTTCAGTTGTCGTGATAGCAAAAGAACGACCTTGCTCCCCTGGCCTTTGCTGAGGTTGATGGTGATTCCCCTCCACTGCCCTTGGATTTGGACAGAGATTAGCATAGTACCCAAGCTGTCCACACTTGAAGCAACAGACTTCGGGTAAGGCCATAACCATATTTCCTCTGTCGTTAGTGTTGGGGAGTTGAGGCTTCACCTCAATACGATAATTCCGAGCAATATGGCCTCCCCTTCCACACTTGTAGCACTTGCCACTTCCGACCAAGTAGTTCCTCGGATGCTTCTTCCCACATTTATTGCACGTGGTAAGTTGCATTTGCTTTCCACCTCTTCCCTGATCAACAGTCTTCCCTAAACTGGGATCCAACGATATATTCTTTTCATTTGATTTATGAGACCACTGCGTCTCACCAAACTCCATCTCGACTTTCATTGCACTCTGCACGATCTCCTCGTAGCTATCATAGTCCCGGTTGGCTAAATTCTTTCGCAGATGAGGTCTCAGCCCACCGAAAAATCTATCAACATTCCCACTTGGATCCATGACAAAGCTAGAGGTATATCGTGAAAGTCGAGTGAAGTTCATCTCATAGCTTCCGACATATTCGTTCTCCTTCTGCTTCAGCTCGAGAAAATCTTTCTTCATTCTCGTTCTCATGGAACGAGGGAAATACTTGTTAAAGAATATTCCCTGGAATTATTCCCACTCCATAGCTTCCATATCTCTTCTAGGCTTCGTTTTTTTGATCAGTGAGCACCACTGATCAGCTTCCCCCTCTAGGAGATAAACAGCAAGGGTGACTTTTTCTTGTTCCGAACAAAGGAGTACAGAGAAGATCTTTTCAATAGAGCTTATCCATTGTTCTGCAATCAAAGGTTCCGTAGATCCACTGAATGATGGTGGTCGTTGACGGATGAAGGACTCAACAGAGTGTTGTTCTCTTCGTGGTGAGATTGGCCTCTCAGCTTGATTCAAGTTATTACTCATAACTTGAGTCAGTTGGTTCATCATTCACATGAATGTTTCCATTCCGGCTTCCATCGGAGGGCCGTCAGCACATGGAGCATTGCTGTCACCATCAACAGAGTTCCTCCTATTTCCCGCCATTTTCTAAAAGAATAAAACCTTAGTAAGAAACTTATTTCATATATGAATCTTTTATCTAAGACTTCATTCTTAGACAATTACACTTCTCTATAATTCATTCATAATGATTCATAGAAATCTTGTGATTAACCAAACATATCCCCCGGGAATGTCATAACCAAGAGTGTAGAAAGGCCTGTTATTGTGCACCAGTTCCCGTTCAAGTCTAGCTCAAAGCAGTGTTTTCGGGTTTTACCCCTATCTACATCTGTGCCAGAGCCGCCTTTACCTGCTCGTATCCAGACAGGGATGTATTTCTTTGATAAACCACTCACTCAATACTTACCAAAATACCAGGAAGTTTTCCTATATTTAAACTTTCTATAGGGTTCATTCTAAAGTTTTTATATCCAAATTTCCACAAATAACTAAACAATCCTTTGATACCAACTACAAAATCCCGTCTTTTTATAACATAAACTTTCATTTCATTACACAGAACTGAGGATCTTTAAGGTTTAGTGTCTTGGAAACAAGGAACATAAAACATGAAAACAACATAAAACATTCTTCTTAAACACTTTAAAGGCTTCTCCTTAAGTTCATCCTAGGTTCATTACTGCATCTCATAACTTGGGGACACACATCAAAATAAAGGGTGAGCATAAGGCCCAGTAAGGGAAACAAGAGAAACATTTTACATGTGAACTTGAGATACTTCAATAAGGACATGAAAGGAACATTAAGGCATGACAAAGAAATCATGAGATATATCATAATAAAAATAACATTTTTCATAACTTGAAGATGTGGCTGCAACATTTAATATTGACAATCATTTCGTTTCACCAAGGTCCATCCCCAAGGTGTCATTAAAAATTACCAAGGTTATTCACCAAGGTATCAGTCTAAAAAGTCATCTCTAGAGATTAAGTCTTTACCCAATGCATTGGAGCGCTATCTGGGCGCACACTTGAAATGTCTTTATTATCATGTGAGACACATATATCATCATCAATCATTTCATAAACAACCCATATAGCATAAAATAAATGGGTTTCATTTCATAATCATAACGTTTTAAAAACTGCTTTAAAGACATGATCTTTATGTCACTTTAAACCCACAGAAAGGGAAAGCGGGTTTCATGTATGTAAATCCCAGAATTTAAAATAGAACATTTTGATATATATGTGGATACCCCTATAGAAATAAGAGCTTTGAGTAGTCACTTAATAACATAAAATAATTTTGAGAAAAAGAGGGAGGCATTTTGAGACGAAAATTCTGCAGCGTAACAGCTACGTTACAGGGTTTTAAAAAAAATTTGAAAAGAGAGGGGACATGGGTCACCCACTCATAAATGATCTATAAAAAAAGTATAGGGATAGAATATAATGGATATGAATCATGGTAATGAATTTTCAAGGACATACCATTTGAAATGAAAAACATGGAAGTAAGACAAAAAATAAGATTTCTCTTATAAAAATTCGACAGCCTAACGGTGTCACTTAAACTTCAATAAAAATGATTTGACAAGATCAAATAGGGTCTCTCATCATATGATCATAAGAGATCAGTATGGTATATATAGATATCATACCCCAACATAATAAAAAGGAACTTGAAATACTTGACATGAAAATAGAACTTGAAAAATGAGAAGGGGGAAAGAATCCCTTAAATATTCGGCAGCCTAACGGCATCACTTAAACTTTCATAAAACGAAATGTTGAGAGTAAGAGGGGATCTCTCATCATATAAACATTAAAAGGGAATTAAGAGGAATATAAAATAACATCCTCTCACATAATAACATGGAGCATAAAGGGAATGACATAAAAGAGATTACATGAAAAGAAAGAGAGAGGTTGGATCCCTTACCTTAAAACGTAACTCTTAAAACTCAAGGTTTTAGACCTTGAGGGATTGGGGGCACCTTGGGAGGACTCCTTGGGAGGTAAGGAGACCAGAACTTCGTTGGGGTAGAGTAGGGAATGAAAAATAAAGGATGAAAGGGTGGGTATTTATAGGGAAAGTGAGGGGACAAGGCACTAATGGCCAAGGGACACCTCACAAGTGCTTTTCTCAAAACCATGTGCTCTCCCATGGCCTTTACCATGGAGTTAGGCCACATGGGGACCCCAAAACAATAATTAATCACCCTTGGCCAGCCAACCTTTAAAATATCTCATGACATCATCATGACACATTTATGATGTCATTAAACATACCGAAACCCTAAAACTGTATTTTTACTATTCACTGAAAATTCAAATTTCTCAGAAAAATCCCAAAATTTCACCTTAACTGAATATCGATGCTCTATGTACATTTATGAACTCCATTTTATAAAAATAATTTTCTAAATATTTTTAATTTAATTTTTAAATAAAAGAACTATTCATCGAGAATTCATTTTTTTCAGAAAAATCCCCAAAAATTACAATAACATAATATCGATGCTCTGAGTTCAAAAATAAAGTCCATTTTATAAAAATAACATTCCAATTATTTTTAAATAAATTTTTAATTAAAAAACACTATTCACATGAAAAAACTAATACTTGAATAATAATTTATGAAACCGTTATTTACCCATTTTATTGAATCTCATTACTTAATCAAGGTGTCTAAATTATATTAAAACATTCTTTGAGTGAAATTATTAATCCATTTGGTCACATTACAAATCCTAAGCGTAAAATCACTATTCATAATTTACTATTCATCAAAAATTAAGTTGATCTTATTAGACTCCAAATTTCTTACTGAACACTTTTGTAGAAGACCATTTTTGGAAAATCATTACACATCATTAATTATTTAGGGTTTACATAAATATTTTAAAATATCCTTTTTTCAAAATTCATCAATAAAATAAATCCTAAAATTATCCGAACATTTGAAATTTCACAAACATCACTAATGGAAGAAATATCAATTCATTCATCCCAAAGGATTACACAAAGAAGCTAGGGTCTCGTCACATAGCCCCTTATAACACCAGCATATGACCTAAGTGTAAGGTGTGCTATGGTGAGAGAATCTGAGGGAGGCTCAGATAACATTGCCCTAGTAGCAATCTCTACTAACTTGAACTTCTCCTGTAGGCATTTCCATTCAAGCTTGAGACGTTGGAGTTCGGCTTGGGCTTGGTCCAAAGCGAAGCCCAAAGATGCCACCTCCTTCCCAAGCTCTGAAAAGTGGGCTTCATAAGGTTCGAGTCTAGTGGATGAAGACATCGACTCCTCTTTCTGCATTAACCATTAACATCTCTATTAAATATTTAAGAGTAAGTTAATATACTATTTAAAAAGTTTGGGTCGTTACATCAGTTGTGTGCGAGGAAGGAAAATATTTCAGTGAAAACATTTCTTACAAGGTATAAGCATTATGAGTTTACAGTAATTCGTATTGGAATAACTAATGCACCCTATGTTTTAATGGATCTAATGAATAGAGTTTTCAATGAATATATTGATGAATTTGTTATGGTATTTATTGATGATATCATGGTATACACTAAATTCTAAAAAGATCAAGAGAATCACTTGAGTATTATTCTGAAGACTCTTAGAAGAAATGAGTTATATGAGAAGTTTAAAAAGTGTAAATTTTGGATTCAAATAGTTTCTTTTGTTGGACATATTGTCTCTAAGGATGGAATATTAGTTGATCCTATAAATTAAAAGGTAGTTCAAGAATGGCCTAGTCTAACAAACATCATCGAGGAATGTAGTTTTATTAGTTTAGTAGGTTATTATTAGTCTTTTGTTCATAAATTTACCCAATTAGCTAACCCCTTATCCAAGATTACTCATAAATGGGTTAAGTTCATATGGAAAAAATAATATGAAGAATGTTTTGAATAATTGATGAAGATGTTATTTAATGCTCCAATCTTGACTCTACCACTGAGAAATGATGGATTTGTGATTTATAGTGAGGCATCAAAGAAAGGACTTGATTATGACCTTATAAATAATGATAATGTTATTGAATATGCATCAAGGAAGTTAATAATTCATGAAAATAACTATCCAAATCATGATCTTGAGTTATCATCTATAATATTTTCTTTGAAGATATGGATACATTATCTCTATGGTGAAATATGTGAGATATATACTAATCATAGGTGCTTGAAATATATCTTCTCATAGAAAAAACTCAAAATGATATGGATCAAGATACTAAGGTTTTACAATTGTTCCATACACTACCACCTATGAAATTCAAATAAGGTAGCTGATGCATTAAGCAGGAAGGATCATGGAGTTTTAAAAAAAATAGGATTTAAAGGGACACTATATTCATGGTTCTTGTAAATATGAATATGGGAATTATCAAAGAAGGTGAAACATCATTAGTTTTTCAATTGGTTTCCCAACCATATTTATTAGAAATAATTAAAACTACCCAGTCTGATGACGAGAATCTTCAAAAATAATTAAATGTGTGAATGATGGGAAGTTGGATGACTTCATGTGTGAAGCTGAAATTTTAAAATTTGGGAAGAGGATATGTTTTCCCTCTATACCCAAGATGAAAAGGGAGTTATTGGATGATGCCCACAACTCGAATTTCTCTATACAGTTTGGTAGCACTAAAATGTATAGAGATATTAAGGAACATTTCGGGTGGGACTACATGAAGCATGAAATTGCTGATTATGTACCAAGATGTTTAGTATGTCAATAAGTGAAGGCTGAAAGCCAACATCTAAGAGGAGTCATGCAACCTCTACCAATTTTTACATGGATATGGGATGAAATCACTATGGATTTTTTCACTGGATTACCCAAAACTTCAAGAAATAATGATGCAATATGGGTAATTGTGGACCGACTTATGAAAAATACACATTTCCTTGTTATAAGGGTAGATTTTCCACTAGATATCCTTGCATGAATCTATATCAATGAATTTGTGATACTTCATCGAGCACCTCGTTCAATTGTGTCTAATTGTGATCTAGGATTCACAAAAAAATTCTAGAAATGTATTAAAAAATCTTTGGATATTGAGCTTTGGTTGAGTACTGATTATCGCCCTCAAACTCACAGACAATCAAAAAGGATAATCCAAAAATTAGAAGATATATTTAGATCATGATCACTTGATTTTGAAGGTATGTGAGATGATTATTTACCTTTTGTGGATTTTTTTCAAAATAATAGTTTCCATTAAATTATTCAAATGGAACTATATGAATCATTTTATGGAATAAGATTTTGTACACCAACGTGCTGGGAGGAAGTTGTTGAAAGGAAGCTTGTGGGCTTAGATCTTATAGATGAAACAACAACGGAGGTCGAGACTATTCAAATACATATCAATGAAGATCAAATAATGAATAGTAGATATGATGATAATCTAAGGAAGTATTTCTAATTTCTAGTGGGAGACCATGTTATCTTAAAAGAATCATAGTTGATGGGTGTTATAAAATTTGGGATGAAAGGTAAACTAAGCCCCAGGTACATTGGTCCTTTTGAAATGCTAGAGAGAATAAGAGTTGTGGCTTATCGTTTGGTAATGTTTTCTAGCCTTTCTAAGGTACGCAGTGTGTTCTATGTCTCATTGTTGAGAAATTACATTCCAGACCCAACGCATGTACTCATTTCTAATGGTATAGAATTAGAACCTGACTTATATTATTGTGAAGAGACTATCTAGATTCTGTATATGAAAGCACACATGTTGAGGAATTGGATGAATCAAGTGGTAAATTTACTTTGAAAAAATCATAAAATTGAATAGGAAACATGGGATCCTGAGGAAATTATGATAAAGACCTACCCAAATCTTTTTATGAGGTAATATTTTGGTAATTTGGATGGCAAATTTTTTGTAGAGGGGGGAGAATATAACATCCCAATGTTTTCCAAATAAATTTAATATGGAATACATGAAACACTGATCCCTTGAGAAAAAACTCTATATTATTTTATATAGTTATAACCTATCCTCTAGACATAATGTTTCCACTTCTATGATTTGAATTTTGAAAAAACTAATACACATAGTTACGATCAATAAGATATTTAGAGTGTGAGTGGATCAACTTACATTTTTTGCAGAATAGTAACTTATCCTTATTAATAAAAACTTAATCGTATGAATATTAATGTAAGATTATAAATAGAAACATCACCCATGTCTGTATAAATAATATTTAGGCACCATATAAATAAGAGTGAATATTTTTAAAATTAGTAATTAAGTGTTGATATTTTTTTTCGTAATAAATATTTAACTATAATTATAAATTATTAAATATATGTAAAATAAAATTATTTTTCATAAAATTTATTCCTGAATAAAGATTTTTTGTCCTATGATTTGAGGATAATTTTATGAGACATCGGCTAATTTTTGAAAGTATAATAAAATCAATTTTATATTAAAAATGTTTATTTTTCATGTAAATAATGATTTTATTTAAGAATTAAATTTATATTATTTAGAATAATTTTTTGATAAAATTGAGTTCATTTTCTAATTCTACACATCAGAAAATGGTTATGGTGATTTTTTGGTATTTTCCTGAAATACTTAATTTTTTGCTGAATAGTGAAATTTGATAATTTATGAAATATTCTAAATAAATGATGGTTTGCATCATTATTGAGTCATGGATTATTTAAATGGCCATTGTTTCAAACTCACATTAATATATTACTATTTTTTGTCACAATAATCAAACACTATTTCTTGTATTGAGAAAAAAGAATATAATAATGAATGAAATATTCAAAAATCACTCCTCTCCTCTATAATAAAAATACCCCTCACTCCATCTTCTAGTCACTCCTCTAATACTTTAATCTTCTCAATTTTCTAACCAAATACTCTTCCATAGTCTCTCCCCATGTCCAAAATCTATTGTTCTTTCCAAAAGACCAAAACCCTTTCCCTTATGGGGGTTCTAAAGGATGAGTACTCAATAGGTAAAATCCTCTACCTTTTTCCTTTTAATTTATTTTAAGTCCTTATTTAATTATTATCTTCTCACCTCTTATGTAAAAATGATAAAGGTAACTATAATATAATATATAAATTATAATTATATAATTTTAATAAAATATCTATCATCAATATCCTTACTTTCTCTCTTTTATTTTAATAATAAAACCATCATCTGGGAGTTACCGATTTACAACCTTCGTAGATGACAAAGATTCATTCTTAAATTTATTATTCTAGGATGGTCATGAAACCATTTTTATGGATAAAATAGATTGTAAAATATTTATTATATATTATATAATGATTATAAATCCATCATTTATACATGATATTTAATAATAGGACAAAACTAGTCCGTTGTGATCGAAAAACCGATGTAAAAATCAAAACGATTATCACAAAATGTTTTTTCTAATGAATCATACACATAAAATATAACATAATGATATTTATAACCATTTAATATACTAGATGTTCATAAATATAATATAAATTTAATTCTATAGAATTATACCCATTCCACATGAACTTCCATTATCATATACAATTATACCGATCATGAAAACCAAGGGAACAAACTATCTCAAGTGATAAATTTGTATCTTATAACTCATAAAAAGGACCTAAATAAACAAAATAAAATTATATAGAATAAAAAAAATTTAAATAATTTTTAGAGTTAAATAATTAATGGATTTAATTTTATTATCTCAGACATTATGCTCAAGTGCATAACATATTCAGACACAAGGTAAGGGTTTTCGACCCGAACCTCCATTTTCTTTCTGGTTACTCTTGGTCTCATTTAATACAAACTAAATTATAAATTATTATTATGTAATCATTATAAATTATTTTTTAATGTTCTATATTTGTACTCATTATATCCCATCTTTATTTTATGGTTAGTTTAATTTTTTATTAAGTTCTTTCTAAATTATTTCTGATAAATAAGCCCGATTCAAAGAAGTTTCTCAAATTCTTACCTATTTTAAAATTCACTCTATAATATGTTTTAATCCACAATTATTTTTCAAAAACCACTAATTTTATCATGGAAAAACTATATTAGTTTATTTCTAGTTTTATTCATATATTTTTCCAAAACAAGTCTTCTTTTCAAAGTAAAATTGTATTTCTCTCAAAAAATTCCTCGATGATTTTATAAGAGTATTTTTGTCTATTTCAACACCTATATTGAATTTTATGTCTTATTGAGGTTAATATATTATTTTTATCATCTAAAATTTTCTATAAAATTTTTTATGTTTGGTTTTATTATGGATGTTCTATATTTATACCCTTCACCATACTACTTGGAATGGTTACTGTTTATGTGTACAGCTTGGGGAAGGTTATTTCACATGTTCATGTTATTTATGTTTATCCCATTTAATATGAGAAATTAATTGGACTTAGAAAGTGATGGGTAAGGCCTACTATATCCCCTTGATGCATCAGTAGGTCTCAGGATAAAAAACAGAATTGGGTTTTGGCCAAGGCCTTACCCTAGTATTTTTAGACGTCTTGGTCGAGGACTTGACATATGTTTCAAAAGTCTAGAATTATGCATTCCCTTATTATAGTATTAGTATTTGATGAACCATTTGATCATTAGAATATTATAAGATCAATGGTTACATCTAATTCTCTTATGATCATTTATACGACCATATTTAATCATATTTCATTCATTCCATATTATGATCAAGTATATTTTTAAAGTCATGTGTTTTTAGTTGTTCATTATGATTACTATTCATTTTTATGAAAACATTGATTGTATTACCTACCATTACTGAGGATCTGAGATCACCCATTTCATTTGTTTTATTTTCCCTAGGTTATCAATATTAATATTATGAATGAATTTCATGGATAATATAGGATTCATATATATTTGAAGTTATTTATTTCATTTCAAGTTGTAATGTTGAACTTGTGGTTATAACTTGTTATCCAAAATTACTATACAATTAATTCCTTCAGGATACAAATTTCTTTTAATTTTTACAATGTAATAAAGTAAGGCAACATATGAGGTCTACGAGGTTTAGATCCTTACATTAAATCCATTTAGTATGATCCCAACATATCTTATAAAATTTGAATAGTCTTTTCAGATTATCCATTAATTTGAAGATGAACCACTATTATAAATATCAACTTTGTATCCAATTATTATTGAATACTCCTCCAAATATTCATGGTAAAATTCATATATTAATCATATGAAATAGAATTTGGTACAACATAAAACATTAACACTTTATTTGTGTATAAATTTTAACGTTTTTTGAGGGAGAAATCCTCTAAAATAGTAATTATGTTTTCATACTTCTTAGTTTCATCAAACATAACCCAAATGACATTATATAGTTTAAGTATAAATATATGTCCTACTAAAAAGTCAATGAATATGTTTTCCCACTTTCATATGGGTTTGGGTAATTGTTTTATCATCCCTTTAAACTTATAATGTTCATAAAAATCCTACTGGTGAACCAAGTATCAAACTTCATATTCTATAATTCCCTATTCATGTTTCCCTATATAAAATTTTCCTTAATCTCTATATAGATATTTAAACTTCTTTTTTGAATAGAGAATAATGTGAAAATATCATTATCTAATAACCCCTTATCAAATTATGACATTTTATAGACACATATTCATTTCCCAAATTTTATAATTCCATCATTGTTAATGTTAAAATCTATAATATTTCCCACCTTCTTATATCACTCTCTAATCATCCTTGATTTTTATATGGATGGATTATTGAAAAATAATTGGGTAAATGAATGATTTCAAACCCCACAAATGATTTATATATAAATATTTTATATATTCATGGATATTGGGTCTCTTTTAATCCTCACCATGGATAAGGTAGCATAATCATCTCTTCTTAGAGCATGATCCATCCTATTTTCCTTCCTAGGATAGTAATGTATTAATCCATCATAATCCTTGATCAACTAAAACTGTCTCCCTTATAAAAGTTTGAAATAATTCTATGAAAATATGTACTTTATGATTTTATTATTAGTATATATGTAACACTTATCACCATTGATATAATTTATTTAAATATTAAAAAAATACTTCCACTTATATCTACTAATCACGTGTTAGGTAATGTTTATCATATAAATTTAATTGAAATGTTAAATAAGCTACCAAATTATCATTTTTCAAAAGGAAAAAACCAAATAACTTATTATATAAATCAATATATATATAATAAACCATTATTTACTAAAAAAGTAGTTTGAGTACAACTACCTTTTAATGTTCATGAAGTTTTCTTCACATTCCTTTGTTTAAAGAAACTTAATTCACTTACAAGTTAACATAGTTGATTTGATAACAATGATAAACTTATCAAAAAGAATCAATAGTATTAATCTAATCCAAGAAAACTTCTAATATCTATTATAATAGTTTGTCTAGGACATTCTTCAATCACCTTGGTTTTTGAAGGATTAACAAATAAATCATTTCTTATGATTACATAACCCAAAAAGGATACTTTTTGAATCCAAAATTCACACTTGTTAAATTTTACATAAAATTTTTCATTTATTATGGTCTGAATCATAATTCTTAAATTCTTTTCAAATTATTTCTTTCTCATTGAATATATTATAGTATCATTAATAATGAATAACAAATTTTTTTAATGTAATCTACGAGGACTCTATTCATCAAATACATAAATAATGTAGAGATATTTTGTTGTATTCATCATTCTCTTAGTTGTTTTAGTGACCCAAAACACAAGTTATTATTATAATAATTTAATTTAATATTTTTTTAGTTATTATGTTTGGATATAAATATAGGGATTCGACCGAAAAATTGGCATGTTCAAAATAATTTTGGAGATAAATGTTGATGGCCCATACAGGGCTTTCCTGTAGGCTAGCCAGAGAAGACCACTAGAAATTTAGTGATAAATATTGTGTCACAAAAACACTTACTCATCGACTTGATTGCTTGTATGGGAAGAATATATCACCATACAATTGACGATTCCTAGTGGATGGTCGATGGAATTTTTTTTAGAAAGTAAAACTAGCCATTTTTTCTTGCCACCTATAGCTTATTTCACATCAAAATTGGTTTTTTGGAGTCACGACACCTTTTAAGAGGCTTTAAAAAACTTCTAAGGAAGATTTTACATAACTAATTAATATTTTTCCTTCCCTTGAACATTATTTGTGCTTATTTATTGTAATATTTCTCTCTCTAATTCCCTTTTCTCTATTTATATCATTTTTATTTCCTTATTTTTGAAAGAATTGAGAGTTCTATGTAATGTTTTTTTATAAAAAAACCTCTCATTATTTTTCTTCTTGGATCCTCACTACCATTAAAGTGAATTTTTGGTCTTCTTACTAAAAACATTAAAAAGAAAGTGTTGTCCTTTTTATTGGGTTTCTATCTAAAACCAAATGAAAGGAAATAACATTTCAGGTTATTGGATACCATTAATGTTAAGGGAGAAAGTAACCCTAAATCCTTTTATGGGAGGATATGTAGGCACTTAAACTGAGTTTTTTTTTCTGAACTGCTTTATCAAATTTTCTTGTCATTTATTTTCAATTATGTTATATGCAACACTGAAGGATGCTTTCACCATACACAATACTGACTTGGCTTGCATTACACATAAGAGTGACTTTCAACGATAACATGCATTGTACGCAATACTCAGTTTCACTAAACAATGATATATTATTAAAATATTATATAAATAGCCATTATGAATAGTATTAACCAAATTTTAAATTTGATATAAAATTAAATTTCATATTATATATTTTCTAGAACATGATATAAGAACAAAATCAATTTTTTCCGTTTAAAAGATGTACTTTTTCAAAATATGCAGTTTTATGGCCTTTTGCTAGTGCACCCATTTTAAACCTAGTTTTGGACACTTTTATAAGAAAAATTTTACAAAATAAAATTTTTATTTGGAATCGGGACATAAAAATTTACATATGTTTAATTTTTGGTAATTTTCTGAAAAGTCCATTTTTTAATAAATAGTGAAAAATATCACATTTTAAGTTAAAACTACATTTTCTTCTAATTTATATATATTGTTAGATTTTACTTTTAATTAGCTTTAAAGTGTAATTGTATTAGATTTTTAAAATTTAATACAATGTTGGTCATTGGAAGTAATTTAACTTTTAAATTAGACATCAACACATATTAATCTTTTGATATTTATTATTTCTTAAAAACCCGCCTTTTGGTTTTGAAAATGGAAATTAATTTTAAATTAATAAATGAAAATTCAGTGTTTTGAATTTAGAAAAATTGATTCCATATTTGGAATTAGAATTTTATAATTGGGTAAATAGGTACCTTTTATTTTTGGACATTATGAATAGTAACTTCAGTAATTATTTGATATACCAGGGTTAAAGGGAAAACCTGGTAAATAAGGGTAAAAAATTATATTATAATAATATTAAACTACCTTAACACATGTCCTAATCCTATTAAATTAGATATTTACATCCATTGTCATCATTGGGTCAATTTTGGGAACCCATGGATTCACTTGGATGTGGAAGTGACTTTTTATAAGAATTAATTTAAAGGAAAGATAATTTTAACCTAAACATATATCTTTTACTAAAACAATTTTAATATTGGGTTATATAACTGATATCTTTGTATATAAATAGTTATTATAAAGATAGAAATATTTCCTACATCATGGTATTTTATTTATAATATTTATACATTAGATAATTATATTTAATTATGACACAATTATGATGTCGTGATTACCTCATTAATGAAAGATTCAAATAAATGAATTTATAAATGTTAAAATAAATTTAATTTGAACATTTTGATGCCATAAATGGATTTTATGGATTAAATGGACATATTAGGGATGATTTAATTCCTTTTATATAAGTAATAAGGTAGTTATGAATTTTTAAAAAAAGTCAATTATGAATTGCGTCCAAAATTGACATAATTCATATTTAAAAACATAAAATAGTTTATAAAATGATATTAAATTCCTAAAAATATAGGATTCATTAAAATGGGTAATATAAGACCAAAATATCATAAATAACTTTCTGTGGGTCTTTTGACATGATATGGTAATTTCATTTACCCCCAATGTTTAAATAATATGATGTCACGATAAGATTAAAAATGTTAAAATAATAGCTAAAAAAAGGATAAGGACACAAAAATATTCAAAACTTTTATAAAAGCTATTGGATGATGGGTATTTGATCCAAAATTATCTTATATTCAAACTAAATAAATTTTTGATCATTTTTAATCAGAATTGAATTTATAATAAATTAATATTTTGAGAGTTTCCTAAAGTTCCCCTCCTCTCTCTTATAAAAGGGCACCTCCTCCCTTTCCTCTTCACTCCTTTTGGAACATTCAAGTCCCGAAAAACACAACCCACTACTCTTCTAAAATTATCTATTTACACTCTATAGGTTCTTTTATTCTCAAAATAAAATATCTAGTGCCCTAAGTGAAAATTTGAAAGTGGCACGTCGAGGGAGAGGTAATCTCTTCTACCGATTCTTTCAAATTTCTATCTTCTTATACTTATCATATTTAGTTGTTTCATTATAAAGTAATAACATCACTATCACTAATATAACGATATGTTATTATAAAAATGAAACAACCATATTTCACCTTATATCCATCCTATAGAAAATAAAATCACCTTGTGTGTGTACGTACGTCTTACCATCTCCACCTCGTGGTGTAATCTATTTTTCACCAGCACCTCACATGGATTGCTATAATGTTGTAAATAATAACTATATATTATTATTATAAAATTATACTTATTCTGAGATACAATACACCGTCCACTTCAATACCCTTCAATAATTATGGGAACAATATAATCGCTCGTGCATACATTCGACTTACCGTCTCCATGGTGCGATGTGATTAGTTCTACATAATCTTCCTTAAACCATGATTATATAAATGAATTGAATGGAAAAAATATGACATACATTATAATAATTCTATTATTTAAATGATATAACTATGAACTAAAAATA
Organism: Viscum album; assembly: GCA_963277665.1. NCBI lineage: Eukaryota > Viridiplantae > Streptophyta > Magnoliopsida > Santalales > Viscaceae > Viscum > Viscum album. The sequence goes on along the minus strand of CAUJRU010000391.1, from coordinate 94,694 downwards.
TTAATAAGAACTTATCTATAAAAACATAGATAAGAATATAACATAGTTAATACCTGAATAACGAGTAACAATGAAATGTTACAAACAAATAGATAAAAATATGATCATAAATGTTATCATAAAAAGGATTATGATTCTAGAATAAATTTTTAACATTATTTAAATCATTATAAAATATTTTTATATATATATGAACTATATCAGACCCAAGGTAATTGATAACTTTTCCAATCACATTTTTATCTGAGATTGTTTATTCGTAAGTATTTACTTGGGATATATTTATCATCCATGTCCATGCTTTCTAAAAATATTTTCATAAAATGTATTATATTATTCTATGTACATTTAATTTTATTTTTACCCCTTTTTTACTTTTACTATGTTGTATGGAAGGAATATTTTTTTAGATTACCATACAAGGAACTTTTTGACGTTTCTGAAAAAAGTACGAGGATAATGTTTTTTTCTTGTATGACATGAATTTATTTTTTTACGGTTTCATGAAACCTTATTTTAAATAAAACCCTCTAAAATATTTAAAGTTTATTTTCAAAAAAAAATTATTTTATTTTTAAAATTGAACAACATTTTGAGAAAAAAAAAGCGTTTTTGAAGAAGAAAGAATATTTTCCTTAAGAACTAAGTTCAAGTGGTTAATAAAAATTATTTTCTATAAAAGATTAAACTATTTAAATAGTTCCATGTTTCTATCCCTATTATTACTATTATTTGATTGTGTTAATGGGAAAATTGTATTTTATATGCATTATGTTATGATGGAATGACGTTTAAGAATTCCATTTTATTTCATGGGTTATGATATGATGAATGATTTATGTTTTTATGGAATATGTAAGAATGATTTCATTATGAGATGGGTGTGACCTATATCTCCCTCCTATTCATTGGGTAATGATTTATATCTCACGAGATAGAAATTATTGGAATATAATGTAAATCAATTTCAGTAATGCAGGGCTGGAACGACAAGTAAATCTGGTTTAGTAATACATGGCTGGAACAAAATGTAAACCCAGTTCAGTAATGGAAAATATCCACTATGATGGTATTGGAAGCAATGTGTTGGATACTATGGATATCATATTATGTGTTTATTTGTTTTCAATAATTCCATGTTTTATACCAATGTTATTTTATAATGGTTAATGTTTCTTTATGATCTATTCCTTATGAACTTCCAAGATTTATTTCATGACCCATGATTATGATATTTAGTTTTATGTTCATGTGTTTATATTCTTATGTTTATGTTTTGTTTTATGTTCTCCATATTTACCCTTACTAAGAATTTGAGCTCACCCATTTTATGTTTCTTTCCCCTAGGATATAAAGAAATGTTTTAGGTTGGAAAATAAATGGGGAAGATCATTATGAGAGATGTTGAAGAAATTTCACCATGATTAGATTATTATGTTCTAAGTTTCCAAATATAATAAACTAATATGGTCTTTGGCTGTCTATTTCTGTCATGTATTAAGTATTCCACAAAAGAAATGTAATTTCTATGTACATCAATCTTGGGTCTCTATAGTAAAAAAATATTTTACAAACATGTATAATAATATTGTAGTTTGTTCTATTCATTTCTACCTGTACAATGTCTAGGAATTAACTACCATTTAAAATAATAATAATAATATATTATTTTTCAGTATAACTCAAATTTGTGTGCAACATAAGATTTATGAGAAACCCATTTTTGCGTGTCGAGTACACCATCGATGATAGCATCCCCATTATGGTAAAACCACTATGTAATTCATAAGTATTAATAGATATGAAAGTGTATTATTTTATAATTATGTGGGATTTTTCATCCTTCCCCCCTTTTGGAAATTACGTCCTTGTAATTTTAAAATTATACTCGGAAACATCATTGAAAGTCCCACATTAGCAAAAGAGTCTATAAAACTATGACTTTAAAGAAATAAAGATAAGTACAAAGGTCACAAGAGATAAAACATACTTGGATTCCATGTAAGAAAACATGGATATGGAAGAGAAACTTCGTGTCAATTTCTAATGGAGAGTGATATAAAACACGAGTAAGAGAAAATTAACTACCAAAAAACAATAAATTTTTGATGGGTTAAACAGTATTTGATTTCCCAGTCGGAAAAGTGAATGGACAATTTTCTTAAGTTCCTTTTTCATAATGCTGAGGGATTTATTTATTATATTGACTAAGAACATAAGGAAATAAACTTACCTTTCAAGTATAGTTTCATCCTTTAAAAAATTTCTTCCAAAAACTCATATTTTCTCCAAATGATGATTATTCATGATGACATGGTCAAACTTGAAGTGTTAGAATCAACTTCTAGAGAATCACATAATCCAAAAAATATGAACTATATATTTCCCATGTATTTAGAGATTTACCAATACCACAATGGTTAGTATAAGATCAGATAATCCCTAAAAAGGATAACCCTTTATAGAAAGAAATACTACTTTTAATCTATAAAATTAAACCAATAATACCCAAAGTTCAACAAAGAATATTCAATAATCAATTGTCCTTAAAATTATTCAAAATAATCCAACTAAGATTGAAAAACAAACTTCAGAAGGATTTGATCATATATTCTTCCACAATAAATATTAACATATATCTCCAAATAACATTAACTACTCTTAAATTATCATAATTAAAAGTAATTAATTTAATCACATATTCTCTATTAATGGTTAATTATTTCCATAAATAACCCAAAGAGCCCCATATTCATAATAAAAATAGAGATTCCTCCAAAATGAAATTGAACCATTAATCCTAAAATTAAATCCCATAGTATTCTATTTTCCTTAAGAATATAGTGTTACCAAAAGAGGGAGCGTCTTCCAAAATAACATTTATAAATTAATAAACAAATCATTTCTAATATTAAGGATATCCGTTTTATTAAAAATAAGTTTTAAAAATCAACTTATTCTTGATCCATAAAATCATTTAACAAAAAATAATAATTCATACTAACTAGGGATGTCATGTAGGCTAGTGGTAGGCAATGAACCCTTATAGCCCTTCGGTTGTGTGTACGATTTCCATGGCCTTTCCAGATGCGACGTGTTGTTACCCATCTTATGGTTTGTACTTTTTATAAAACTCAATAATAACCCTTAAATGTTTTAACCTCAAATATTTTTTATACCTATCATTTTCATCCCACTCATTAAGACCTCAACATCTTAATTCATGAAGTCTTATATATATTGTTATTTTTTTATTTCACCTATATATGATAAAATAAAACTGTTCCCAATAGAAAGAACACCATACCATGATCATGGTGTGAACATAGTTTCATATTCATCTTATTCACGTAGGTATAATGTCCATTTATGGAAAAAATTATTTAGAGATCCTTCAAAATCATTTTATTCCTTCATCCAAATACAACTTCTACAACTTAAATAATATGGGTGTTCTAATAAATATATTTTCAAAAAATAATCAGGTATGAAAAATAATTTCAAAAGATCAAATAAAACTTGATTTTTATAAAATAGTCAGAACAATTTTGAGTTGAAAAATTCAAACAGTGGTCCTATTAAAATACCATAAGCATGTTCTGAGAGACTATATTATAAAATCAAATATAAATAGGTTGTGAAAGGGTCTCCTTCTTCAGAACCTTTTTGAAAATCATAATATGCTTCAAAATCTTAAGAAAAGGTAAAATATTTTAAAATTCCTTGATATTATTTACCTTGCTTGAAAATATGCGAATATAGAGAAAATATGATTTCATTAAATACAACCCTTGATCTAGGATGGTATAGAGGTATAGCAGAGGTGTTTGATATCTCAAACAACTTCTTTCAAGTGATTTTTATGCTATAAAAAGTTTCACAATCATCCGAACATGACATTGCAATAATTATTGCAAGAATTTCATCAGGAAGAGATAGGAATTTTGTTTGAGATCCTCCTCCTTCCATTTGTAACAAAATTTCCTTGATCTAAAAAAGTTATAAAACAAGGGTTTCACTGAAATAATAGACATAGGTACTAACCATGTGTTTAACTAAAACTCCTAATCCCTAAAGTTGTCTAAACCTTTCCATTGATACCAATTATAAGGCCACAACCTTAAGCATTACTTAATCTAGAGATATTTCGTTAAATTTACTTTAATACATATCAAGGATCTTTTCAGGTTTAGAGATTTTTAGAATTAGTTCATAAAGTATACATAACATCTTGAATATTAAAAGTATAAACTTATAGTCACTATCCTTTTTTTCATATAACAAAAACTCTTTAAAATGAAATTTGGAATTGTTTCATGTTTTAACTGCATAAATTTTTATTTATCCCTTCCTTGAATCTATTATTCATTATGTACTGTAAAAAATATGCCAAAAACTTGGGAAGAGCATAAAAATATTAGTAAGGTATACGTAATGAAAGAAAACGGATACTCTTGAAAAAACATGTAAACCATGAAAACATTATCATAAAGCAATACTTTTCACCTTTAAGAAGTAGCAAAAAACACTTCAATGAAAATAAGATCATTTATTACCCTTTTTGTAACCAAAATATTACCATAAATACCATATAAAGCAACGTATAACACATAAAGGTTACTTAGGACATAAAAAATACTTAAATGGAATAACCATATAGTCGACTTCGACAAATATCACTAAACGGAATATCCATACAACCGAATTACATACCCAATGCAATGGAGGTTATAACATAACCAACCGTCCTTAGTTTATCATAGAACCACCTGTCATTTGGTTTATCACATAACTACCTGTCATTGGTTTATCATGTAACCACCTGTCAAATGTCCAATTACGGTTATATAATCATAACACATAAAATATTTAAAATATCCACATTTCACTAATAACATTTAATTTTCAATCACAATAAATAATTGCAAGATATTGAAATACTCACTCCATTTCAAAAACCATTTAAAACATTTAATAATGAAATTTTTGAATCAAAGTGTCCCATTCAACTTTGAAACCTTTAAAATAATTTTTATAATTGAAATTTTAAAACATTTATGTCTATAAAAATAAATCCATAAATCCATTTTAAAAACATCGACATAAAATAGAATGATTTTATAAAAATAAACCATAAAAACATTAAAACAAGGGATTTAATTAAAAAGTACCTTACCACTTGAGAAACAATTTACTAATAATCCTTTAAGAATATCAATAAACAAAACATCCAATATCATGAGAATATAACAATTCATGATATGACTTTCCAAAAGGGTTGTAAATACACCTTGTTGGATAATAAAGATACATAACATCAAGATATGCCTCAATGAAAGGATATTGAAATTCATTTACTTATAATGATCATTTTGTAAGTAAAATAGATGGATTATGTGTATTCACTATAAGTACACATAAATTGATTATAAATACATGATAGGATATCAAAAGTTATTTCTCACATAATCATAGAACGACATAATCAAGAGAGAGAAGTATTACCCAATTAATGGAAATTGGGTTAAGATGTTCCCTTATACAAATAAAAAAATTAAAATTCAAAGTATTTGAAAATGGTTAATCCATTATTTAAAACACTAAAAATAAAAATTATAGCTTCAAATAAATAAACAAACTCTCTTACCTTGAGTCTGATTTGTCACGTATGTTCCTTATTATTCCTGAATAATAAACATAAGTTAATTTATACTTTCTTAAAAACCTATTAGAAGTTTATTATTCATTTTATATCACTTATTACCACATTATAAAATTTACATAATTATTTAAGTTAATATAGGTTGTTTTGTTGATATTGGGTACTTGAGTTGAAAATGATCATGTTATAATTATAAATTGTCAATGTGGTACAAAGTACATTATCTATAGAATAGTATTCAGGATTTAAATATCATATATATCCATTATATATCTATTTATAATATTCCAAAAAATTTGTAGATAAGAAATTAAATGCACCATTCATGGAGACGGTAAGCCATACGTATGCATGAACGCTATTTTCATTTATTTTTCATATTAAAGTGGAAAATAAATGGTACATAAGTATATTATAATTCCTCTATAATATCATATGATATATGTGTTATATAATTTAATTAAATCCATCCTTTAAAAGTTCCATGTATGTCTTGAATGAGTCATATCACTTTGATGGAGCGGTAGTCCAGACTTCTTCAAATGAAATTATCATATTTACACATCATGAAAAGAAAAAATGGATATTTGTAAATAAGATTACAGTATCATATAGACAAAATAAATATAATATATATCATACATAAATACAGTGCCATCATAATAGGCACCATGAGAGGTGGTAGGGTAAAGTTGAACAATCATCGTTTCGTGAGGCGGTAGATCATTGTACACAGAAACAATATGTTTGTATCCATTAGATAAATGTGTGTGAGACTGTAGTTAGAATCATCTTTATAACAATATCCCAGTATATTTAGGATACTGGTGTTTTTATATAATCAAAGAATAAGAGTATAATAGGTAGTGAATAATAAAAATAATGGAAAGGAACTTTAGAGAAGTCACTACCCCTTAAAATGTGTTACTCCCATTGATTGGAGCCAAAAATATTTCTTGAATTGCCTTATGCATAATGTAAGTCTTATATGAGGAATATAGGTATTTTGGGATATTATTTGGGTATATATTTGATGATCCAAGGGTCTTGAGATGTGTTATTAAATGGGTAGAGGTGATATCCTTTTATATGAGTGAGGAGGGGCACATTATTAAGGCATTGAAATATTATTTTATTATGAAATTATTTTCAGTTTAAAATGGTACCAAATTAATTCATTTCAAAGATAAGATGATTTATATGTCTAACACCTCTCAAACAATAGGTTGTATACAAGACTAGTTCACAAATTTAACCTTAAGTTTTATCTTTTACCCTAAGTTAACTAATTTGACTCTTAAAATGTCTTCTTGTATATTCATAATATATGGTTAACATAGTTACTATAAAATTCCAATAGAGCATAAAGTGGTTAATTAATGACATTATAAACATAATCTAAGTCATTTGGATAAATATTATATTTTTATAACTATTATATCATTTAATAAAATAGTATTTTTTAAAAAACTCATTTATTTCATTTTTATACTATTCATGTCATGAATTTTTAAAAATACATAAAAACTTGATTCTTTAGAAACAATTATTTAAATAAATTATAAAAAGTAATAAGAATCCATAAATTTTTTGGATGGAATAAATTGTTTCAAAATAAATTTATTTTATTATTTATAATCTCATTTATTTAAATAATTCATTAATAAGGTAACCACTACATCATCACTGTGTCATAAATAAATTTATTTATTTGATGTATAAAAATTATAAACAAAATACCATGATATAGGAAATATTTGTATATTTCCAATGACTATTTATAGTCTAATTTATATTATGTATAACCCTATATTAAAATTTTTCTATTAAGAAGATACAAGTTTATGTTATATTTCCCTTAACATTAAATTAAAAGCAATTAAATGCCTCTTTCACATTAAAGTGGCTCCCAATTTCCAAAGGTTCAGCCTAAGGGTTTATTAGGGCGAACAGTACTCATAAAATGAGGTCAGGACATGTGTTAGGGTAAATTTAAATTATTATAATATTATTTTTACCCTTATTTACCATATTTAAACTTTAACCATGGTAAATAAAATAATTACTGAATTTACTATTCATAATGTCTAAAAATAAATGGTACCTATTTAAAGAATTCGGACCTCATGATTAAAACCATGGAATAAATTTTTCAAAATTAAAAACATATAATTTTCAGAAATTAATTTAAAATGAATTCTTATTTTCAAGACCAAAAACATGTTTTTAAGAAGGTAAAACTACCAAAATATTGATATCTGTTTATGTCTAATTTCGAAGTTAAATTACATACAACATGAAAAATTGGATTAAATGATAAAAACATAATATAATTACATTTTAAAACCAATTAAAAAGATAATCTAACCACATATATAAATTCGATGAAATGACAGTTTGGACTTAAAATGCAGTATTTTTCACTATTCATTAAAAAATGAACTTTATTAGAAAAATACCCAAAATGTATCGAAAGTAAATTTTTATGTTTCTATTCTATGTAAGAAGTTTATTTTTTAAAAATAGAACATATAAAGTTGTCAAGGACTAGATTTAATAAGGGTTCTCCATCAAAAAGGCGATAAAACAACCTTTTAAAAATATTAGAGTATTTTATACATAAAATTGGATTTATTCTCATTTTAAGACTCTAAATTTTTTTAGATAAATGTTAAAACATTTAACAAACATGTATAATCTTATAGTATTTAGTTATGTTCATTTCGTCCAATACAACAACTAGGCGTTAACTACCATTTAAAATAATAATAATGTTATATTATTTTTCAGTATAACTCAAAGTTGTGTGCAACATACGATTTAGGTAAAACCCATTATTGCGTGTTAGGTAAACCATTAAATATAAGATCCCCATTATGGTAAAAATATTATGTAATTCATAAGTATTAATAGATATGAAAATTTATTATTCTATAATTACCTGGGATGTTACACGTATGATATATTATTTATTGTGTAATGAAATGTAATGTGTTTGATTAACAAAATAACTATTGTTATATGAAAAATTATGTATATACTTTATACCTTTTTGTCACATATTAATTTACTTAAATCATTATAGTTCATATTGATGATGAAAGATGCTGATATTTGGTAGGAATTTGATAATTTGAATCCATGAAACTCTTCAGAAGGAAACCATGATGGACTATAGTTTTTGTGGTATGGTTAAATAACATAATTGATTCTACTATAATTATTATTTTCTATGTTTAGTTTTTCTGATTTTTATATTATTTTATTTCAGTTAATATATTGGTGATGTGTTCAGTTTCATGTTTGATGAGTCTAGAGATGGTGGTTGTTAGATGCAATGGATTTAGATATATTGATGTGATAGTCATGGGTAGATGGTCGAAGTTAGGCTTATTATATATTTATATTATTTCTGACATTATAATTTATGTATTGAGCGTATATGTATAACTAATTGTTATGTATACTTGTTTTTTACTCTTTTTTTAAAGATTTATTCTTTTAATTAATTAATATTCTGTTATATTATATGTTAAATATTTTATTAATTTATTAATTTTCATAATTTAAAATTTTTAGCTGCCTTTTACAGAATCTTATTCTAAAAGAAACCGTCACTAATTAAAAGAGTGGAAAATATTCTATCAAATTATAAATTTTATATTTATTTACTTTTTAATGGCTCACATAAACCACCGCAAAAAAAACAATACTAACTAATATGGAGATAGTTATTTTACTTTCCCCTAACTTATTAAATACAAAATTTCACCCATAATCTACCTCTAAATAAATAAAAAACAACTAATAAATGTAAAAAAATAAAAAATATCTAAAAAACCCCTATAAAAATTAAAACCATTACTAATTTATTACCGAAAATGAAATTCATGAAGGTTTTTATAACAACTACTATTTTTTTCTCAGCGGGTAAACCACCACTAGTATGAAAAATAACCTCTGTTATTCACTGAGTGTTTTGTAGTGTTGGATTGACCACCCCCTTTAAGTGTTGAATCACCCTATAGTTTTTCTATTAATATTTTCAATGGATTAATGATCAAAAATTGTTTTATCCAAAATGACCTTTTGTTGAATAGCACTGGTACTGTAATACATCTTCAACAATATCACCCACTCTTCTATAGCACCTGATAGTGTTATCATATTTATAAAATATCTATTATAGACCCATAATAAGATTGTAAATTCTCTAACATTTATATAGTACATTAAAAAATTACCCCTATACTAGGATTAAATAATCTTGGAAGGTCAGAGAAATGGGTTCTAAGAATCATTCTCAATAAATTTATTTATGAAAATATAATATGATATAGTAAGGTGAAGTTAAATACATGTTTAAACATCACTTTTTATAACAAATTTATTTTATTTATTTACTATTTATTATTTTTATTTTTATTTTTCACTTTTTCGGGAACATTAACTGAACTTTTTCCCAAGATATTACAGTCTAAATTTCTACATATTTCACTTTGATTTATGAAACAATATCTCATTTATGTTCTTTTTGAACTAAACCGCAAGGTTGTGTTAGGTCTGAACAATCTCCCTAAATCTAGAATCACCCTTTGGAACTTCAAATATGGAAATATAGAATATCTAGAAATAGAATGAACCCAAGAGATGATGCATCTAAAACTAAGGAGTCAAAACACACCCCAATCATTCACCAAACCACCCTCCATCATACTTTCATGCAAAAATCCTATGTAATAAACAACCTAAGTTAAACAAACACACACTCTTAACTAATAGAAACAAGGGTTTTTGAGTGTCATAATTTAGTCCTACTCTGTGGTAGAATATTACTACTATCATTATTGAAAAAAAATAAAGGGAAGAATTGCAATCACTAATCACCCTAGACTAAGTCCACTCAGTTTCCATAAATGACAACCCCATGTTGTATTAATAAGGAATAACTAAATTGGTTATCTTGTAATATAGTTTCCACTACTATATAAAATTTATTGGAACCCCTCCCTTGAATAAAGAAACTTCTCACTTCCTGTTGGATGAATGGAATTAACTTCAAATTCCAAGTGAATAGTGAATGGTCGACAAGTTTAACCTTACTAAAACCTATGATGATTTATTTTTAGAACATTGAACAAATAAATTAACCCAAAATATAATAACTATATTTTCCATAAATTACCTTCATAGTAAAAACATACCACTGGTTCTTATTTAGGATGACTTGCGCCACTGTCTACATGATGCTGGAACCTCAATTCTAGACCAGAATGTTTCCATTACAAATTTTTACTACAAGACTCCCACATGATCTGAATACCTAATTTCATGAATTACTACTTCCATACTCAAGTAAACTATAATCATGAATACAAACTTCTTGAGTCATAATAATATCCTAAATTAATACCACTTTAAAGGATTAAAAGGATACCTCCATGACATAAGAAAATTGAAATTAACATTGTTTTATCCATTTTAATAAAAACAATTCTCAATCTACTTCCTTTTGATCACCCAATTCCCATAGAGTCACAAAACTACACCAGATTCCCCCATAATGTGTCCTTGGTAATCATTTCTTCCAGATTCTCACTTCCAATAATCTTTCATAGTGCTAACACCCTATCCTCTAGTAAATTTTGGATTAAATGTCTCTTCATTTGAATGTGCTTTTTTATGAGTGAAACATTTTATTAATGTATAAGTTAATTTAATTTTTATTATCACAAAAAAATATTCCATTCACATGTTTCCTTCCATGTTCTTCCACTAAACATTTCAACTAGATAAATTCCTTCCCGGATTCAAAAACATTAACATATTCCACATCTATTATGAAAATTGTAACCTCTAGATACAATAATTAAATATAGCTAATGTTTCTTCCTTTGAATGTAAATACAAAGACTATAATACTCTTCAGTTTATCCATATCTTCATTAAATTATAATTCTACAAAACCTTATAAAAAATAAACCATTCTAAAACATAAGATCACTTATTCCAAACCCTTTATATAATAGAAGACCTACTTAAAAACTTCATAATCTACCTTTATTATATTTTTCTTGAATCTACTCTAAACTTCCTCTACTTGAGTAATTTCTAATATTTTTCAATCCATGGTCTCCACAAAACATCCAACCACTAATTAAAATAAAAATTTCTCCATTACTCGACCTCTTCTTCCATTTTTAGTTCTTTATCTTTAGATAACTAGAAATTATTTTCCACTTGGGTAGAAACAGGATTATATCCACTCATATAAATCCTTCCAAGATATTCTATATACAATATATTTATGATAGGACAAATGTTTTGGTCTTCCTGTATTTTTTGATACAAATCCCCAAAATATTCTTAACTTCCATGAGATCCTTTATCTAAAACATTTCAGAGAGATCAACCTTCACCACCTAAATATGTTTCATGTCTAAACCCACTAGTATCATTTCATCCATGTATATGGGAGTGAAGATGAAACTTAAAACCTTGAATAAATGTTTGTGGAAAAAAATGGTCTTTGTCACTCCATATGAACCCGTTCTCATCCATAAAGGCATCAAACATCTAGTTTAACTACCTTGACACTTTCATTAACCCATATAGGATATGTTTCATATTAAACACCAATAAATCATTATATTTGTCCATGAAACCTTATATATATTTAAAATAGATTTCCTCTTATAAATAAATGTGAGAGAACATGTTTTCACATCTGATTATTTCTTAAAAAAAAATTATAATGCAACCAGACATTAAACAATTCATCTTTTTATATGCTTGACAATTGGGAAAATATTTTCAAGTAATCAATTCCTTTCATATTCTAAAACCTTTTCCAAAATAACTTTTCCTTGTATATCTTTTTATAACTTTCTTCCTCCTTTAACTAGTATAAAAATTTATTCAACAACTATTTCTTCCCCTTCTGGTAGTTCTTTTAACTCATAGGTTTCATTTTCATGCAATAAATCTATTTATTCTTCCACATATTACTCCTAATTTCTAAGATCACTAAGCCATACTTATTGTTTTGGGTTCTTGGGTTCTCATCCTTCTATAAAAATTATTTATTGAAGATCCGTCCAAAATTACGTCTTCTAAAACACTTATATGTGCATCCAATGTGTCATATTTTTCTAGTATTTCTATCCTTTATAGATATTATACAACTTTATGATTTTTTAATATTATAGAACATACAATCATATATTTAAATCAACTTTGATATAATCTATTAATAATTCTATATCAACATTATCTTCCACTATTTTTTTATCTTTATACAAGATCTTCTCATTAAAGAGAATATTTTTTATTCTAATGATATTATTTTTATCATTATCTCAAATATCAATCCCAAATATTTCATTGTCATATTATAAAATGAAAAATGATTTGGAATTTCTATAAAAAATTTCAGGACCCTTGGAATCAACTTGAACATATATTAAACTTCAAAAAATATTTATTTGGGAAACGTCAAAAAGTTTTCTAAACCGTGGATATTCCCAAATCATCTACTCTAGTAGTGTATATGGACTTATTTTTATCAGTTATGTGACATAATTGATAGATTACAACCAAAATTCCTTATGGAAACCTATTTGAAATAATATGATTTAATCCTTCTTAGTTTGATTATGAATCATCCACTTTTATAAACTATTTTATTTCAATTTCCTAGGAATATTCTTATTTAACATGATTCCTTTTCTCTAATAGAACCTAAAAACATCCCAGCTATTGTTTCACTCACCATTATAAAAACTTATGTATTTATGATTTTTTTCATCCTCTTTCTCTACCACACATATCCATAGAATAAAACATATAATACCATGGATTTTTTCTTTAGGAAGTATACATATACCTTATAGGTTACATAATCAATGATAATTACAAGTTATAGTGACCCACCTTGAGAATTTATTAGATTTGGGCCCTAAACATCTATATGTATGATCTCTAACTTTTAAGACTTAGGTTTCATTATATTTGTGACAATAAATACCATTCTATACTTTCCTAGGATACAAATATCACAAGATCTAAAATCCATTCCACTGAGCTCCCTCAGTCCTTTATCTAATAATACCCATATATTCTTTTTTACTTAAGTGAACAAGAGGAAAATTACACAAATCATAACATTATAACATTGATTCTCTAACAATCATTTTTCTATCAGTCTTACTTATTAAATAAAATGTTTTATCTTTAACACTATTGGCTAACATCATGGATTTCTGATTAATATTCCATACTCCATTTTCAAATCCAATTCTAAAACATACTTCATTCAGTTAACCAACAAAAATTAGATTATTTCATATCACCGGTATGTGAAAATTTCTCTACCACACTAAGAAGCTTCCGTTTGACATTTGAATTTTAATATCTCCCACAAAAATTATTTCATGTGATTTATAATTATCAAGATAGACCATAATATAACTTCTATACATGTAATTCACCATGAATCCCCTCTCTACCATAGAATGTAATGAATCCCCCGAATCAATGATCCATGATTCCCATAGAATGTTAACATAAAGTAATAAAAATCCTCCACCATTAACTACTGTGTTTACAGAAATTCTATAATCTCCCTATTCATAATTAACTACATAATCCCTATAATCCTTCTTTAATTACACATTATTCACAAAATACCAATATATGGGTTAGGTCTTAGTTATATTAGTTCAACTTCTTTCCCACTTCCAATCAAACATCTTTTTTCATTTACAAAAAATGAAAAATCCTCTTCCTTGTGAGTTGAGTGCAATTATAGATGGTTCTTAGACTTCCCTATACCTAATATATTCATTTGGAATGAGATCATGATCATATTATATCACTACATCAAACATAACAAATTTTTTTTAACAGTAGTAACCATTACATCCCAAGATTTCAGAAGTGATGAGAGAAGAAAGAAATCCATCATTATATCCAAAAAAAATTATCATACCTATTCTAACTACCTTTAGATCATATTTATGTATTTTAAATTATTATATGGTGTCATTCCTTTAAAAATCGTTATTATAAAAAAAATTCATCCTGAAGATGTTGTTTATTACTGTTGGATTTATATGAATAGGCAAGATATTTCATGAAATTCACTATGGTCTCTAATACATGATTATTATAGGAAAATTATATTTCAGTGACATTTTAATCACACCAATTAAATTCTTATCAAGCCTTTAAAATTATTCTTTGTTCATTTATTAAGGCTCAACTCTCTTCAATGGAAGTTTGATGTAATTCTAGAATAGATAATATTCAATATGTAAATTCTAGTATCAAAAGTCTATTTTAAAAAACATTAAAATCTTTACATTTCATTCTCCTAATTTATTTTCTTCAAAAATAGATAACTCCCAATAAAATAGAAAAATGTAAATTAAAAAATATTATCAAAGAGTATTATATCGAGTTCCCACCAATCCATGCTGAACCAAAAACATGCATACAACTTTTTTTAGGTCTAAAACAACACCTTGTATTTAGAATCCCCTATATAACATAAATTATTAAAAAATTATAAAACATATGGAAATTAAATGATTCTTAAAAAAAGAATATCCAAACTGATAAGAGAAAATACAATCCATCTAATCATTGAATGACCCTCACTTATAATCAAATAAAAAATTATTTTGCAATTAACAAAATAATTTGATAATCACAAAAAATTAAATAATGAAAGAAGTGATTATAAGGTACACAATTTAATATAACTCCACACGCATTACACATAAGATACCCTATGGGGGTGATAAATCATGATGCTTCAAAAATTAAACTATTTTCCTTTACACATTTATTCTTCTTTAATACCTTTTTCCCATGTTGATCAGAAAAATGTTCAACTTTCTGGTTGGTTACTCATTCACACAAACTCACCTAATAATAAACATATATTCATGAAAATAAATAACATAAAAACATGTATTTAAATTGGTTCCAGATTAATTCCTAACCAAGGGATTATAAAAACAACATTGTGTTAGTGAACCAGAATACACTACTTCACTAGTTTAGTGGAAACAATTTTGTCATTTTCAATACATAAAAATGATTAAGAAGTTTGTAGGTTTTGGTCTCTATCACTCATCACCTAAGAAATACTTTCTCTTCTTGTACTCTACACACTACTTCAAGGAAGGTCCTCAAAATTTTATAGTTATGCAGGAATTTCCATGTTTTTTTTATAGAAATAGTTGACTATTGAAGCTCAAAATCTAGGTAGACACACATTTTAAATCAATGGTTTTTTTAACTCATATGCATAAAGAATATATGGGATCAGTACCTTAATAGAAGGATTGATAATTTTTCTTCAAAAATATCTCAGTAACAGTAGTCCTCTAGATGAGAATAATTATTTATTTGAATTATAATGTTTCCATGATCTTATTAATGACCATATGTTTGTATAGTAATTCCAATTTTATTTTAAAACCAGATATAAAAGTAGGTCTAGGGTATCATCTGCTACTATTTTCATTTTAAACTAAATGTGATAAATATACTCAGACTCTATTTATCTCTTTAATGATATATGAATAATCATAGTTAAATATATCCAAAATATATTCTATTCTTCTTTTGAACTTATTTATATAAATATTGTATATCCTGATGAGATATTTTACCATATTTAAAATATGGAAATACTTTTTCAATATTAATATACCCAGTCAAAAAATATCACTTTAATTATTTTTAATATTTTTAAATCTCTATGAATCTTACATAAATAAAATATTCTTTTCAATACTTAAATACTATTCCCAGTATAATGTGAATAATACTGTCAGTGATATTTAGTAGTAGTTTATTTACTTTATTATTTATCTAAATGTAATAAAACAATCCCATAGTTCACATCCCTTTTAATTATAATCATCACGCAATTATTCCCTTGATATGTTGTGATCTTAAAATATCCAAAAAAAGACACAAATACATTTTTTATGTTTAATTAAGTTATCAATTGTATATATTTAATGATAATATTTCCATTCTTGCAGAAATGAAACACGCTTCTCTGAGTCATTGTGTGATTATTTTCATGAACTGATAATACCCATTATCTATATTTAAGTCTACAATAATATCATAAGATAATACTGCATTAATTTTGGATTGAATCTATCCCCATTTTATCAATTGAGATATTAAATATATTTTTTATTTAATGAAATACATTGAAACTGTTCAAGATAATCCTCTATATAAAATGGAAAAGGGAATTAACCTTATGAATAGTCCCATTAATTTACTCCTTAAAACCAAATTTCATAAAGGGAGTGAACCTTATGATGTCCCAAAATGTACCTTACGAGGACCTAGATGTACAATATGAAATAATGGATCAGCCTTACGAAGTTCAAACTTAACCTTATGATGTTCGTAGGTGATGTCTGGGAATCAACCTTACGAAGATCACTTATCATCATTATAAAGTTTCAAATGAATCTTACAAATTATTCTATCAAACTTATAGAAACTTCCTTCAACCATACATAGTCCAAAATTTACCTTACAACTATAGGGTGAATCTATGCCTTTAACACATAATGAACCTTACTTTCTCAGGGTTACTTATATACCTTTATCACAAAATAAGCTTTAAGATCTCAAAGTGAATTCCATGCCTTTAGTAATTTCAACAAGTCTTCCCCCAAAGTACCTTATGAAAATATTGTTAACCACATTACACATTGTTTTTTATTTACATGTTCAACATACGACTTCTAGTATTTAAATGAATTATATTTTAGACTCCAAAACATTATTCATTATTAATTATAACTTTAGGCCTTCAAATTATTAATCCTCTAACTTCAGTTTCAACTTTTCTTCTACATGATTCAATTTTTATCACCCAAAAATGGATTTCCCAAACATTACATGAGTGGACACTCAATAAGACGTCATGAACACCTTTATATATACAAGATGTTTATGACTTGTGGCGAGGTCCTAAGGTTGTATTGGGGAGACTATACCCTTGATAATCATATCCATTCTATATAAACATAATAAAATATAACAAAAAATAAGTTCATAGATGAATATTGATAAATCATAATATAAGAACAAATGTAACCCATTTCATACATGTAAAATAACATATATCCCCAATGTGGTGGTAAAAACCATGTATTAATAAATAAAAAGTAAATAAATGAAACACAAATATTCTAGATTATGTCCCAAAATATCCTATGAATCAAATCCTCTATATCCTTAGCTCTATTCCACAACAACCTTTCACTTCACTAGATCCACAATCATGAAATATGTATTCACATCGAGATTCGCATGCAGGGTGTGAGTAGAACCAAGTATGAACCACCAATTCATCCATATAATAAGATAACTTTTATATAGAGATGTATTTCATATCATAAAAATAAATACACACACAATAAAATAATATCATACCGAGCATCCATGTGATAATAAAACTTCCATGAACACTAAACGTACTCACTTCAGCTTCCTGGTAGAACAATATATGAAATGGTCATATAAATTTCATAAGTAGAGGATACATGCATAGGAATTATCAATAGATGTACAAACCCATGGCCATAGGTCAATCCACAAAAGGCTATCATGCCCTATATTCTAGTCAAATGCCAAAGGTCAAGATACATAAGGCCATCATGCCCTGCCTCTAATTCCATCTCTCAGGTCATGTCATTAAAGAAAAAGATACCCCTAGGTTAGGCCACATAATGATATTATTACCTATCATTTAACTCATTCTTATAATCATTTCACTTGCAGTGTATGAACACACTATCCCTCTAGATCTTATTATCCACTATTGGTGCACCTATCACTTTGGTTCCATGCATAGAACAATAAAAATATAGCATATACTCAATAAATCACTTGGAAATAGTGTCATAATAACAATCACATATATCCAGATGAATAACACAACTATAATGTGTCTAACATGATACATATAAACACACAATCATTCCATATCATACAATGGTTATATATGTCAGGTTTACCCACATCAAACATGTCATGTCATATGAGGAACCTATAGCTATTCACAGACATGAGAAAAAACGTGAAAACTAACTAAAGATCAATGACCCATATTATAAGGACTTAGAAATACAATGTAATACCAAACTGGTCAATATAACATAATCATAGAACATGGGCACAACTTGACATATTTCTCACCCACTGAAATATTTTGGTCTATCCCTATGCTAACGATTTAAGTGATAACTTCACAAATATCACCCGCCAGAAAAATATATTTGATTACTGGTCAACCTTGATCCATGATTGGTGTTACTAACATAAAAAATCACCATATTGTGAAACTATAGCTTATAGGAACATCCCAACCCTTATCCCCAAATAGGCAATGTCCACTCCTAACCAAGACCTACCTGGCTCCCAAGGACAAGTTCTAAGGAAATTATCAAGACCAATGCCAATGTATCATCCCATGTATTTAGGTAAGACCAATATATTCTCATCTAGAACACCCTCAAGATACCCTAATATCTTTGGGTCTTTCCTAATACAAGACCATAACCTGTAACCTATGATTAGTTACCTAACACATCTCCCGAGGGAGACCGCTCAAACAACATATGGGGTTACTACTCTTCATCTTAGGAAGAAAGTCCCAATGGATCCATTCTAATTTAAATAACACCTTATAGTCTATTTTAATCTCATTACATTATAAATTACATAACAAGGTCTATATTCTAATAAAATGAAATCATCTCCACATGGAGACCTAGTTTCCAAATGATACTAACAATCCTACTTGCACAAGTGCAGTTGTCATGGGTCTAGATCCCCAAAATCACCTCATTACTCAGTCTAGGTGCCTCTTGAACCCTCCTCAAAATATCAATAAAAAATCATATATGTAAAGACAATCAATATATTGGTATAAAATAAATATGAAAACATACGATAAATATAGAAGCATGAAAGTAATTTCATCCACAAATGCATATGGGATTGAGTATTCAAGGGGCCACCAACCATTAGTTTGTTGATGGTAATATTTGAAACCTATTAAGGGATGATACCCAAGTCATTAATGTCCACCAATTGTATTTATCCCACATTCCATGGATCTTTAGAACCAATCCAAACGAATATCTAAATTTTATGCATATATTTTATTATATTTCACTAAATTAGTTTTAGTAATTAATTGATTAATCTTAAAAATATTGGGAATTTCTTAATTTTTTTATGATTTATGGGTGGGAAAAAATGAATAATGGAAACGGAAAAAAATATATGATGAAAATAGGAGCTTTAAGACACTTCATGTAGCTTTACATCCCTCGTAGTGTGATACTGGAAAATTGAAGATGTAGTGGAGTTGCATAAATGGAGTATGGAATTTTCACATCATTATAATATATTAAATGATGTGATATTTTTGGGAAATGTTTTTATTGATGGGATATCCTGAAATTTGAAACTCCTTCTCACATAGAGAAAATTAGAACATTACACGATGTGTAAGATTTACATGTTATGAAAGAATCAGTGAACATAAAATTAAATATGACAGTGTCAAGAGTTCGATACAAAAATAATATTTATAAATCTCTCAGTCACTCATTTGGAGGCATCTGGGAGAGGAAATTTGACATCTAACCAAGGCACACCTACTACAAATCCCGACTTCCACCAATATTTTGGGTTTTATTTATTCTTTTTATACACCCTCTCATGGAAAGCATGATGGGGGGTTATTTTTTCATGTCATCACATGCATGATGAATGGGGATTCAATATATATTTTATTTTATTTTTATTGCAATTTTTGTTGGGGTTTTATGTTTTTCTCATCAATTATATGACTTTCTTGATTCCGTTTTGCATGACCATTGTGATAAGGGTTAATAAGTGAGTTTACTTTATTTCTTTCTTTGATCATGACCATTACCTAAGTTGATTGAATTAATTTGTTTAATGTGATATATAGGGTTTAAACATTAGTTGTGACCATTGGGATTGTTCTAAACCTATGTTTAAATTATGTTTTGGGGTACCCATTCATTGCAATATGATGTACTTTTCCATGAGAAACAGAGATCCTATGATGGAGGGCGTTTACCATGACCACTGGACCCATTAAGACCTGATTCCGATGACTACATGATTGTTAATTAATTTTTTTATACCTTTTCATCCCATGAACCTATATTCATTACTGTCTAACACCCTTTTTATATTTTCATCTACCACCTTATTTATTAATCCCATGCCCAGTAGCTTAGATTTAATTTATTCAAATAATAATTATTTTAGGTTTATTTGATTTTATTAATATTTTATCCAACCTTGTTTATATGGATTTGACCTTGGATTTTCAATTCCAATACTAGCCTGTAGTTTTGTGGTTTTTCGTTTCATGTTATAAATTTATAAATTTGGAAACCCTATCAGATTTAATGATACCCCATTGGCTATGACCAACCAAAACAAATCAAGGTTCTATAATGAGATTCAAGAAAAATTTAATCCAATGGGATGTTGTCTACACTAACATACATCTAAAGATTATCCAAAAATTATAGATATGATATTTTGTAAAGGAGGTGCCAATATCAAACTAGGACCACCTCTTTTCTCTCAATGATCATGAATTAATCATTTGATGGCCTCAAAATCCAATGATATAGCCATGAAATTCCTAATTTATAACTAATCTCAAAGGAAGAAGAGAATATCAATAAGAAACTGTAGGAAAAGTGATTAATAGATCACATACGTTAATTCCCCAATCACTATCAAAATTAGATCCAGTATAATCATGCTCATAAGGGATGGAAATTACTAAAGAGATCATATGGAGTCTCTATTATTGATAAGAATAGAAATTGGAAGAATAATGGGTCAAATTATATGGTTTATGGTCATTAAGAGGTATTTTTCGATCATTAATTCACACACATATGGTTTTGTCACACAGTTTTCAATGATGTGCACCGACTATGAGATATTTTCTTCCTACGTTAGGAACCTACATGGTTTTATACATGGTTTGATTAATCATACCCCAATCATTATTTTGTCCTATATCTTAAGTATTATATCTTTTGATGAGAGGCCACATGGTTTTTCAAACCATGTTCAATAACCGTGATCCACCCCAAGTGCCTATACAATAATCCAAACAGTTTCATAGAGAATTGGAAAAAATTTAAAAAATTTTACTCCAACCATGAACACTTAAAATGGCATTTCAAACTCCATAAAACCAATAAGAAATCCCCAATACAATCCTAAAATATTCATATTTAAAAAAAATCATGAAAAAAGTATTAAATTAACTCATAAATTACCTAAAATATCTTAGGCTATTACATTCTACCAATATAAAGAAATCTAATCCTTGATAATAGGTATATTTCTCAAATATCTCCGGACACTAAGCCTAATTATATGACTCTTACTCCCAATATTTATCCTAGATCTGGACATGATTCCACAAGATCCAAACAAGTGGCAGTATCTTCCCCCAAAATAGCTTCTCTCTCTAGTCCAAGATTCTAACTTGGTGTTCCACAAATGATTCATTAGGCTCTATATTGGTATCCTCACAATAGATCACATGCACATGATTATGCAAGTACTTCTGAAGTTTAGACACATAAAGCACATCATCTACACCTTGGTATCATGGAGGATGGAACAAATGGTAAGGAAAAATATTGATATGCTCCAAAATATCAAAATTCCAAACACATTTCAATGTTATATTTCCATATATCCACAACCATTTATCCCTTAACTGAGGAGTCAACCACATAAAACTCTATCACCAATAGTGAAATCCTAAGGTCATATAGTTCAATAATCATATGATCAGTACCTCCCATGAGTGGTGTTAAACCACTTTTTGATCAATTTCACTATCTTGAAGGTCACCTATATCATGCTTGTCCCCACAAAACTACATAAATTTCCACATGGAAACTTTGTGGTGAATGACAGGGATTATGATAGAGAGAATTAGAAGATTATTTATGGATTGAACTATAAAATATATTATTTTATGTTAATTCGACTAAGGATTAATGATCATACAATGGTCCAATAAAATCTAGGATGAATGAATGCATCATATCATCTAATATATTTATTGTCTTTTCTAATTGACCATCAGTGTATGGATGATATACAGTACTTCATTTTAGATGAGTATATATTCCCTTATTTAAGAATTGAAAAATAGCAATGTGAAATACATACCTCTTTCAAATAAAATTATTTAGGGTATCCCATATAGGTTTATAATATCCTTTACATACATTTTCTCAACTTAATCTATGGAATGAGTCTCATAGATTTTCCATATCTGATAAAATTTCATCATATTTTCAAATGTCACCAAAAATTCATACTGAATCCATGGGGTTCATGGTAAACCCATCAAGAAGTGAATGATCACATTATCCAAAATTCACAAAAGAATTATAAGATTATTAATTATACCACAATGATTCTAATTATTGTCCATTATATTCTAGAAGTTAAGGCATCACAAGACAAAACCAAAAATGTCTCTATTCATATGTGGCCACCAAAACTGATGTCTTATGTTATGGTATATCTCCATTGACCCTAGATGCGTTGTCTATTTTGAATCATAAGAGTCAATACTTATATCCTCACTCATGGAGGTAGGAACTACAATCCTCCCATTCAAGATGATCTTGTCTTCATTATATATTAACCATCTTGGGGTTGCCTCACTACATTCCGATAATTCATGCATCACCAAACACATGGGTTTTGACTCTTTTCTATCATTACTAGGTCTAATAAGGAATACATGTTCAAAAAGGGGAACATGTCATGAATCCATGATCCTTATATGCACCCATTATCTAATTTACATCAAATTCATAAACACCATTTCTTTCGATGATGGCTTCCCACCAAGATCCTATATCTTTGACATTTTTCTACTAAGATCATCTATAACAATATTTCCCTTCTGTAATTTATTGTCCATCTCAAAGATGGATTCCTGCAGATAATCCACCAAATACCTCAACCTAAAATTTAGATCATATTTATAGAAGATATAAAAGAGTTACTTGGGGTCCATGTAATCAAAAAAATTCTCACTGAAGTGATAACATCACTAAAACATTATAGAGGGGACAAAAAATTTCCACTCTAATTCATGCATCAGGTATTTCTCTTTTTGGGGTTATTGTTGAAGTAAACCATAAGTTACTAAAAAATCATTTTTCATTAGAAAAATTCCTAACCCAACACCTAAAGCTTTATAGTGCACTGCACATGTAATACCAAAATCTGAAAGAATAAGAGATTAAGCAATCCTCAATATCCTCTTTATCCCAAGAATAACCTGCTCACATCGATTAGTGTATTAAAAATTCACCATAATATTGGTATTCACTATCATTAGTGCTACCAATATTGATACATCCTTTATGTAGTGTATATTTTTTACATCCAACTATAGGAAACTCTTGATCAAAAGAAATATTAAGGGAAATCCCAAGACATCACTACTATCAAATTATCTTGGTCTATCTAAATTCCAGCCATAGAGACCACATGGATAATAAAATGAACCTCTCAAATAATTAAATTAAACTTCAAAATCTTGGAATATATCCTATGATATCAGAGGGCACTCAACATGGTATTAAGGATTTTTTCATATAACCTATAATTATATGAATTTATAATGATATCATCAACAAATACCATAATGAAAGAGTCATGATATGGATAGAAGATCCAGTTCATGAGAGTCATGAAAATTGTTATAGAATTATTCAAACAGAAATTCATTATAATTTTCTAATACTATCTATATCTATTCATGAAAACCTACTTATAAATATCCTCCTCTTTGAATTACAACTGATGGTATCCTGGATGAAGATCAATCTTGGAAAACCATTGATCTCTATACAACTGATCAAAGAGATCATCAATCCTTTTTATTGGATACTTATTCTTAACCATCAACTCTTTCATTTTCATTTAGTCCACACAGATTCATTTACTACCATCTTCCTTCTTGGAAAACAATGTTGAGGTACCCTAGTGTTATGTCTTTAGTCTAAAGAAAACTTTGTTATCTAGTTCATAAATGGGAATCTTAAGATATCACTACTCAATCAATATAATAGAATAAGGAAGAATCAAAATAGGTTTCAATCCTAGTATGATTTCTATCTCAAACTATACTTCTCAGTCTGGAGGAAGAGCTAAGATATCATCTAGAAATATATCCTAATATAGATTTAAAATATGAGGGATTGAAGTAAACCCTATAAAAAATAAGATGTGAGAGATAATAATGATACCTAAGCTGCAATGAATACAGTCTAGCTCAAATATAGTCCAACTCTATTGGCTTTGACATTCTACTCATTTGTTATAGAAAACATCTCCCACAAAAAAAGGATACTCAGAACTGGTAACAGTCGATGTGAGCATTAAATCTAGTCATAGAGTCTATCCAAATGATCAAACAAAAGATATTAATCTCATGTATTATGTAATCCCACTAATTTCCATAGTTGGAAACATAAACTAGACACTATGGAGATCTATAAAGATGATAATATGTTTTCCCCAAGGGTCTTTCTATTGAAAATAATTTTTAGTAAAGGAAGGAAAAGAAGATTATGAAGATCACATTGAATATATTAAGTATCAATGATCCGTAAGAGAATCCAGGGACCTATGCCTCACACCTACATGCCAGGAAGTCAATGTAAGTCCTACCAGTGTATCCACCTCTACATAGGACCTATGTGGAGGAGCTATGTCGGGGACCTACGTGATCATATAATTTTTTTCACCCATACACAGAAGAGCTGTGCCGCAGAACTACACTAAAACATTATGCGTAAAAACTCTTTTGACCAGGTCCCCTCTTTGCCTATAAATAGGACCCCTATGTTCCTCATTTAAAGGATCTAAAAATTAGAAGAACCCTTAGAGATCTCATTCCATAACACCATCACCTAGGTTCCCCAAAATATATTAGGTAGCTTTATAAAACATAAGAGAATAGGGAAATAAAGGGAATAATAAATATAAAAGTCCCATAATATTTTAAATACATAAGATGATTGCAATTGAACTATTATTCCCAAAAAAGAAACCACCTGCGTGAGGCCACATTCCTTAATTATTCACCAGCATGAGACCCTTTCAAGTGATCCATATAAGACACAGGGTTTTTAGGTTAAGGCCTCACCCAATTGTTTTCCCATGGTAATCCATTTCCCAAGGTATATGCAGCCTGCAAAATCCTTGTCACTCTGTGTGGAGCACTTTCACTCCCTCCTAGGAAAATCATGGCCCACTTGTGCAACACGCCAACACAGAGGACAAATGAATATGACCTACGCAATTCACCCTGTAATCCCTCTTCAATACCAATCATGGAAAGGCATATGCTTCCTTGGTTCCCTTATTTGAAAGGGACCAAGTTGAAACCTCCAATGAGACCCCTGAATTTACCGAACCTAGATGAGTGGCACATGAGCATGTCCTCCATTTTTCTATATCTTGCTATGGTCAGAGGTTCCCCACACTTATCTAGTTTTCCGGTTAGGGTTCTCAATGTTCATGTGGGTATGTATCCCCATGGTCACAAGGACCCTTATCCTAGGGATAGTGTTGGGAGTTCCGGGTCTGGAGGATTGGGGTTAGGACCATGTACGACCCTTCTCGTCTCTATGACTTGGGGACCCCAACTCCTAGAATGGAGGGTGAGGATAACACGTTATTTTCCTTCCAATAGATAATTAGATCCTCCTCTAACTACAGAACAGATTGTAGGGCAGCCATCCTTGTGTAAGCCCCTAGACTTTCCTATGGAAGGTTGCAGTCTTTCTTCTCTCCACCTATGCCTCATTCATTTCCATTCCTTATTTATATTGGACTCTCATCCAATGTAATGTGAATAGAGGGAAGTTTCATATCCTCATCCTCTTCCATTATAGCCTTAACCTCATCAAACATAAAAGTAAGTAAAGCGCATGGTTTGATGAATCTTTCACATCCTCTTGTTTGTTACACTAAGCCTGAATCACGTGAGAATTGATGTTTTTAATGATCAAAACACCCACATAATCCACTTGAAAAAAATGAAATATGAGAAATCTAATTCCCACCATAATTGGTATACATAGAAGCCTTCACCTAGGTCATGATCTCATTGGACATCCTTCTCAAGAGTCAACCTATAATTCCCTTAATCTTAGAATCCTCCTTAGGAAAAAACCTCATAATAACCTCCCATATCACCATGAGTTAAAACATTCCACATGGTCCCTTCTTAGGGGATATAATTATCAAGAGTAAGACCCAAACTATCATCTCAAAGGGCTATCCTTCACTATGAAACCTACCCTTTAGGTCCTCCATAGGTGTGGGTACTCATCGAGGAACTATGTGGTCTTTGATCCCCTTTCAAATGAGATACCTAGGAAACCTCTTTGAGGTTCAAACCCAAAATACTAAACAAACCCTGTTCTTTTAGTCCATATCAACATAAGTGTCTAATTAAACATGGAAAATCATATTCCTTCTAATTTCCTTGGAATTATTAGGTATATGTCCCAAACCAAACATTGACAAGGCATCTTCCACCTAGAAGTCCTTACCAAATTACAATAAATTATATGCTTGGGTCCTTATCATAAGAATTTAAAAGGTATGATGTTTCCTATTAAGCAACATTTAAGTATGTGGGTTCTGATTCCTTTCACAAGGATATGTAAGAATCCCACCTATGGTTTTGATCCCAACATCATACCAACTTCTGTCTCCC
The DNA here is from genome assembly GCA_963277665.1 of Viscum album. Taxonomy (NCBI): domain Eukaryota; kingdom Viridiplantae; phylum Streptophyta; class Magnoliopsida; order Santalales; family Viscaceae; genus Viscum; species Viscum album. The sequence goes on along the minus strand of CAUJRU010000391.1, from coordinate 67,140 downwards.
AAGATGACGATAAATTCCAGAGTAATATTCATTTAAGTGGATGACAATAAAATCTAGAGTACCCCAATGTGTGGTAAGAAAAACTTCATCATCACTATAATGACCAAATAATATCAATGTAGTAATAAGAGGATAAAATCAATGGAGAACCTTGGATACATAATTATATCACCGTTAATGAAGAACCTTAAATACATACAGATGATTCTAAATTACACACATGCAAATAATTGATTGCTAATATTGGGATGACCCACATCATACTTGGGAATTAATGAAGGATTCATGAACATACATAAAAAGATAAGAGAGTCCTAGAGTAATAAATAATCCCCCCTAAAATGGTGTGAGGAGCCTAACCTTCCATCCTCTCCACCAATGCGAGTTCTTAAGCATCATGGGTCAAAATACCTATTGAGCACCTACCTATGGAATGTAGGTCCCTATAGATTTGAACCATTGAGTGTTTCTAGTTCCACAAACAATACTATTGGAAACCATTCATAAATAATTATTTCCCCAATGAAGTCACATTTTTTTGGGAACACAAAATGGTGAACACAATGTGAATCCAAAAAAAAAGATGATAGTGCCACCTACCTATTAGGCCCCTTTCACTCTCAAAAGAAATGAGGACTAGACAGGGGAATCAATCATGCATGAATTCATCCAAAAAATTCTTCTTTTAAAAAGTTCATTGATTTTATTTTTCATATATACATATACTTCCTTCAAATAACACCCTTTAATCCAATGGCTTCCTTCATGTTTACACCCATGAATGCCCTAACTATTTCTCAATATGGATCCTCATCTACAGAAAGGATGAAATCACAGACTCAACATCTTCAAAAATGAGTATCCAATGCTCTGGTTCAAGAGTAACATCTACAAAATACTATCCTATCCCAGGAGGCTTCCAAAAATTACCTCCAAATCAACAATCACCCCTGGTCATCCAATCAATGATGACCGGTGGTCCTGAAGCAGATGGTGTTGACTTCCATCTTCAACCATTTCAGGGGATTATCCCTAGAACACAATGACCAGTCCCTCCCATATTGTAGGGAGGTGGATTAAGAGGACACATACTACCTTGTTCTGATTACACATGTGTCCTTCTCAAGGGCTCCTTCCAACAATCATCATCACAAATTCTACACTGCAATGAAAACATAACACGATGAGGGTGTCGGCTACTATTGTTTGGCCCAAGTCCCTCAGACCTGGGCATGCAAGAAGGACCACAAGGGAAGAAAACCTAAAAAGGGATAATTTTTCTACCATTTCCCCTTCATAGATTCCCACCAATCCAATGTGGTGGCAAAAAATGAGTAGACACATACAACCATCTACCTTTATTCTGCTGGCCATCAGACTTGTCTGGCGGCGCCCAACCAATCCCACCATTTAAATCCAATAGAATACCATGATCAGGAACATACACTTTCGTACAATCATCATGTCTTCCATCCTAATCATCTATAATTGTTCAAATAATCCCACTATCCCAATTTGACGGTAACCCATAATCAAAAACATACAGCTACCTGCACTCCCCAAGTCTACCAGCAGCCTCGTCATGTATCACCTAGAGAAAATAGTTGGAAATATCTGATAATAAGATGGGGTTAGACTCAATTCTCTACCCCCACCCCCACATGAGTACTTTCAGTACCAATTGGTAGGAATGGGAGGACAGGAGCAGGTTTATACACCTACTCCAAATACAAAATGGACGTATATTCCTATTCTCGTCACTAAAGTAACAAAGAAAATCCTAATAAAATTTAAATGGAAGATGAAAATTCATTCCCATATCCTAGAAACTTGTTAGAACATGATAATGGAAGCACCAATAGTATCATATGGATGAACACATAGCGTTTTCCCCATTCCTAGGGTGTCTTATTATCATGTCACCCCAGAGTAGATACATACATCGGCTCCAGTATAAGAGGGTCATGCGAGACACTACCGCATATCATACGGACAACCAGATCATGCACATACACCCAATCCAACTGGATATAATCATCCTAGTATGATAGACACTCCAAGGAAGGCACATACACCTTCCATGATAACCACTTCTACCAGAACTTCACCCCAACTAAGTATAAGAAGGCATCCAAGAAGAAGCCTCATAAAACACACTTATAGAATTAGGAGATGATTTGGGATTTTTCTTTACTTAATGCAAGATTTATTGAATCCCTTAGATGATTATATATTGAATCTCAATATCCTACCCTCCTATAACCAAATTATGAGAGAAGTAAAAATAATTTTGAAGGTACTCATCATAAACATTCTAATGAAGGATTTATTAATGAAAATATGGCCAATCTCGAGATCCTATCTCTTTATGAGAGCCGAAAAACTTGAAATGTGTCTAGAAGAAGAAGGATAAATAGGGTCTACCCTTTCTTTAATCCACAATGGTGATCCTCCCCATGATGGAATTTATTGTGAAAGTTCTATCCATAGTAGTGATTCACATTGTAACTATATTTTTTCAACATAAAATGTAGTAACAAGAAATTCCTATTATCTTGAGTCACTTTCAAACACAAGGCCATCAATTTTTGATGCCTTATCAATAGAAGGTGAAATAATTTCTCATCCAAAAGATATCATAAGGTGATAGTCATTATCTGAACAACCCTTGGGTCACTTCCCTTTTAGTTCAATGGAGGAACTCTCTTCAGATCTTGCTGAGTCTGATAAAGCTGTATGAAAATGAAAAATTTTGTACATTAAAGTAGAGAATCCTATGTAAAAAGTCGAAGAGGATATATTGAACATATATAAATAACTGGAGCCTCTGGACACCTCTCAATACAACATTACAGAGATGTTAGTAGAAGATTGTATTAGTGATTTCCACCTCAAAATATGGAAGACTCTTCATCATCTAAAGGTAAATGTATTACTATATGATCAATATCAAAGTCATGTCAAGGTAATTGAATGTTTGAAGAAAAAAATTGATAGGGCATCTCACATGGATTCCCAATGCCCAGTTATAAAGAAGAAGTAGAGAGCCTTTCAATGTGCATGCCTCAATGCATTAATGAAATTGAAAAGTCTCATCGTAGAAACCCCATTTAGTGTCTGTATTAGAGGATGGTGGAGTACATAGAGAATTGAATTTCACTAAAATCTTCAGTTAGTAATTCCCACTAAAATTGGTGTCGTGTAATGTTATTTCACATGGCCGGCTACAACAAACATATTTTGTTCATGATTGTAGATATGCTCAATAAGAACAATCCTTGACCAAATATCATCAAATTCAGGCTCGGACAGATAAATATATTGAAATACATTTGTTGAAAGCTTCTGATAACATTGAGAAGGATTCCCATTTAGAGGATGTCAACCATCATATTTCACAAATATATGAAATAGAACAACAGTCATCCAAAATAGGCAATTTAAGTGACTATCGGATAATACATCCAACCAACATTAAAAGAATAATCCACAAATTAAGAAGATAAGATGTAGTAATATTTTCCACAATAGTTCGGGAAGAACCCAACCTATAGTAATGGTGGATTTTTAATCCAACCCTTAGGATAATCCAACCAAGCCTGGAGGGTTGCGAAGTCAGAACAAGAATGGACCAGCCCTTAGGGCCGGGGGCCTTTTCACCTCAACAATCCCCTCAGTAAAAATCAGTTTTCTCCCAATTAGGTAATATTTCATAGATTGAATCCTCTCAATTTTTCCCATTCTGTGATCTATTAAAATCAATTGGAACATGTATGACTAAACTCTTTCGGGATTCCCTTTAGGTCACTGTCCATCTAACAACTCAAGATGAACTAAAAAAGAAGAGGACAAGGTCTCATGGATGACACAGAAGAAGGGAATATCATATAGATTCCAATAGAATGGATGCGATGTACTACACATGTATTACTGTTTTCAATTACATCATTAAAAATCCTTTCGAGTATGAGTCCATTTCATGGGAGTTAGAGGAAGAAGTCCCTATTCACGAGATGGACCACAATGAGATGAATATAGAAGGTGTGTTTACTCAAAACCAGAGGCTTGCCCAAAATTTGAGTATCCCCTCAAATAATCCAACTCTACCTCGTCAAAAGTAACCTAATTGAAATAAGATATAGGCCATACCATGTCTCACATTCCCCTCAAAGAACTCCAATCCCTTTCTCTAGAGAAAATATTTGTTCAGAAAGAGGGGGAAATGAGAGAGTTCAAAAGACTCAAGGTAGATTTACTCCAAGGAAATCCTTCTTCCAGATATACCATCCATGTAGACCCTCAACTCACACTTACATTTTATGCACCTCACCAAAGAGGGTTTTCTGCAACTACTGATGTAGAAATGGAACATCCACTCATTGTAGGACATCAAACACCATTATATTTGGATCCCACAAATACCGATCAAGAATTCCATCCTTTTTGTACACAGTCAGAACATGGTCAGGAAATTCCTTATAGGTCTACTCCTATTGGATACCCATGATAGATACCAGTGGTGCCGCGATGAGTGGTCCTACCAGTTGTCGCATCTATTTAGGCTCTAGCTGCTACACCTGTCTAGGTCTTAGCTCATCTAGATATTCCTTGAATGCTTATGGATACCATTTAGTCATTAACAATTCCATTGAAAGTTATAGAATGTTAGAGAAATCCAGTATACCCAGAAAAGAAGGCTTATATCAAATGGATGGATCTGACCCCTCCTTCAACAATCATTGGGAATCCAATATTTCTAATTTTCAATGGCTTGAGAGATATAGAGAAGCACTTGATATATTTCATCTCCCACTGTGATCCTATGATGGGAACCCCTGATTTGCAGGAAGCGGTGAAACTCAGATGCTTCTTTGAATTATTATAGGGGATAACTTTTTTATGGTATACGAGTATACAGTCCTCATAGATCATTGGATGGGAAGATCTCTATCATAAGTTCCACTTCTAGTTCAGATCAATGTTGTAGAAGACAATAGTATTCAATCTAAAAATTTTCAAACATAAAGATAATGGAAGATTCTCAGACATTATTACTTAGTGAAAATGATTGACTTACTTCATGAACCTACCACTCCCTTAAGAAGAGGTGTTACCTATTTGCATAGAAAATCTCTATGATGAGTTGTACACAACATTTATCCCTACTAAATACACATGAGGGTTTTGGGATACGGAAACAATTTCTCATAAATTGGAAAACTCTACCACAGAGACCAATGCTATGTCCAGGGTAATCCCATTAGCTCAGGGAAGGAGAATAGGGAAGGAAGAGGCCGCTACAATTATGCTTAAGAAATCCCTTGTACCTACTCCCACCTCAATCCTATATCATATCGTAGGCCCCCACATATTGAGTATCATTAACAATGACTGCCTTGTCAAGATGATCAAAGAGGTGAGAGGTAGAGAATGTTTAAGGAGTTGAAGAAAAAATTATATTCCTTTCGGAATGACCAAGTCCCCAACTACTTCATCTCACACTTAAAAAACAACTTAGTCTAGTTTCTGAAGCCCAAGAAGCCTAACAAAGAGGGTGATGAGGACCTATGAAAATATTTCTCTTTCCATAAAATGTTATGGAATCCCATCTATGTGTATTTTGTTTTCAAGGTCCTCCTATAATATATGGTTGATTCTGGGTATGTGAAACTGAAAAATTCACAAACCCAGGTGGAAAATATTTATGTTGCCGATCCGTAGGAGGAAGTTGATTAGAAAGAAGTCAACATCAAGAATGCGTAGTAGTTCGATGACTATATGGTTATGAAAACAATTATTTGGACTCATTCCATTCTACAATAATAGTTTAAACAACAAGTTGTTCCTCCTTCTACTTCCGCTACAACAAATCTGTCTGTACCAAATGCCCCATCCTATAAAGTCCAATCCTCAAAGAAGAAACATTGATTGATGGATAAAGAAAAAATTACAAGAAGATGATCTCATGTAAAGACCAAATTTTTCCCTTTAACTTAGAGGATTCCATGCCAATAATATCTAAATCATGAGCACCGCCCCACAAAATGACACAAAAAGATTCAACCCTCGGTGAAAATTTTCATTAGATTAAGAGTTTATCTTTAGTTCTATTAATGTTATTCAATTAATAGATCCCTACTTAAATGATTATTATAATTATAAACTTAATTTACCTGAAATTTATTGGGGAACTAGGGGAATACTTCATCAGGGGTGAGGATACGAGGGAAGATGTAGTTGTGCTAGAAGTCACTACTTCAACCAAACCACCCCTCGAACTGTCTACATGGACAAAACTCATGGGAAAGCTATCCAATGAGATCAACAGGAACAAGGGGGTTATTTTTCCATATATGATAGGATTTTCCCTAACATGATTATCTTAGAATACTAGTGAGAGGTTATTGCACCACCTTCTAGGAAGATAGGAATACTTAGTTAGCCTAACCCACCAAGGATAGGAACAATTCCACCTACTATCCCAAGGATCAACCCATCCAAATCACGAACATTGGCTCTCGAGGTTCCTAAAAAAGAGAGTCTTCAATCTATGAAACCTAGACCTCTAGACCAAAAGTATGATGTTTTCATGAAATTAGACCATTTTCTAGATAAGTTATCTATCTTGGATGTTATGAGTTTATCGAAAGACCTCTGGGAAGTAATCATCGTGGCATTGTCAAGACCTCAAAATTTTTATGTTGAGGTCGCTATTGATAAAGTATATCGTGCATAGAATGATCTTGTAGAATTCCAGGTAGTCATTTCCTTCACTGAATAAGATTAGGATGTTGTTATACAAGGACATGCCATACCCTTGTATATATACATCATGTTAAAAGACCTTGATGTCTATTGAGTTTCATTTAAAATGGATCAGAATTCAACCTCATCCTAGGTCTTAGTGAATCTCACTTATCTCCCTCCACTTTGATGTTACAAGTTTATGAAAAGAATAATTAAGAACCTCTTGGTGAGATTACACTGGGAACTCAATTTGGAGATATTATGTCTGACTCAAGGTTCATGGTTGTCTGACATGATTCAACTTTCAATGTTTTTTTTTGGGAAGACCTAGGCTGCATTAACATTCATCCATTCCTCCTTCTTCATACCACAAATCTCTCAAATATTCTCTCAATGGACAAATTGGGACATTATATGGTGATAAGGCCCCGTTCAAATCATGAGATCCAGAATACATTGATGTAGGGTTATATCAAACTTAAGGTAAGTCGTCAATTTCAAATAATGATACCCGAACCAATGCCCCAAATGGCTTGGAGATTATCCCAACTATCCCTTTCAAGAAGCTTAGTGCGGATCACGTTCTTCCTATTAATCAAATTGAAGGGTTAGGCCAGAATTCAGATTTTCATTCAGTGGCTTCCATAATAGAATTCACGATAGTTGGTCCTAATAGTGATGATGAAGTAATCAACACTCTAGGTGATAACGAAAGCTTGAATGAAAATTTATTCATTCTGTCCCCTGAGCTTCAAAAAATCCATCCTCCATTAGTAGAATTGGATGAAGATGTCATGACTGTAGGATAAGGTGAAGGGAATCATTCTCAGTCCCTTATTTCCCCTTCAAGACTCTAATAAGTCTTTATGCCAACAAGAAAGCATGAAATGTTTACCTCATCCTATGGATGTCTGAATGATGACTCCCCTCTTACTTATGAAGAACTTGATTTTATCATATCCTCCCAAGGAAGAGGCATAAAAAGTGAATCATGAGGAAGAGGAAGATGGATTAGAGGATGAATAATATCTCCAAGACACCCCTCCAATATTTGAGTAAGACATCTCCACCACCATGGATGAACTCAGACAAATAAATCTGGGTACAAAAGAAGATCTACTCCCCACTCTAATTAGAGTAGCCTTGAATCCTGAAAAAATATTATTAATATAATTCCTTCCTAAAGTATCACCATGATGTAATTTCTTTTAATTACAAAGAGATTCCATACCTTGACCCGAAGGTCTCCACCCATCATTTGGGCTTTCCAGATGATCGTCAGGGATACAAGAAAGATGGAAGGAGGACACATCTGACTCACACCACCAAAATTGTGGCTGAAGTGAAAAAAAATTCAAGTATGACTTTATCCAAGAGGTAAAATACCAAAAGTGGCTAGCCAACATTATCCATGTGAAAAAGAAGAATTAGAAAATCTGAGTTTGCATTGGATTAAGATATCTCGATTAGAATTGTCCCAAAGATGACTTCCTAGTGTCAATCAGAGAACTCCTAATTGATGCAATAACCAGTTATCAGGCCCTATCCTTCAAGGATGGATATTCTAGTTACAATCAAATCTTGATGGCCTGAGAAGATAAATAAGCCACATATTTTAAATCACCTAAAGGTATATTCTATTATCAGGTAATTTGGATTGAATAACATGGGTTCCACATATCAATGTGCTATGCATCACATCTTCAAACCCTTATTGGGAAATTTTATTGAATGCTATGTTGATGATATATTGGTCAAATACTTAAAGCTCTTTGATCAATTGGATGACCTATAAACCATATTTATCAATATTCGACATTATAATATAAATACTAATCACTTTAAATGTTATTTTGGGGTAACCTTTGTAAAATTTATCAGCTTCATCATACGTGATAGTGGAATCAAATATTCTCCCGACAAAACTAATTATATCCTTGGAATGTCGTCTCCTATAAACATGAAAGAGTTAAGAAGAATTTAAAGACACTTGGAAAATATTCAACTCTTCATATCCAACCTCACAAGAAAGTATTAACCCTCCAAAAAATTAATGAAGAAGGGGGTCACTTATCAGTTTACCAATGACTACCAAGAATCATTTTATGACTTCAAGAAATACCTCTTGAGCCCCCTGGTATTGATTCCACATATTGAAGTAAATCTATAAATTATGTAAAAGACAACATTGGAGCAATCACTGGGTGAATTCCTATCATAAAAGAATAATTATAGGAATGAAAATAGCATTTTTTATCTGAGTCGAACCATGCTCGAGATAGAGACTCAAAATTCAGATATTGATAAGAGATTAAGGGGGTTAATATTTTCAGTTCAGAAGCAGATACACTACCTACATAACCATGAGATACAATGGGTATCTCACAATAACCCACTCAAATTTATCCTCAGTTGTACTATACTCACAAGGAACCATGTATAGGGGGTAGTTATCATGCAACAGTTTGATATATAGTTTGTACCATGGAAAGCAGTGAAAGGAAAATACTTAGCAAGATTCCTCCCTGAAAACCCATATGTAGAATATATGTCATTGAATATAAAACTACTTGATGAAGAAATATTCTCTATTCAGGATATCCCCCAAACACGGGAGATATATTTTGACGGTGATCTCGGAATTCTAACCAGGAAGATAGTGGAAGACCGTAATCTTATTTAAGTCAGGTTAGTAATTGTACTTATCTCCTTAGAGAAGGAATTATTTCAATTTTTCTTAATTTTATCAGATGGTGGAACCAACAATGAGAAGGAATATCAGGATCTCATTACAGGCATAGAAATGGAAATCTGAGAACCAGTGAATCACCTGGAGGTGAAATGTGATTTAGAATTGATAATAAAACAGAACAAAGAGGATTATGCCATAATAAAGGAAGAGATAATTCCCATGTATGATAATTTATAAGGGTTAATGGAATGATTTCACTCAGATCCCACATTGAATCATGTACCATGATTATAGAATGCTCAAAAATATGAATTTTAAAATACAGCTATAGCTTTGGAAGATCCAAATTAGGATGAAAAAATCCTCAGTATTTCACACCACTGAATGGTTTTTCCATTTGTTCAGATCAGAGAAAAAGATATCAGTGAAATTAGTCCCATACCTAAGCCAAATATACCTACCATGAGATATATTAATTCCATCATAGAATATCTACAAGATTGAGTACTTCAACCAGACATGGTTGGAAGAGAATTGATCTGGCGGCGAGAAGTTAATTTCACTCTTTATAATGGACTAAATCACCAAAATCCTCTACAAGAAAGGATTTAATATAATTATTCTCAGATGTGTTGATGGAGAAGAGATTGATGATTTTATGGAAGAAGTACATGGAGGAGTATGTGGTCCCAATCAATCAGGGTATATGCTTACTGATCAAATCTAAAGGCTTGGATACTTTTGGCCTTCGATGATGTAGTATCACATAAAATTTAATAATAAATGTCATCATTAACAAGTGCATGAAAATTTCATCCATCAACCCCCATAGTTTATAATACATATAAATACTCTTGGCCATTTTAAACATGGGAAATGGATGTTTTTGGACCATATACTCCAGTTATGGCTAAATAGATCAAGTATATCCTCACTCCTACCAATTTATTCTATAAAGTTAATGAGAAAATACCCCCTCAATGAATTATGAGCTGAAATTATCGTTAGTTTTCTTAAAGATAATATTAATATCAGATTTGGTGTTCCTCATACCATTTTTATGGAAAATGGAACCCATTTATGTTCATCTGAGGTGGAGAATCCATATCGAGAATACAATCTAATATCCAACAATTCATCCTACAATCATAAAATAAACAATGGATAGATAAATTCTTTTAAGAAGACCCTATCAAACATACTCTATAAGATGGTGGATAAGGATAATAAATCTTGGTCTGATAAGATTTTTCATGCTATATGGGATTACTGGACCACTACCCATAATGCTACATGAGAAAACCCATACTTGTTGGTGTATGGAATACAATCACTATTTCCCATTGCGTTTTAGCTTCCATCACTCTGTATTTCCATTTATGAGCAGCTATCCAGAGATGATAATCCCCAAAAACAATTGCATGAGCTGGAGTGATTGGAAAAAAATGGATTGCATACCTTGCACCACCAAGAGGTCTATCAAAACTGGATAGAACGTGCCTTTAACAAGAATACCCATATTCATTAATTCCTATAAGGAGAATTGGTATTGGTCCTTATAAATTTGATGATATGAAGAAATAAGACTTTGAAGAATGAGCCAAAGATGGAGGGACCTTACTCCAAATAAAGTCCACTCTAATGAACCTTATTCTTTAATCTAAATGAACAAAGAACTCACTACCACTATAAATCGTGTAAGGATCTTGAAGAAGTACTTTGGGTAATCAAATATAGTTCTTATTAGTTAGAAGACATTAAATTTCATAACACTGTTTGCATCCGTGTTTCATGATGTTAAACTGCATAGCACCATCGTCTTAGCTGCAGGACATTAAACTACATTAAACCATTTGTGTCCATGTTTAATGGCGTTAAACTATTTATAAACATCATTCAAGTTACATTAAATTAAACTATGTAGCATTATTTTCCTTTCCCATGATGATAAACTGCATGACATAAGGTTCTAGCTGCAAGACGTTGGACTGCATAGCACTAGTTTTTCTCACCACATGATATTAAATTGTATGGTTAAAGTATACCTAATTTAAAATTGAGAAATACCCAAGATACCATGATTTGAAACTTATTGTGGTCCCTCAAAATATGAGTATCTTTTATACAAAATCCCTACTCATATCATTGACACTCCCTAGTGGCACTTGATCCCCATTTTTCAATGTGTTTGGATCAAACTTGCATTGGGAATTACATTCAAAGAAATATGTGTGGATTTATTCTTTCCCCCAAAATATATGTAGTGACACCTAGGTCGTATCCCTTGGTCTGACCATAATGTTTCTTTCATGTCATGTGACCAAAATCCTCATCGCATGACGATAAAATGCAGGGTGTCTCTACAACTACGTGTGTCCTGATTCTCATTTCAATGAGATATATAGTGATACCCATATCCCCAATCCTACGTCTAGCCATAAAAATATAGAAACAATTTCCCCTTTCCTTGTATATGATCCAATTCTATACTGGGAACCCTTTTATAATGTATAACTCGATTCTCATACTATCTGGTGTCTCGATCCCAACCATTATTATGGAAAATATCTAAAACATATTAACACCCCCTTCTAACATCAAACGTTAGTTAGTGTGGGAAAAATTATTAAGAACTATGTGGGGATTATTTCTCATCCTATTGAGATACGTAGTGACCCCAAGATATGCTATTTTGGGTCCAACAATAATGTTTAAAAAAGTCCCTTCACACCCGGTGTGCATGAACTAGATCTCCACAGGGATAATTTTCAAGAACTAGGTGTGGCTCGATTATTTCACCCAACTAGATACACAATGACACCTAGATCTCCAATCCTCAGTCGATCTGTGATTTTAGGAAAAGATAATTCCCCTTCTTGTTCCCCAAGAATGAACATTCTCTTCCTAGAGAACCTATCCTAGAATTCATACTTTAGGACCAACCATCAGTCAGAAAGTTATCAAAAGACCCATTTCCCACATCAGAGTTTAATTAATGTGGGGAAAACATTTAGTAACTATGTATGTCTTGATTATCATCCTATTATGATATGTAGTGTCTCTTGGATCTCCAATTCTAGGTCCATCCATGATTAATCATTAATCAACTTTACTTCATGTACATGAATCAGATCTACACAATGAGCCTATTAGGAATTATGTGAGGCTTGATTCTCACCCCTATGAAATGCATTATGACACCCAGACTTTCATTCCTAGGACCAATCTCAATGTTTGTATTACTTTACTTCAGTTCACCTTCATCCTTAACACATGACATTAAACTTCCTATGATTCTAAGAACTATGTGTGGCTCGATTCTTATCCTATTGGGATACATAGTGAAACTTGGGTTATATCCACTAGTCTAGCCACAATTCAGAATCCCCCACTCTCTATGTAAAGATCATACATTCATGGGGAACTTCTTCAAAAACTATTTGTGGCTTGATTCTCACTCAAGTGAGTTACGTAGTGACCCCCAGACTCTCAATCTGGGGCCTAGTCTCAACATGATGAAAACAATTCCTCTTTTCTCCCATGTATAAGTAAAATTAATGTGAGGTGATTCAATATGAGTTCTCATATTATATATGAACCTGTATTCAAATTAATCCCCATTATCCTTCATTTATGAATTAAAATCAGGGTGAATAACCTTTATTTCAGTACTATGTGTGGCTTGATTCTCATTTTCACTATGTTATGTAGTGACGTCAATATCATCAATACTAGTCCCAAGGACATCACAATATAAAAATTCCCCAACTCTCTCATGTAATAGAAAAATATACATGGGGAAATTAGATTTGAGTTTCCACTTTATGCATGAACTCATATCTATTAGAACCATGTATGGATTGATTATTTCTCTGATAAGATACATAATAATGCTTGGACCCTATACCCTGGAAAATCCATAGTATTAATTTTCAAATTAGAATCACCCATTTACTTTTTGTAAGATGTTAAACTACACGACCAATATTCTCACCACATGAATTCAAATTGCATGGTACCTCTAGAATTACATGTGGCTTGATTCTCATCAAATTGAGATACATAGTAAATACAAGGCCTCAATCCCTAGATCCAACCATGGGGTAAAAAAATTCCCCCTCTCTTTTCTATAATAGAAAATATATGCATTAAATTTTACTATTAGTTATCTCTATAGAGAGCCCACCAAGGGAACCGGGGATGTCCCAATTCTACATATGAGTCAGATCTATGCAAGGGAATCCAAATTCATTACATATATTAGTCTGTTTCTCCATTTATGCATTGACCAATACCCATGTAATACTCCTAATCACAAATACCTTCATATCTTCATATCCTTTCCTCGGAGTTTTGTGGCAGAATATTTGACACTTAAGAGCTATTTTTCCTAAATATGTAGTATGTTCCCCCATTGGACTTGCATATGTATCCCCCATAATGAGTTTTTCAGCCAAAGGATTCCAATGTTTAACTATGTAGTATACTCCTTAGGTGGCCCTTCATAAAACAACCCTCATAGCGGGTTTGTCAACTAGTGATTACTTTATTCATGGGAGAAGCCTCTTTTGTCCCTTTAATCTTTGACAACGATATACAAGAACCCATAAATAAAAAGTCATACCTTTTATATTTATCCCATATCCTTTCTCCTGATTTGAAAGTCTCGAAGAACCTAGTTTACACTTTCTCCATTCACTTTTTTCAAATCATAATGAAATTACCTTGGACCATTTGACTGTGTATCATCCTCTGTTTTCATAATATTATGGTCTTAGTCATATGAAGTAAAACTATAGGCACTATAATTCCTACATTTGGGCCAGACATGCATTGAGAATCCATTTCCCTAATTCATTGGAAATTTTTACTTGAAATACCCCTTCTTTATTCAGTTAATTTCTCCAATAACCAAACTCTATGCTTGGGAAAATCCAAATCTCCATAAAAATTCATTGGATTTTAGCGATAAAATGTCATGATTCTTGAGATCTATTTTTATTAAACATGAAACATGCATGCCAATTGGCCTTAAATATGTCTTCCCCATAATGGGGTTTTTATCCAAAGGATGCCAATTTTTAGCTATGTTGTATGTGCCCCATTTTACCTTGCATTAAAAAACTCTCATAAGGGTGTTTTCAACGAGTGGAAACTTCATTCTCGTGTGAAAATTTCTCTAATGAAATAATCCCCATTTCCCACACCACCCATCAGATATGTGAATCCCCAAATTATATATCAAAACATTCTCATTCCATACTTGAAAATAGTAGTACATTACAATATCGATTACCAAGAATATGAGAATCATAAAACCTTCAGTCAAAGCTAAATACCTTAAATCACTCCATAATTTCCTTCCTACATGATGTTAAATTGAATAACATAATGTCCTTTTTATATGACATTAAAATACATAATGTCCTTTCAGAATGAATTTATGCTTCACAACCCCTATAGTGTCCTGGCTTCATGAGGTTATACTGTATAGCATAATATCAGAAATCCCATTTCTAAAAAATGTACCCTCCTTCTCACATCAAATTTGTATTGGAGTGGTATCCCAATCATGGCCTATGTTGGTAAATATTATTCCTTTATTCTATGACATATTTACTTGGAAAATCTACCCACTTTGGTCTTGATAAATTCAAATCTTAAACATTATTTATTCATCAGTAAGTGAATTTCAGAATTCAAGAAAAAATCATTACCTAACTATATAGTATGTGCCCCCAGTTGGTCTCAAAAAAGTCTCCACCATAACTGGACTATTATACTAAGGATCACGATACTTGAATATGAAGTATGTTCCCCAATTCGCATTTAATTAAATAGCCCTTATAATGGGTTTTCAACCAGTGGTAATTTTTTTGTCCTGAGAGACCTTCTTTGTTCTCAAATACCATGTTCTAGATTTTGAGATTATAAAATTGTCCCAAGATTCCAATTGGATATATCTAAATAATATTAGAACATTCATAGACATAATTAATTGTTTTTATTATAATTTAAAAATTCTTTTCCAATGTTATTCAACCTAAAATACTAGACCCTTTTTTCTGACATACCAGACTTTAAAATTCCAAAAAAAGAGACACAATACTTGCTGGATTAAAAACTCACAAAGGGAAATTTGGAAAAAAATTAGTATAATCTTACTAGACTTACACTCTATGTGGTTCAAGAAAAATCGAGTAATGAAATGTTAAAAGACACAGAATTTGTTAGGCTAAAACCCCAAAAAATGGAAGCCTAATAAAAAGACAATTATCACCCTATAATTCACTTCGATATTGATCTTATGAAAGAATTAGTGTGGTGAGACAAAAGGCAAAAGGTGTATAGGGTTTTTAATACAACTCTGGTAACAGTTAAACTATGATCACTAGGCCCCTTGGCTTAGGTAAAAAAATTAGAGTTCCCTCCTACCCCGATCATTGTAATTTTGATTAGTTGACATGAAGATATAATAATATGAAAATAAGATTTAACTTTTTGATTATAGGAAGAGAGTAGAGATAAAGACTTATATGATCAGTGAGAAAAAATCCCTTTTCATTTATGTAGAAAAATCAAAGGAACATCCATAGAATGGAGTTCTTTTATCTTATATTACAAGAGGCTTTCAACATAACTCTACATTTCTTTAATATTCTCTTGAGCTCTATCAACCACATATTGTAGCTCATTCAATCAACCATATTCAGTATATTTGTCACTTCGAAGCACTTACCTGGCATCCCCAATGGTTGTCACTCCTTCTAGTCGGGATTATCTGAATGATTGGTGGAGTTTTGAAGTTCATTTTCAGGAGAGTCCAACTCTTACTAAAGGCACATAACCTCTTTCTGAAGGCATGACACATAAAATGATTTCTTTTTTATTTTTCATCTGAACTCTACCTTATTTAAATTATGGTTATCCTCAACCTTGGATACCGCGACTTGAAAGCTCTTGATGTTGGTGAGCAGTTTGTCCTTTATATAAACCTACCAATGTTTATTATCTTTCTTCTACTGGTTAATGGTCTCCTTCACTGCAGTATATATTCAATGATAATCAAATACAACAAATCCCAGTACACTAAACATTGTTGGAAGTCATCCAAAATGTGAAGGCATCTCTTCCAAAGGTGTTTTTGAGATCATTTTACAAATAATCAACCATGTCCTACCACACGTGATACTGAGAAAAACTTGTAGCTCTATGTATAAATTATATCCACTTCCATGAGGTGGGGAATATTCTTGGATTAAAAGACATAACAAAGTTCCTTGCTATGATCCCTCTGAAGAAGCAGATGTTGTACCTTCCGTTGTTAGTCGAGCCAATGCTGAAGCTTCACCATCAGACCTTGACACAGAAGCTGATAATCCTAAATGATGAATCAGAATCATTGTAAGCATCAAATTAGTATAAGTATTGAAGCATTATCAAGATAATTGGTGTCATTTAACCAGTAGTTTTTTTGGATACTTGATTATATTCCTCCCTATTACTCCCAGCATCTTAAGTCTAAACAAGCACCTCTTGTGGAGGGGCAGTCCGCTGAGCTTGTTCATCCACCGTGATCAAAGTTTCTAGAGAATCACTCAATTATGGATTCCCTATCATTATTTTTACAATGTTATTAGAGGTAGGATAGAGTGTAATTCCCCATTCTTG
The DNA here is from genome assembly GCA_963277665.1 of Viscum album. NCBI lineage: Eukaryota > Viridiplantae > Streptophyta > Magnoliopsida > Santalales > Viscaceae > Viscum > Viscum album. The sequence continues at coordinate 50,030 of CAUJRU010000391.1, read as the reverse complement.
AAGGTACTTTGAATCATTCGATGCATATAAAGATGCATATGTTGAACATTGAAGTGACATATCATATAAAAGAACAACTATGTATGAAAAATACAAGAATGGGAAAACACACATCTTTTTAGTTTCTCATGAATGTCCCCAAAATCTTATATGGAACTTGGAATATCAATGTTACAATTATGAGTTTCCATCATTGTAGTGTATACAACTTTTTATATCACAACATCCTCACTATTTAAGGTACCCAACAAATGTTGATCAAGACCCGCATTGGCTAGGATGACATTTCTCTTTGCCATATCTTCTACCAACATGATATTTACATGGATTTCTTAGTTATTATCAATGTTGAATCTTTCCTCAGACTACCTAAGATCCTCGTTTCTCCCTCTTGAAGCAATAGGAATATCAGCATTGATCACTACAGAGTCCTCTAGTGCATACAACTGATCTGAAATATTATGGGGAGAGGATTGTTAGAAACAATATACGGTACCTAAAGTAATTAATGACATTATTTTTACCCTCTTACCTTCTTGTAGAAGTGGGAGTAAGCACAACCTCACCCCTTGACACTTCATCTGTCAAGGTGACATATTTATTATAAAAAATATGTACATTCCCCAGGGTGTGCTTCTTAATCCTTGAAGGAACAGTACTAGATCCATTAAGGGAATAAAGCGATGTGGATTCTATAAAAATATGAACAAGTTTAGAAAAGGGTGTCAAGAAAGTCATACTACTATATGGTAGTACATATAATCAGTTTGACATATTCGTCGGACAAACTTTAATGCTCTCTTTAGCTTTCTTTAATAAAATATTGGATAATTTGTCTACTATTCTTTATTGTGGATAACAGAGGTAATGGAATAATAATTTCTTTTGACATCACCTCCATCATGGTTCTCTAACTGAGAGAAAGATATGGAAATCCTAGGGCCTCATTCACCATCTCTATAGGGGCACTTGTAGGCCCGTATTTTAGTGACTCAAGATCTTTTACTACTTCTTCTTCTTCTCTTGTTTGAAACTGAAAAATTAAATCCCCTAAAGATTATTGATGGTTGATGAAATAAACATCATCAATGTTAACATAACGGTCCCATTCCTCCCTTGGGTGAAAATTTATACCTTCAAATACTCCCCGATCTAGCATACTAGATACTCTTTTCTGGGCTAGGAATTAATCATCAGTTTCATATATGAAAGCCTCTAGCTCCTTGATATACTACTTTAATTTATCTAGGTAATTATCTTGATAAAAATCATAAGGTATCACCGAACTCTGTAATTCAAAGGTCAGACTAGAGAAACTCCCATGCGTCCTTGAGATTACAAGTCATGCTTTCCCAATAATGGTTTGCTAAGGGTCGTAGGTAGTTTACCTTTGATGCGGTTGGTTGTGGTGAAAACTCAAGGGATTCTTGATTAAAAGCCACTTTAGACCCCATTTCCCATTTAGAAAAATTAAAATATGAGACAAAAACCTCCTCTAGATGATGGTGACTAGATCACCGTAGAACTGGGGTTGTTATCTCCATAACCTTGTCTTTCTTGGTGGACTTTCTATGAGAATGTTTTGAAGGTTATGGATCCTCTACATCATCATTGTTTTTTACTTCATTACATGCTTTCCTCAACCATAAGTAGTCATGGACTCTACCCGATATGTGCTCTTTGTTAATTCCCCTAAGGGTATGAAGATTCCTAGGCTTTGCGATATCCAACATCCAATCCAATTGATGGCTCTGATGGAGTTGGCATGATTGAAATTTTGGAAACCTCCACATATATTAGGATCCATAAATATCATGATACCATTGGGCTATTCTCATACTTAACATATGTGGGAGGTAAGGTGTTTAAAATTTTAAGAAATTTGAATTAGCAGGAAAAATTATAAGCAACATAAGCCTCACAGATAATGTCCCTATCAATGAAGGCTTCTAACAAACTACCCCTAAATGATATCACATACACCCTCAACTAATAATTATCTTCCTTACCATTATCAAATAATTTTATAATTAGTGGTTTACCAAATGGAAAGAAGTTTAACTCTCCAGATATATTCAGTTCCTTCATCACCTCACCAGGATTCAGACTAAAATGCCAAATCTCGGAAACTTTTTGAACAAATGTGATATATCAATTTTTGGTGATCATAACTGAATTAATCACTAAATATGAGTTTAAATATGCCGAAATCCATCCCCACAACACCTGAAATGGATGTACCAGTCCAAATGGAGCCTTCCCATTCTATAAATGCAATAGTCAGTGATAGATTCTTATAAACACATGGACATCCAATCTGATATACTTCCCCTATAATAACATGTTATCAATAACAAAATTTCCTAGACTCACACCACCATTGGAATCACATACTGGATGTAGACAAATACTTATCCAAATGGAATGGAAGAAAAATAGTCATACCTTTGCATCAATCTTGGGCTTAACCTAGTATCCCCAATTTTTGTAATCAACCTTCTCTAATGTGGGCCAAAATGTACCTGAATCAACACAACTTTCTATAGTATGGAAAATGGTAGGACACTTTCAAGTAGGAACCATTTATATGGTTGGTTCTAAGAAGTCCCCCTTCTACACTTTCGCATGGTCATCGACCTTAGGATGATGTTACTTTTTATTCTATAGATTCATCTCTATTTTGAATAACTCATGGCCCAAGGGTGTCATCCTCTCAGCATCGACCCACATTTTCATTGGCATAATGAATTCATCATACATTTCCCAGAGAATGGGAGCACCAAATTTTTGGTAGAGATCCCAAAAACTAATGAAAACCTCACCATGTTTCAAATAAAAAAGAATATTTTTGCATACTCTATCTACTAAATAATTAAACAATGATATCATTTTGTAAACATAAGTCTTCCTACAAAAATAACCTCATAAATGTGAACATCGCACAGATATTTCTTGAACTCCAAACAAGTTTGGAATACGCAAAACACCCTCATAAATTTATGCATAACACCCCCTATAGAGAAGAGATACCAGTCATCTTTCCAACCATGAGATTTATCTGTCCTCGAAGCACAAAATGTTTAATCATAGCATTGAGGCCTTGGTTTTAAAACATGATCATTCATATTTGGAGTAAAACCACTATGATGTAAAATGTATCCAATAAGAATTTTTCATTAATTTATAAGATCAACCATCATAGATATGTTGACATAGGGTGCATTAATGTGTCTCACAAACCAGGTCTTTAGAAAATATTTCTTATATGCTAGAATGCGAGTGTCCTTTAGACACACATGCCCATACAGAGGCAGTTAGTCACTTTTCAAATACTTGCACTGATATGGAATCAAAACCTTCACAAATTTTGGAAGTTTACTCTCAATAGCTTCATAATAGTATGGTCCAACATCTTTCATCATCTCATTCTGTTGCACACCATCATCCTCAGTTGAAGTCATTGAATGATCCATTTGGAAACATACAAGAAGGAACCAATTTCACTCATTAAGTTGGGGTGTTTACTTAAGAAACATCAATTTTTGAACTTATAGGAATTCAAGAATTTGGAAATAGAAAATCCTCACATATCTCCTTTGATAAGGTACCCTGCATAGGTCCTTTGACAAAGTACCCCACACAGGTTTCTCGACGAGGTCCTTCGGTGCAACTCCTTCAAAAAAATGACCACATACAACTCCACTTCTTAGGTGTTTATACCTCATGAAAAATTTCTAATTACATTCACAGGATCACAAGGAAATTAATCTGGTTGAACAATCCATGTGAAGTGAGAATAAATTGAAAAAATATAAGTTAAGAAAGCGACAAAGGTAAAGGTGTATTTTTAGGAACTGCATGCCTATGCTTCCAACCTGCACCAACCACTTACACTGAATATATACATGGGAACGAAATGTAGAGTATCTATGTGGCCTAGAATTCATCCTTCATAATATTTTCTCATTCGTTTTCATCAAGACTATACCTTTCTCTTTCATTCAGATCCAATCCTGGGGTGGATTTTGTTGAAACTCAATTTTAATAAAGGAAGGAAAAAAATTTATGAATATCACGTTGGATATATTATGTATCAAGTAACCATAAGATAATATGTGGACCAATGCCTCACACCTACACTCCATGAAGACAATGAAAGTGCTTCTAGTGTAGCCACCTCTACAAAGGACCTACTAGGAGGAGATACACCAGGGACCTATGAGGCAGTGTAATTTTTTGCACCCCTATACTGAAGGGCTACATCATAGACCTATGCTAAAGAACTAAATGTGAAAAATCTTTCAACCATGTTCCCTCTTTTCCTATAAATAGTAACCTTGGTCACCTCATAAAGGATTTATAATTTGAAAGAACCCTCAGAGATCTCATTGCACATCTCCTTCACCCAGGTCCCCCAAAATTTCTCAGGTATCTCTATAAAAGATGGTATAAGAGATAATTAAAGGGGATAAGGAAGTTTAAAGTCCCCATAGGGTCTAAATACATTATACACCTACAAGGGTACTATTATTCCCTAAGGAGAAACCATCTGTGTGAGGCCTCATTCCCTAATCAGGGACCTATATGAGACCATTTCAAGGGAACCATAGGAGAACTAGGGTGCTTAGGTTAAGGCCTCAACAAAGTGTTATCCACTGATAATCCATTACACAAGGCATATACAACATACACAACCCTTATCACCCTACACAGAGCACATTCAGTTCCTCCTAGGACCTGCATGACACACCATAGTGGCACACCTATTCCAAGATCATATGCCCAGGACCAACACAAGACACCCTTTAAGCTCTCTTCAAAGCCACTCATGGAAGGGCCTCTCTTTCCATGGTTTCCTTCTCTAAAAAGGGCCAAGTTGAAACCTACACCAAGGACCCCATATTTACACAACCTTGATGAGTGGAACACATGCATGTCCTCTATTTAGGTATGTATTTCTATGGTCAGAGGTTCCCTGCATTTTTACGATTGGATAGTTAGGGTTCTCCAAGTGAATGTGAGTATGTATCCCCATGGTCTTGAGGAACCTTACCCTAGGTAAAATGATGGGGAGTTATCAGTTTGGAGGATTGGGTTATGGACCTTGTTCGACCATTATCGTCTCTAAGACATGAGGCCTCTAGTTCCTAGAAGGGCGGATAAGGATCACACTTCTTTTTCCATTCAATAAAGAATTAGATACTCCTCTAGCTGTGGAAAAAATTATTGGGAAACCATCCTGGAATAAGCCCCTAGCCTTACCTATGGAAGGTTGTAGTCTTTCTCCTCTCCACCTCCACCTACTTCATTTTCATTCCTTCCTTAACTTGGACTATCATCCAATGTAATGTGAAGAGTTGTATGTTCCACATCCCTGACCTCATCCGCCATAGCCCTAGAGACTTCCATTATAGAAGGAAAGAAAGTGTGTGGTTTTTTGAATCATTAAAATCCTCTTGTTTCTCACACTGATCATGTCTAACATGAGTTTAGAGGTTTATAATGATCACGACACCCAAAAAATCTATATTAGAGAATAAACTTTGAGAATATAAATTCACACCATAATTGGTATACATAGAAAGCCTTCACCCAGGGACCAAGTTCATTAGATATCCTCCTTAGGAGTCTAGCCCTAATTTCCTTAACCTGAGTATCCTCTTTAGGAACAAACCTTAAATTAATCTCCTAGTTCACAATGATTTAAAACATTTCTCATGGTACCTTCATAAGGGATATCCTTCTTAGGAGTAATCCCCAACCTATCATCTCAAAGGGCCATGATTCCCTATGAGACATACCCTTGAGGGACTCTATAGGCTTGTGTCCTCACTAAAAAACTATGTAGTCTTTGATTCTCATCCAAACATGATACATAGGAATCCTCCCTGAGGATCAAACCCAACATCATAAGCCAACCCTATTCTTTTGTTCCATATCCTCAATAGGGTTTAATTCAACAAGGAAGCTCATATTACTTCTAGGATTCTTGGGATGATTAGGTATAAGTCCTAAACCAAACATTGACTAGGTATCTTACACCTATAATTACTTTCCACATGATATTAAACTGTACAATTGGGTTCTTATCAAATGAAATTAAAATGTATGATGTGTCCTATTAAGAAACCCCGAAGTATGTGTGTTCTGCTTCCTTCCACAAGGATATATAGAAATCCCACCTATGGATTTTATCCCGACATCATTATTACTTTCATCTCCCTAGATGAAGAGAAATTATGGAGTATCATTCTCTACCTGGATGACCTTAAACTCCATAGTTCCCCACTACATGGGTAGAAAACCAGCATCAGCATAATAACAACCAAAGAATATCTATGTATTATATAAGAGGTTACCATCAATGAAGAACCTCATATACATACAAATATATATATTGATTATGAACCTTGAATACATACAAATGATTTTTAATTCCATACATGCTAATAATTTATTTCGAATAGGATAACACACAACATAATTAAGAATTAATGAAGGATTCATGAACATATCATAAATCTATAAGTGAGTTATTGAGTAGGAAATAATTCCCCCCCAAAGGGTGTGATGAGCCCGACCACCCATCCTCTCAACGAATGCATGTTCTTAAGGGTCATGGTTTCAAATCCATAAAATATCCCACCTTTGGAAAGAAGGTACCTATGGATATATAACCATTTGGTGTTTCCTGTTTAAGGAATAAACCTGATGGAAACTATTTGGAAATAATTATTTCCCTAATGAAGTCAGATTTCTTTGTGAACAGTTTTGAGATAGAGTAACTCATAAGATATTTTAATAGGTTAGTAAAGATAAAAAACATCTTGAATAGATATAAAATAATGGGATTCACAAGTATCAGATGAGAATTATAAAGGGAAGAGGTGATCATGAACATATCTTTAACGGTCCATGGTCTATATCCACAGTCAGTAATAAATTGGTCTATCGCATACACTCGACCAGCCTTAGCTCTATATCAATGTCCCTAAAGTGCATGAATTACCTAAGTCATCAATGTAATAGGATTATAAACCTTATATTGAGAACCCCATCTCATTCAATGGTTCATGTTTCTCACCTCTCCTATATCCTTATAGAAACTCGACCACAATGTTCTAGAGAATTACTATTAGAGATGTCCCATCTTTCCACACCATCGACACTTTATTTGTGGTTATAGGAAGAACCTTTATAATATCTGACCTTCCAAATAGTATAATCACTATGGATCTCCTCATGAGGAGTATAGAAAATACAAACGTTTATCTTCCTACCTACCACTAACCTAATGTAAATCCCTAGTATTCCTCCCCCCATAATTATTTGTTACACTCATCATGGAAATATGATGTCCACCCACGTATGTACTAAAGGATGGAATAAGTAAAATCTCTCGACTAACCCAAACCCTTATCAATAGTCAAGGCGTGGAAAAATAAACCTTTAGGTATGTTATTAGGTAAAAAATAAAAACTTTTCATCTGATAATTGGTTGAACACTGATATAAATCTTTCTATCCTTACATACCTCATTTATAAATAGTAGGGTAGAAAAATTAAGTAGTTTAGTGAATGAGTGGAGCACAAAAATACCTCTATAGATACTTATTTAAGCTACATGAATTCTTGGTAATGATCATAATTCTTCATTCGAAGAAAAAATTATCAAAATAACGAGTTCTTTTAAGGATACCAAGACCAACCCTCACAACTGTCTACTTGTACCATGACACCCCAAGATCTCCTGGAAGGTATCTAAAGCATAAATCCCACTATCTTGACCCTTTAATCCTTTAGTGTCTTAATGAAGTGAATATCCCATCAAGGATATATATCTAGTCCTTGACATCCTATAATCATCCAGTTCTATGGAAGTTTGGAGGAGGTTGAAGCTAAAGGTCATGGACCTAGTCAACCATAGTCATTTGTAACCCTCCTTTATAGATAGGTACAACCTAGAAGAATCCATTCTAGAGTGGATCCAATTTCTAAAAAGATGGAGTATGTGTGGGATCACAATCATTTGTTTCCTCATACATATATTGTGGTGGAACTCGAACATCCCACCAAGATAAAGAATTCTATCCCACTTCACCAAGTAGTATAGAAAAGTGTCTCTAAGGTGGTATTTTATGAAATTCCAAAATAACGTTTATAATGACCAGAATATCTTTCTTTATAGAATAAATTTATAATCTTAAGGCACACATAATAGATTACTATAGAATGAACTATCCTTGTAAATACCCCCATAAGGTATAACCCATCTAGTTTTACAAAAGTTTTAATCCTATTACTCCATAACATCACATTAGTGACAATTATATATATGCAGAACAAAACTAAATGCTAAAGTTACACAAAATAATTCAAATATATATATATATATATTTCACAATAATAGATAATACAAATATATAAATCAAAAATTATCACAGATAAGTGCATTAAATTAAATATATAATATACAAAATACAACATAGATGTTAATTGAATATGATCCCACATGTATACTCATGATGCATAAATACACCCAAAACCCATACAACTATAATATTTATCCCATCACTAGAGACTCTAAGGTCCATTCCACATGAGCTAGTCAGGCATATGGGGATTCCCTTAACCAAGATCAACACATCCAATATCCTTTCTACTATAACCCAAAAAGAAAAAAATAAAGGAACCCATAACTCCCCAATTTTTTTTATATATTTCCCTAAAAATAAATTCAATTTCCTTGTTATATTTATTTATATGTTACATCAACATTAAACAAACCTTGATATAATATTAAAATATTTTTATTTAATATGATAGTTATCAACTAGCTTTTGGATTAATATGTATGAATAAGATTAACCAAATTATGAAAAATATGTACAAAATTTTTATTTAATTAAAATATTTTGACTAAATCATAATAAATAAGTAATCAATTTTCAGTATAGTGATTTTAGGCTTAAAATTATGTTTTTTTATAAATGGGTTTTAATTCACTTCGTTCTTCAATATTTTAATTAATTTGTACCACATATGTAAATTTAATCTTATAAAAATTATTTTATTTTTGAAATCATCATATCAAAACTATCTTGTGGATATCTTTTTAGAATTATTTGAAAAAGTTTATTTTTGGATTAATATTGAAAATACAAAATTTTTAAGTAATTGTTCATTACTTTTCTAGTATTTTCAAATCCCCTTTTGATTTTAATTAATTTTAAAATTTCATTGGTTATTTTATTAATAATAAATCAATTTAGAAATTTTTTATCAATATTATACTTTTTGTTGGAATAAAATTACTTTTAGAGTTAAAAGACATTTTTTTAGAAAACTGTTTTTCATCACATTTTATGGGTTTATTTTAAAGAAAATTATAAAAATTATATAATTCAATCTTATAAAATGAATTCTATTTTTTTTATTAACCCTAATTAATATTATTTGATAAGTTCAACTTATTTTTTTTCATAATGAAATGTAAAATTACCAAATAATTGTCACCATGGTAAAAGGGTAAACTTGATTAACCAAGTTTAAAAATAATTGATAAGGCCAAATTTTGTCATATTAATACTTTTTAGATTAAATTATTTTTCAAATTAACACCTTATTCTTTATGTTAATCTATTTATGGGATAAGTTTCATAGAAAATGACTTAAAAAATTTGAATCCTTTAAATAATCCATGGTGTGTCTCTCACGCACTTATAAAAGGACACCCCTCCGCTCTCTTCTTTACACCACATTGATCCAAATATCTTGAAAAAAATCCCCATTATCATATATAATTATTTATCCATGATCTATAGGTTTTATTCTTCTTAAAATATCATTTAAGTGTCCTTAAAAAGGAATCTTAAGAGGTCTACCAAAGAATAAGTAATCATTTTTATCAAATCTTGTAAATTTATTTCTTGTTATACAACATATTAATATATTAGAACCATAATAAAACAATTAATATAATATCATAAATACATTAATATGTTATTATGATTATAGTAAAATCATTTCCCACATATTTTTCATCCTATGGAAAGCAAAAATGTCACTCGACCGTACACACAACTTATCACCTCCATGTAGTGGTGTAATTCATTATTAATCTCCATTTTAAATGGATGGTTAAAAATATGTAACTAATAAATATATAATATATTTGTGAAATAATTATATTCCTATAAATATTATATATTATTTACCTACTTACACTTCCACTTGTTATAAATTGTTAACGTCCCTCGTGTGTGCGTGTGGACTACCACCTCAATGAAGCAATGTGATTCATTTTTCATGTCTACCATTCAAGGATGATATTAAAAATGTAAATAATTAATATATATATATATATATATATATAAACTATATTTATATCAATATTAAAATTATGGATAATATGGAACCATGATCTATATTCAAGGACTGAAACCACCGAACTGCAACTTATAAGAAAAATTTGACAGTTAACACTTAGAATAAATGATTTTAATAAATAAATATTAATAAACGGGAGTTGAAATTTCTTAATTGGATCATATATGATATTATAAGTATGTATATTATTATATACAGTTATTTTATACTAGTATAATAAAATTAAATTTAGTATACATGTGGTTAAAATCACTTATGAAGAAAGTTAAACAAGAGGTAAGAGTTTATTTAACAATCTCATCCTTATTCAAGATTTTTTATGTTTATATTTACTTTTGGAATAATTATGTAATATTTATGTATTTAACACTATTTATTTAATTCTATTATATTTATTTGAATAAATTAAATTCTATCCTTTCTTTATTTTTTTATGTACTCAGGAGACCAAAACAATGTTTTAAGAAACAAACTGGTTTTATTTTTCAATTCGGTCAAGAATAATTTTATTAAATGTCAATATATTATTTAAAATGTTTTCAAGGATGTTTTTAATACTATAAAATTATTTATTAAATTAATTTTATAACCTTTTCTCTATTAAAATAAATAGTTTTATAAGGTAACTTCTTGTCTTTTTCCAAAAGATGTATTTTTTACCAAGGTGTGAACAAAATATTAATTTAAATGTTTAATATATGAAAAAAATTTACACCATGATGAATATTATTTTAATTTAATCTATATTTATAAGTTTTAATTATTTTAAAAAGTAAAAGTTTTTCATAATATTTTGGAAATTTTTAAATTTTAAATAAGTGGTTTCAAAATGAAAGGGGTATTTTCATCAAGAAAATTTCTAGTGATATTTTTAAAGTGTTTCCATAAATATAAAAATATGTTGATTAATATTATGATTTAATGAGGATATAAGATAATGATAATATCCAACATATTTCTTTGGTTGATTGATGGTCATTTTTAATTGGTAAATTATTAACATTCGATTTTCTAGTTCTTCCAATACGTTTAATTATTAGTTATTAAGGCATGTGGATCTTGTTTTATTTTTCATTAATATGAATAATGAATTAGAATTATTAATTAAGTTTTGGGGACAAAATTATATGTCCCCTAGATGAATCAATTGGCCTCACAAGAAAAAATAGGTTGCATATTTGGATAAGGACTTACCCATTTATATAAGTTGTCTTGGATCAAGGCCTTGACAGTAAGTTACAGATTTTCCACATTACGTGTTACATCATTATCAAATATATTGTTTACATCCATTTTATTATAGGTAAAATATCCATGGATAAGTTACAAGACAATAATATTATTTATATGGTATTTTTTTCATTATTTATTCCTTCCATATTATTAATGATTTATTTTTTTCTATGGTAGATTCCATTGTACGAATTCCCTTACTGAGTATCTGAGCTAACCCCCTTATTATGTTTCTTCTCCTAGGATTTTTATAAGTGTAATATGACTAATATAATTAGATATTATATATGTAATAATGAATTTTTCAATTAAAATACAACGTTTTATTTTATGTATTCAAATGTAATGTGAGATTCAATTATATATATTGTTATCCAAAACTAAAAAAGTAATCGCTTATTTCGGATGTGATAGCTTGTATAAAATTTAAATGTATTAATGTACCCACCATCTATGTGATACTATGGTTGAGGTATTTATAGATGGTATCAATGCAATTTTAGTTGAAATCATGGGTACTAGATTTATGAAAATAGTGATTATGGAATTAAAACCTATGATTAACTAAGGATATGTGTAATTGTAGGATAATATCATAATGTTTTTAATAAGTTAGTGATTTTGAAGTTTTATAAAAAATAAATCCCTATTTGGATACTATAATTTGATTTGGTTTTGGGCCTGTTGAATCTAGGGTAACAACCTTGAAATAGTGGGTTGAGTATATATCAGACATAATTTATGTGCATGGTGAATGGTCCCTTATTACAGACCTAGTTCAACACTCTTAGGGGATAATCTTTGGTTAATTACTATTTTATTTAAAAACCATTATAAAATATTGAAAAATATATTGATAATTTTAGAATATTTTAAAAGAAAAAATTTGTAAAGACCCGTAAAATTCAAGGGAATTTTGTTTCTTAATTTTATTTGGAATTTTACAAGAACGTGGTTTCTAACGGCACCTGATTCCGAGGCCTGGTGTGCCCGGAATCAATTTCCGAAGTTTGGCTCGGGTACGTTCAGTGAACGAACGAGCGGGAATTTATAACTTTTGAACCGATACTCGGAATCAAATTCCGAGGGCACCGATGAACTCGCAACGCCGGTAATCGCTTAAGGGAACCTTTACCGTAGTTGCGTTTGTGCGGGAGAAGAAGTTAATTAAGGGGGTTTAATTAAAAAGTAAATAAAATTGTTGAATCAATTTTATTTCTTTTTCAAGTGGTTATTTATCTCCCATGGGAAGTTGGTGGTGGGGCCCATATCCACCCAACTTCCCATGTGTGGATAATTGAAAGGGTGGGGTCCACAGGAACCCCCCACCTTTTCAAATTCCTTAAACTCCCTAACCCCTCTTAACCCCTCACTTTCCTAACTCCCCATTAACTCACTTTGTTTAATTTTTGACAACTTGTTATAATTAATTAACTAAGTTACATAATTTTCAAACTCTTGAAATTCAAATGGTTAGGTTGTGTTGATAAAATAAGACTTAGTCTTATTTTATTTTTGTTAGAGTTTTGCAGCCTTGAGAGGATTGGGGAAGCAGTCTTCTTCTTCTTCAACCTCGACGAAGAACATGAAGAACACCGTTCTTCAACGAAGAACACCTATGCTGAAGAATGCGACGTCTTCTTCCAAATGACGTTTTCTCTTTGGACGCACCTTGACGACAACGGAATCGACATTCATCTTTTGCGACACCGTATTCGCGACGCGACGTTCTTCTTCCACGTCGTCTCTTCCGTGACGGTTTTCCCGTGACGAAATCTCCGTCAACGACTTCGAATCCTCGCTTCGCGATGACGACGTTCGTTTTCCACGACGCCTGACTTCCGCGACGCTCGTCCTTCGTGACTCGATTGACGTGCACCGTTTCTGAACCGAGGTATGGGTTTTATTTATTTAATTGTTCATGAATACCAACTTGATGGTGATCGTGGATTAAAACCTTTTGTTATCGAATAACACGAGGGGGTCGGACCGCACAAACACGGCCGACCCTCCTCCTCTTTTTTTCGTGTTGGTTTCTTGTGGTTGGTACGAGAAATCGTGGTGCCGTCGCACCACGCGGTTTCATGCGGAAGATATCCGCGGCGCCGTCAAGCCACGCCGTGGAAAGAAATTCAAGAACGCAACGCCGTCGCACCACGTCAAAGGAAATCGAAGGTGCCGCGGCCGGAGCAGGGCCGCAACGGAGCAAGGAGACCGGCGGCCGGAACGGGCCGTCGGCGTCGGAGCCGGAAGGGGACTGGCCACCGCCTGTCCTTTTGAGAAGGAGCCGGCCGGCTAGGTCGGGACGACGGGAAGGGAAGGGGCCTGGGGAATTAAATTCCCCCGGCCTTTCAAAAGGCCCCCCATTAATTTGTGGGGGGGGGGGGGTTACACAGGGGGGCAGGCGCCCCCCCCCCCCCCCTTCACCGAACGGCTCGGCCAAAGGCCGAGCCAGACAGCGCACTGGGCGCGCTGTCCCTAGCCGGGCCGCGCCGGGCCGGGTCGGGCCCAGATGGGTCGGGCAGCGCCGGGCCGGGCCGTGTCGGGCCGACCCCGTCCGGGGTGTGTCGACCCGGTTTGGGCCAACTGGAGGGGTCTCGGGCCGGGTCGGTCCGGGCCCGAAACCCCCATTATCGGATTGTTTAAGTTCAAATGCCCATAACTCGGGCTACGGACCTCCAAACGACGCTCCGTCAATGGAGATGCGATACTTGGATCGAGACGTTCGTTTCGGTATATCGTACTCAAGGTTTTGGAATACTTTGAGTTCATCCGGGTTGGTTCGTACACGAAACCAACCGGGCCCTCGGAGCGGAAACACTCATATCTTGAGCTACAGATGTCCTATTGACGTGTCGTCGACTTTGTTGAGTTCTTCTTAGTGAGACGGATCTTCTGGCGTACTCCGCCTGAGGTTTGGATGCAGGTGGAGTACAGTCGGGTTGGTTTTGCCTTAAAAACCAACCGGGCCCCTAGGACGAAACTCTCAGACCAGGCGTCTGATTGACACGTCGTCTGTTGTGTTGAGTTCCTGTTGACGATACAGAACTTTAGGATACATCAACTCTGGACTATGTGACAGTTGATGTATCAGCCTCTCGGCTTGTGGAGCGGACCCTCCCGAACGAGCTTGCTGTGTGCTGGAACCCTAGAGCTGGCTGCGTTTGCTATAGTGACTACGACGACGACTGTGCAGAGATCCTCAGTGGATTCGACGACGACGAATACAACAATCAGCGATCCTATGTGGATCAGTGCTACCGATCCTGTGTGGGTCCGATCCTGTGTGGGTCAGCGCTCAGCGGTTCTGTGTGAGCCAGCGCCTATAGATCCAGTGTGGGTCTGATCCTGTGTGGGTCTTTGCGGGGGTTAGTACCTATCGATCCTTTGTGGGTCCGACGACTTAGATGGATCAGTGATCATCTCTATCGTCCTTCGAATAAGTATACCTGTGTGAGCTGATATAATGTAATCACAAAGAAAACTTTGAAAAACACATGCAATCAATGTTTTCGTGCATTATGTCGGAAATCAGAAGTCAGGGTCCTGGTGTACGGATACGTCGGCCGCCGCACCAACACTGGACTCCCTAGACTGATTACCACACTCAATTCAGTAAACACTAATGCTTCACATAGAAAAGATCAGAGTTCATGGTAGAACCAAACTCCTCTGATACCAATTTGTCACGACCCGTCCTCAGGGCTCGTGTCGTGACTACCCCAAGCCCGCCTTCCATAGGCCAGGGGTTGGCGACTAGCACCAAGGCGTAAATCCCGGTTAAAAGGGAAGGCATTGCCTTTGTAAAGTAAACAAGAACCTCAGAGTAAACAAGTGGAAAAGTAAACACGAAGTAAAAAAGCTAATACAATAGTAAGTGCGGAAAAGTAAATGGGCCAGTATACAAACCCAAATTGAAAGTAAAGTAAAACTCGAAAGGGAAAACAACAACTGAAAAGTAAAAGCTGCTACGCCGAGCTGTCCACTGGAAATCCCACCTAAAGGGTGGGTATAGATAGCTCCACTGATCCTCGGGTCCCGCCGTCCGCTCCGAGTACGTCCCGCCCAGTGGTCCACCTCCAGGTACTGTCCTTCTCTACAAGCCTCAACCACGATCAACGTTGTCCATCGTCTGCAACCAACACAATGTAGTGCGGGCATAGCCCGTGCAGGGGTGCGTATAAGCTACTCAGTAGGTACCCCGAGACCCCCGAAGGTCTCCCAAAATCCATAAAGGATAAACCACAAAAGAAAGATACAATCACGAAGTAACAACCAACACTGCTTAGCTATATGCCCATACATATACCTAAGTCATCAATTCCAATACGCTCCAACCTCCGAGCCCAAGTACAACTCAGTCCACACAGGAAATTAAACGTATTCCACACAGGAAAGCAAAACGTAATCCACAAAGGATAGCACTACAAAATCCACACAAGAAAGAAAACAGGATTCAGCTCACACAGGTATACTTCTTCGAAAGATGATAGAGATGATCACTGATCCATCTAAGTCGTCGGACCCACAAAGGATCGATAGGAACTAACCCCCGCAAAGACCCACACAGGATCAGACCCACACAGGATCTGTAGGCGCTGGCTCACACAGAACCGTTGAGCGCTGACCCACACAGGATCAGACCCACACAGGATCGGTAGCAGTGATCCACATAGGATCGCTGAGTGCTGTATTCGTGATCGTCAAATCCACTGAGGATCTCTGCACAGTCATCGTCACAGTCACTGTAGTAAACGCAGCCAGCTCTAGGGTTCCCACACACAGCAAGCTTGTTCGGGAGGGTCCGCTCCACGAGCCGAGAGGTTGATACATCAACTGTCACATAGTCCAGAGTTGATGTATCCAAAAGTTCCGTATCGTCAACCGGAACTCAACGCAATATGCGGCGCTTCAATCAGACGCCCGGTCTGAGAGTTATTTGCTTTTTCGTCCCAGGGGCCCGGTTGGTTTTTAAGGCAAAACCAACCCGACCGTACTCCACCTGCGTCCAAACCTCGGGAGGAGTATGAAAAAAGATCCGTCTCACTAAGAGGAACTCAACATAGTCGACAGCATGTCAATCAGACGTCCGTATCTCAATATATGAGCGTTTCCGCTCCGAGGGCCCGGTTGGTTTCGTGTACGAACCAACCCGGCCGAACTCAAGGTGTGATGTGTATGCACCGACGAGAGCAGGTTCACCTTCACCGGCGAGAAGGGATCCTTTGCAGCACAACATGGACTCTCGCAGAGGAGAGGACAGCCCATCACTCATCAGTTGGCTAGCCTCATCCTAGGAGCAGTTGACGTGCAGAGTCCTGGTTTTCCTGCAGTGGTGGATCAGTTTGCGGACGTTTTTCCCGATGACGTTCTAGGGTTACCTCCTCACAGAGAGGTAGAATTTTATATTGACCTGTACCCCGGGACAGCCCCGATATCGACTCCAGCGTATCGGATAGCCCCCGTCGAGCTTCGAGAGCTACAGGTAGAGTTGGAGGACTTGCAGGGAAAGGGGTTCATCCGACCCAGTGTTTCACCCTGGGCTTCCCCGATTTTGTTCGCCAAGAAGGCGGACGGGAGCTTGCGACTTTGTGTTGATTATCGTCGCCTAAACCAGGTGACAGTGAGGAACAAGTATCCACTACCGAGGATTGATGACCTTTTCGATCAGCTCAAGGGAGCACGATGGTTCTCGAAGATAGACCTCAGGTCAGGCTATCATCAGCTCAGAGTACGGGACGAGGACGTGCAGAAGACGGACTTCAGATGTCGGTATGGCCACTATGTGTTCTTGGTTATGCCCTTCGGCATAACCAATGCTCCATCAGTGTTCATGGACCTCATGAACAGGATCATTCATCCATAACTTGATCGATTTGTCGTGGTCTTCATCGACGACATTTTGATTTACTCGACGACTGAGGAGGAGCATGCCTACCACTTACGAGTTGTACTAGACACACTCTGAGAGCACCAGCTTTATGGTAAGCTCTTGAAGTTCCAGTTCTGGATACGTGAGGTCCACTTCTTGGGACACTTCATCTCTGAGGCGGGAGTTGCAGTGGATCCTACGAAGATCAAGGCAGTGTTAGCTTGGGAGCCACCCAAGAGCATGACGGAGGTACGAAGTTTCTTGGGACTAGCTGGATACTACCAGAGATTTGTGCCAGAATTCTCCAGAGTTGTGGCACCACTCTCAGCTTTGACAAAGAAGGGGAAACCCTTCGTGTGGTCAGACAGATGTCAGCAGAGTTTCCAGGAGCTGAGACAGAGATTGACCAGCGCACCTATCTTGAGGTTTCCTAAGGAGGGAGTAGGGCACGTAGTCTATTGCGATGCATCAGGGACCGGACTTAGTTGTGTCCTGATGCAGGAGCGTGCAGTGATCGCCTATGGATCACGATAGTTGAGGCCACATGAGTAGAACTACGCTACCCATGACCTGGAGTTAGCAGCAGCGGTCTTCGCTCTGAAGACATGGCGACACTACCTGATGGGCTAGCGCTTTACATTATTTTCTGACCATCGGAGTCTCAGGTACATCTTCTCTCAGAAGGATCTGAATATGAGACAGCGGCGATGGCTCGGGTTCCTTCAGGACTATGACTTTGAGATAGTCTATACTCCTGGGAAGGGGAACGTAGTAGCCGATGCTCTCAGCAGGAGGACTAGCATTCAACTATTTGAGTAGGCGACATAGAAGCTAGCCACTTTGCAGATATCCTTCATGGATAGAGATAGGGAAGCCTTCCTTTAGTCTCTCACAGTCAGTCCTCCACTACTACAGCAGGTCAGAGAGGCACAGCGTGGGGACGCTGACTGTGAGACGCGGCGTGCACAGATATCCTCAGGACAGGCACCTGATGGTTTCTCCTTTGGAGCAGAGCACGAAATCCTTTTTAGAGGACATACCTTGGTACCAGTTTCTTTACAGGAGGAGGTGCTGAGTGATTTTCACACTTCTCCCTTGGCGGTACATCCTGGAGTGGCGAAGATGTACCAGGACCTCAGATGACAGCATTGGTGGCCGGGCATGAAGAAGGCTGTGGCGGAGTTCGTTTCTCGATGCCTCACCTGCCAGGAGGTGAAGGCTGAGCACCAGGTACCAGCAGGCTTGGTACAACCCTTGGAGGTTCCAGAGTGGAAGTGGGACAACATATCTATGGACTTCATGACTAGACTTCCACACACTTCCATAGGTCACGATTCCATCTGGGTGATTGTCGACCGACTCACCAAGTCGGCTCACATCTTACCCATCAGAGAGCTGGGCTCAGTGGAGAGCTTGTGATGACTTTACATTCAGGATATTGTGCGGCTTCACGGTGTTTCATCATCTATCATCTCCGATCAAGATACTCGTTTCACTTCCCCAGCTATGGAAGGGATTACAGTAGGCGTTCGGGACGCAGCTACGTCTGAGCACAGCCTTTCACCCTCAGACGGATGGTCAGACGGAGAGGACCATTCAGACTCTCGAGGACATGCTCCGCGCATGTGTCCTTGACTTTGGTCGTAGCTGGGAGGACCACCTACCCTTGGTGGAGTTTGCGTACAACAACAGCTACCACTCCACCATCGGGATGACACCATACGAGGCGTTGTATGACTGACCTTGTAGATCTCCTTTGTGCTGGACAGACCCTGGGGAGTCAGCACTTGTGGGACCGGATATGGTCCAGGCCACGATAGAGAAGGTCCAGGTCATCCAGGAGTGGATGAGGACAGCTCAGAGCCAGCAGAAGTCATACGCTGACAGGAGGCGGAGGCCACTAGTGTTCGAGGATGGCGACCACGTCTTCTTGCGTGTCTCACCTCGACGTGGATTACGGAGATTTGGCCAAGGCGGAAAGTTATCTCCGTGCTTCATCGGACCCTTCCAGGTCCCCAGCAGGATTGGTGAGCTGGCTTATCGCCTGGCTCTACCACCTCAGTTGCACCAGGTGCACGACGTCTTCCACGTATCTCAGCTGAGGAGATACGTGCACGACCCAACACACATCATTGACCATGGGGAGCTTGACGTTGATGATGGGGTGACTTTTACGGAGGTCCCAGTGGAGATCGAGGATCGACAGGAGCGGGTCCTACGTGGACGGTCGATTCCTCTAGTGCGCATTAGATGGCAGCACGGGAACCTCTAGGAGAGAACTTGGGAGCGGGAGGCTCATATGCGTGCTCAGTACCCTCATTTGTTTCCCTAGTTTTGATGTATCTTTATGGGGACGTAAAACCCTGAGGTGGGAGTAATTTAAAGACCTGTAAAATTCAAGGGAAATTTTTTTCTTAATTTTCTTTGGAATTTTACAAGAACACGGTTTCTGACGGAACCTGATTCCGAGGCCCGGTGTGCCCGGAATCAATTTCTGAAGTATGGCTCGGGTACGTTCAGCGAATGAACAAGCGGGAATTTCTAACCTTTGAACCGGTACCCGGAATCGAATTCCGAGGGCACCGATGAACTCGCAACTCCGGTAATCACTTAAGGGAACCTTTACCGTAGTTGCGTTTGT
Source organism: Viscum album (assembly GCA_963277665.1). Lineage (NCBI taxonomy): Eukaryota > Viridiplantae > Streptophyta > Magnoliopsida > Santalales > Viscaceae > Viscum > Viscum album. Next base: position 29,895 of record CAUJRU010000391.1, on the reverse strand, counting down.
GCGGGAGAAGAAGTAAATTAATGGGGTTTAATTGAAAAGTAAATAAAATTGTTGAATCAATTTTATTTCTTTTTCAAGTTGTTATTTATCTCCCATGGGAAGTTGGTGGTGGGGCCCACATCCCCCCCAACTTCCCATGTGTGGATAATTGAAAGGGTGGGGTCCACAGGAACCCCCCACCTTTTCAAATTCCTTAAACTCTCTAACCCCTCTTAACCCCTCACTTTCCTAACTCCCCATTAACTCACTTTATTTAATTTTTGACAACTTGTTATAATTAATTAAGTGAGTTACATAATTTTCAAACTCTTGAAATTAAAATGGTTAGGTTGTGTTAATAAAATAAGACTTAGTCTTATTTTTTTTTGTTAGAGTTTTGCAACCTTGAGAGGATTGGGGAAGCGGTCTTATTCTTCTTCAACCTCGACGAAGAACGCGAAGAACACCGTTCTTCAACGAAGACCACCTCCGCCGAAGAACGCGACGTCTTCTTCCAAACGACGTTTTCTCTTTGGAAGCACCTCGACGACAACGGAATCGACGTTCGTCTACCGCGACGCCGTATCCGCGACGCGACATTCTTCTTCCGTGTCGTCTCTTCTACGACGGTTTTCCCGCGACGAAATCTCCAACAACGACTTCGAATCCTCGCTTCGCGACGTCGACGTTCATTTTCCACGACGCCCGTCTTCCGCGACGCTCGTCTTCCGCGGCTCGATTGACGTGCACCATTTCTGAACCGAGGTAGGGGTTTTATTTATTTAATTGTTCGTGAATACCAACTTGATGATGATCGTGGATTAAAACCTTTTGTTATCGAATAACGCAAGGGGGTCGGACCGCACAAACACGGCCGACCCTCCTCCTCTCTTTTTTTCGTGTTGGTTTCTTGTGGTTGGTACGAGAAAGCGTCGTGCCGTCGCACCACGCGGTTTCATGCGAAAGATATGTGCGGTGCCGTCATGCTGCGCCGTGGAAAGAAATTCAAGAACGCTACGCCGTCGCGCCACGTCGAAGTAAATCGAAGGCGTCGCGGCCGGAGCAGGGCCGCGGCCGGTTCCGGGCCGTGGCAGAGCAAGGAGACCGGCGGCCGGACCGGGCCGCCGGCGTCGGAGCCGGAAGGGGACCGGACACCGCCGGTCCCGTTGAGAAGGAGCCAGTCGGCCAGGTCAGGCCGGCCGGAAGGGAAGGGGCCGGGGGAATTAAATTCCCCCGGCCGTTCAAACGGCCCCCCATTAATTGGGGGGGGGGGGGGTTACACAGGGGGGCAGGCGCACCCCCCCCCCCCCCTTCGTCGAACGGCTCGGCCAAAGGCCGAGCCAGACAGCGCGCTGGGCGCGCTGTCCTCAGCCGGGCCGGGCCGACCCGGTTCGGGCCAACCGGGGGGGTCTCGGGCCGGGTCGGTCCGGGCCTGAAACCCCCGTTATCGGATTGTTTAAGTTCAAATGCCCATAACTCGGGCTACAGACCTACAAACGACGCGCCGTCAACGGCGATGCGATCCTTGGATCGATACGGGCATTTCGGTATATTGCACTCAAGGTTTCGGAATACTTTGAGTTCGGCCGGGTTGGTTCGTACACGAAACCAACCAGGCCCTCGGAGCGGAAATGCTCATATCTTGAGCTACGAACGTCCGATTGACCTGCCGTCAACTTTGTTGAGTTTCTCTTAGTTAGACGGATCTTTTGGCATACTCCGCCCGAAGTTTGGATGCAGGTGGAGTACGGTCGGGTTGAGTTTTCCTTAAAAACCAACCGGGCCCCTGGGACGAAAAAGCCAATAACTCTCAGACCGGGGGTCTGATTGACGCGTCGTCTGTTGCGTTGAGTTCTTGTTGACGATACGGAACTTTTGGATACATCAAATCTGGACTATGTTACAGTTGATGTTGCAACCTCTCGGCTCGTGGAGCAGACCCTCCCGAACGAGCTTGCTGTGTGCGGGAACCCTAGAGCTGGCTGTGTTTGCTACAGTGACTGCGACGACGACTATGCAGAGATCCTCACTGGATTCGACGACGACGACTACAGCACTCAGCGATCCTGTGTAGATCAGTGCTACCGATCCTGTGTGGGTTCGATCCTGTGTGGGTCAGCGCTCAGCGGTTCTGTGTGAGCCAGCGCCTACAGATCCTGTGTGGGTCCGATCCTGTGTGGGTCTTTGCGGGGGTTAGTACCTATCGATCCTTTGTGGGTCCGACGACTTAGATGGATCAGTGATCATCTCTATCTTCTTTTGAAGAAGTATACCTGTGTGAGATGAATCATGTTTACTTTCCTGTGTGGATTGTGTTGTGCTATCCTGTGTGGATTACTTTTTTCTTTCCTGTGTGGAATACGTTTACTTTCCTGTGTAGACTGAGTTGTACTTGGGCTCAGAGGTTGGAGCGTATTGGAATTGATGACTTAGGTATATGTATGGGAATATACCTAAGTAGTGTCGGTTGTTACTTCGTGATTGTATCTTTCCTTTGTGGTTTATCCTTTGTGGATTTTGGGAGACCTTAGGCGGTCTTGGGGTCCCTACTGAGTAGCTTATACTCACCCCTGCACGGGCTATGCCCGCACTACGTTGTGTTGGTTGCAGAAGATGGACAACATTGATTGTGGTTGAGGCTTGTAGAGCAGGACGGTACCTAGAGGTGGACCACTGGGCGGGACATACTCGGAGCGGACGGCGGGACCCGAGGAGCAGTGGAGCTATCTGTACCCACCCTTTAGGTGGGATTTCAAGTGGACAGCTCAGCGTAGAATCTTTTACTTTTCAGTTGTTGTTTTCCCTTTCGAGTTGTACTTTACTTTTAGTTTGGGTTTGTATACTGGCCCATTTACTTTTCCGCACTTACTGTTGTATCAGCTTTTTACTTAGTGTTTACTTTTCCGCTTGATTATTCTGAGGTGCTTGTTTACTTTACAAAGGCAATGTCTTCCCTTTTTATCGGGATTTACGCCTTGGTGCTAGTCGCCAACTCCTGGCCTATGGAAGGCGGGCTTAGGGTAGTCATGGCATGGGCCCCGAGGATGGGTCGTGACACAATTATTCGGATTATGGTATTATCTAATAATAAATTTTAAAATTATTTTATGTTTTTTTAGTTTTTTTGGAATTATATATTATAATCTATAATGTAGTGATATAATATACTATATAATTTTATTTATAAATGGTTCCTAGTGCAAGGAATTTAATCCATACCAATTAACACAATATATTTAGGTATTTCCCTCCAAAGAATTATAATGAAGATAGATTTGGATTTAGAGCTAAAATTGAAAATTATAACTATATTTGGGCATCTGACTCAGGTTTTAACTAATTAATTTTATCTTATAGATAAAATTTCTAATGTAAAATTGTATGTGACAATGTTAGGAATTTATATATGATTAAATCCTCCATCATTTAATGGAACAAGAAATTCATTTTTTGTTGAGCAATAGATATGTTTCTTAAAAACGATATTTATCAAGGAATGGTATGGGTTACATACATAATTATAACATTATGATTTACCATTTCTTTGATGGAATAAATCTAGTCCTTCAAAGGGAACCAGTATTATAAAAATTCTCATAATATGAGGATATTTTATTATGTGTTACTAAGAAAAAGATTGAATTTTACTTGTTTTATGGAATTAAAGGTAAGTAATAGAAGAAGTGAAAAATTGAGGAAAATGTATAAGGGGAATAATATAGGGGTGATTTTCAATATGTGATACTTTTGGAAGGAAACACCTTGGTACATGAATGAAGAGAACATGAGTTTACTTTATGTTTAGAGAGAAAAAATCATTCTCATGAATTCAAGGGTAAAAAAGAATCCATAAAATTGTTGTTATTTGATTGTAAGGATATGAGGAACTATTCCAACCAATACACTAAATTTTAAGGTAACTTACCACAGAATATGAAAAGGGGAGAATTCTAAAATTATGCAATTACTATACCCGAATAGGAAGTTCCTAGAGACTTGATGAAAGGTACCTTTATCATCCGCTTTGGGATTGAAATTTTTTTTTATTCAAGTTCTACCAATCTTTAATATTTAAATAATTTTTGAACCATATCACATCACCAACTCAATGATTAGATATTTATTTGGGAGTGAAAAATACAAATGGTATAATGAATACATCTCATTTTTATACATCCCCTATGATATATGATTATTGAAATTTTCTTTCTTTAAATCATTTATTCTTCCTCTAGTTGAATTTGAACTATTTTTTGAATAGATTGGTTCTGTCTAATAAAATCACATATTAAATTTCAAGAATGTGAAGTTACTTATTATATTCCAAGTCAACATATGATCATCAATTAGTGTGATGATGAAATTAAACTCCCAAGGTAAATTACATACATAATATGAGTTTTACAACATATTAATGAGGGAAATGTTTCTTAAATGTTTGAGGAAAAACTAGATATTGAAAATTTTCCTATTGTTTGAGAATATGATGATGTATTTAAGGTGGACTTGTCTAGTCTTCCACTGAATCATGAAGTTTATTTTTAAATTGAACCAATACCCAGTTCCATAACTTTTTTAAAATTCCATATAGACTTACTTCAATTGAGTTATAGGAATTGAAGAATCAATCTATGATAAACGAGATAAGGGATTCATTTATCTTACTGATTCTCTATAGGCAGAAACAATTATTTTTATTATTTATAAATATGTGTTAATGATTTTTTACTTTTCTAATAAGGAACATAATAACATCACTATTAAGAATAGGTATTCTATACCCCATATCAATGAACCATTTGATCAATTACAAGGTGATCTATATTTTCACAATATTGATCTCTGATCTGGATATCGTGAATTATTGGTGAAGAATGTGGATATACCTAAGAAAACCTTCCATATAATTTATGGTCATTATGAATTTATAGTAATTAAATTTGGAAATACCAATTATCCTATTATCATAATGGATTTAATGAATAGTGTATTTAGATATTATCTTGATCAGTTTCTGGTGGTTTTTTAAGCATCCCTGATCACAGTACCTCTGATTTGATGCCCACTTTATTACATTAGCATAAGATACATGGAATTGTATCCTGAAGTATTGAATAGTTTAATGGTAGTAGTAAAATATATACATAAATTATTCTTATATTACATTTTAAAAAAAATGACAACATTTGTTTTTCAGGAATAACACTATTCCCTCAATCATATCCTTACAAGTCAATTTTATTACACTTCTAGGAATCCTAGGGAACAGAAACCAAATTAGGGTAAGAAAAAATTCTCAGTAATGGTTTAGTGTAGTAGAAGCTATAATTAATAAATAAATATAATAAAAAATTAAAGGTAAATAACTGAACACACATTCCATTTAAGTAACTTGACTATCATGATAAGATAAACCATAATCAATATGAAAAGGTAGATAATTGAAAACAAATTCCATTTTACCAATAAACTAGAAATTAATTCATCCATAGATAATATCACTATGAAAATATCATGGATAATAATAACATAATTATTAATTAATTATATTATAAAGTATTTGATGTCATGTCTCAAGAATATGATACCTATACAATCAAGATCTATCCTCAAGAACCGTTAGAAATGATGGGTATAAACCCTTTTAACTGAGGATAGCTAACCACTTTATCTCATGAAACCTATAGATGCATCTAGGTGATATATATATATATATATACAAAGGTACCAACCATGAATATATGTCCAAATAATTACTTATATATATTGAATAATTGGTATAATTTAGGAATAATGTTTCTTATCATCAAATATCTGTATTGAGTAAAGAATACAGATTCAACGATATTTCCCTAAATAATGTTTTTTCAATTATGAACACAATATGTATAAATTATATATGGTTTAATAAATAAGAATATTTTTGATATATAATATTTATATTTAGGGGAAAATAAATTTCCAATGATCCTAGATAAGGGAGTATTTCACAGGAGAGTTAATGACTACCAAAATGAATCAAGAAAGGGCATTTCAATATTATCCTTGTTCAAAATGATCAGAAATAATATATAAGAGAATAAGGATAATATCAATCCAATATATACCAATTAGAGTAAGAATAAATGATTTTTGTTTTTGATTAATATAAATACCATAAAAATATTTTTAAAAACATTATTGTTGAAAATGTCCTTTTCCTTTTGAAAATAACTTTTGAAATCATACTCTTCACTAAACAATTTGAAAATAATTTTATTTTAAGATATTATTTGGGAAAAATAAAGTAGGTTTTCAAAATTTGAGCAGTCATGTTGTCTGGAAATTCAGTTCATGTCATACATGTTAAAATAATGAATCATTTCACTTTTTTGAGAAAAGCTAAATGAGCATTGTTTTGAAAATGATATGAAGATTCTGATAAATTTTTTTGCATAAAAAGTAATAATTGGAAAAAAATTATTTAATAAATTATTTTAAAAACATTAAAAACTTTTTTGTAAACATTTTTAGATAACATGGTATTAGAAGATAACAGAGTCCTGAGGAATGAGAGAAATGAAGTTTAATTTTATAAATACATTTTATCAATTATTTGAAGTACTAAAGACTGAAAAAATGGTACTATTACTTGAAAAAATTTCATAAATAACTAGAGGAGAATACGATGAATGGTTTTGTTAAACAATGATAAAATAATTTCTTTCAATTTAAATTCAGATATAACCAGTCCCGATTAAATTGAGATTGTGAAATAAACCCTTATAACGATAATAAAGTTGAATTGAAAATTGACCAATTAATTTATTATGTGTGTAAAATATAAATACTAATAAAAAAGTTTAAATACAATAATATATAGTCAAAATTTATTACATACATAATCTTATCATGACATAATCAATGAAGAAAAAGTTCAACACAATGACTGGAAATTGAGTTAAAAAATCCCTTACCTTATGTGTTCGTTTGGTTGATCATGATTTAACCAATTTTATAGTGGTTTTAAGAATGAAGTTAAATTATAAATGATGAATGTTAATAATTATAATATCATATATGATTATATTGTAACATATAATCACCCATTCATTAATTATCTTTCATTATCTTTCTATATTTTAGGTGTTAATTTCTCTGTTTTCTCAATCGTGTTTCGTCATGAAAGATCAAGTTCGTGTGCAGATTTTATAGTTACATAATCTACAAAATTATAATCAAGAAATAAGTATAATATTTATAAATCCATTATACATTTAAAATCAATCATTGGATATGATTATAAAAAATGGACTATGTTACAATCATAGTAATGGTAGGTCATACGTACAAATGAATAATGTATCAGTTTTCAAATAATCACTATCAAAATAATATAAGTAATATTTTATATTTCCATAATGATAACAATATCATACATACCATGTTATTTCTTTAAATATACTAATATATAAATCATCCATGTGGTATGATGATAGCGACGCATCACCCAACGACGGTGGTATCCCACACACTCATGAGCGATGCTATCATTTATTAATGTAATAATGAAAATGATATATCATATTTTAAAAACTAAAAATAGGTAATTAATTTCATAATTGTGTCATATATATAACATATAATCAATAAATATTTCCTCATCATTTTCTATATAAAGCGTTACAGTAAGATGAATCACTTCGCTTCACGAGATAGAAGTTTATCGTACATACATGTGATCTAATCAAATCCCATACATAATATAATTTAAAATTTATATATTATATAATGACTATAGAGGTATATTTATGTTATTAACATAATATATCCATCAACATACCCAACTGTGAGAGGATTTAGTCGAAAAATGAATGAGATTAGTTCACAAGATGGTATTCCATCATACACATGAATAATTATTTGGTTACCCATTTGATGAAAATGGAGATGTCTGGAGGTAATTACCTTAAAAAATATTAGTATATTTAATATAATGAGGTTATTATATCATCATGGTTTAATAATTATTTATGGAGGCGTAGGAATAAATAAAATAAACCAGCTCATTGAAGAACGTTACCTCTCCTTCAGGTAACCTCATTATGTTTGCACCAAATCCTTCAAATTTTGGATTTATGAAAAAAATATGGGTTATAGGATGTGTTTAAGGATATTTTAATGTAATTTGGTTTGGTATTTTCTGAGGAAATATGGTTTTAAAGTGTGATCAATAGAGGAGAGTGGTGTCCTTTTATAAGTGAAATGAGTGACACACTTGTAATTTTTGATAGAAAAAGCTGTACCCATGTTTTTCACTTTCAAAAGGGTAAAAAATGGAGTATTATTAACACTAAAATATAATATGATATAATATTTTAAACATTATCTTTTTAGTTTAACCCTTGGTAAATCATTTTTTACCATAACCACGATAAATAATTTTTGCAGTTTTAATTATTCATTTTTGTCAAATATTAAGTTGAACTTATTAGATAATATAAATTATAATGATTAAAAATATTGAATCCATTTTCAAAAATTCCTTTCATATAAGTAGAAAATTTTAATTTTAAATTAATAACGTAGACGCAATGAGAAAATACATTTTTAAAGTGAAAATGTTCAATAGTTTACGATGATTTTATATCAATGTTCAATATAACAATGATTTTAATCACCAAAATTTGGTTAATATATATACATATATAATTGAAATAATTTTACTTTAAAATAAATTTATATTATATTATAAATAATTTAAACAAAAAGCTAGCTTTCAATTAAAATTTTGTATTTTTCAATATTCATCAAATAATATAATATTAAAAAAAATATGAAAAATTTATCCTAAGATAATACTGATATTATTATTTTAAATATTATTATCATTTTATCAGAAAAAGTTTCATGGAGTTTTAATATATATATCTTTTAAGTTATGTTCATATAGACTGAAAAATAGTCTATTAGTAAAATATAGTTTTTAGAAAACATTTTTTTAAATTACCCTTAGTTTAAATATAATAAATAGATAATCATAATTTCATAAAATATTTATTAATAATAATATCATCCAATTTAATAAACAGGTTATAATGGTATACTATATTATGGTTCATTTAGACTTAGTGATGCGTGTTCTGCAAGCTATCCAATAGATTAAATTTAAATTAATATATTTTTTGGGTTATTTGTGCTCGTTTTTACGTGTTTCATATGATATCAAATAAAATTTTACAGTTATATAATTTTAGGGATTTACAATTAACCCATATTAAATAAATTATTCCTTTGAAATTTAAACTGGATCTCAGTAATCTATGGTTTGAAATTTTGAAATACCATTGTTAAAAAACCCTCATCGTAAAAAGGGTTAATAAAATATCATCTAAAAAGAGATATGGGAAATTACAAATTTTATAGTGAATAAATCATTTCTAGGAACCCAAATAGGATTACATTTTTATGAAGTAAATATATGGAGATGGAAGTAAATCATATATAATTAAAGAGAGTGATATAGGTCATTGATCAAAATAAAGTGAGTGATCAAATGAAAGGTAAGGACCTGAAAACCATAAAACATTGGTGATTTAAAGAATCATTTGGTTCATCAGATATGAAGGTAATAGAAAAATATTTTTGTTTATAGATCCTTTTTTGAATGTTTTGGAATTCATTTACTATCTAATATTATAAGGAAATATACTTACATGACATCTTTCTATTTTAAAATCTGAGTTTCATCATTTGGTTGTGCATTGATCAATATCCAATTCATCACTTACTCCAAGAAACAAATATCTGAAAATGATTTTTTATTCATGAAGCACTAATATTCAGTTTTAATATATTTTAATATCTATAATATAATGATAAGTAATTCCATATATCTCTGGTTATTGTTATGAAAAAATGATTAACACAAGTGAACCAATATATATAAATCTCTATATGGTCAAATAATACATTAATCTCTAAAAACATGTCAGAATTTCTACTTAATCTAGTTAATAAATTATTATCTTTAAGAACCATCCAAAAGATTAAAATATAAAACATTATAAATAAGGTCACTGAATTTCCATAATTAACTTATCATTAATCACTAAAACAACATAAATTATTTCTTAATATTCACATTCAAAAAATTTGAATACATCCATCATGTAATTTCTTGAAACATGGTAATAACATAAATTACAATAAAACCATATTAAAAACATGCATAGTTACTTATTCATAACATAAGACATAAATTACTGGATATATTCCTTAAATATGGAAATTCTATAAACTTCATCAATGATGGAATAAACCAGTTAGTCTATAAATAATTAATCATTCCCAAGATAGTCAGTACTATCTAATTTAATTTTTCCATATCAATCAACTATTTATCTTATCATCATTATCTAAACACTTGGAAGATATTAATTATTATCTTCACCTCAATAATTAATTTTCGAAGAAGTTAAACCTTCCACTTAATCATTTTACTAGGTTATAAGTACCATTAAAAATATGTTTTCAAATCCTCAAGGAAATAAAACTACAATATAATCCTTATACATTTAAATATTCTTATAACTAGGATGTTATTTATAAAATACTCAAATGAAATAATTCATTAATGCAAACACAATAACATTAATCTTTCCACTTCATCTATGGTAATTAAATAATCTTAGCCATGATCTATTAGATTATTTTGAGGTATATTTTTTTGATACATGACACCTTTATTTTTATAGTTACCCAACTAATTATCGTTGAATAATTGTAAATTAGAAACTGTTTTTCGTTCCCTTTAAATCACAAGAATTTTGTATTCTCTCTCAAAAATTGTAGATAAATCTCATTCCTTTTAAGAAAGAACCAAGGTGTTTCGGTACGCAATAATAAAATGTTGTAAAATACTCCTTTTCCTTTATTTCTTTATCATTTTATTTACCTACCATCCAATTATTCTATTTATTTTATTCAAATCCTTAATAATTATAAAATTATTTATATTTCTTGTTAAGACATGATATTATGTTCTCATATGATTAGAATATTTTAGAGACTAGATCCCTTCGTAATATTGGCTTAACCCCATCACAAAATGACAATTCTTACTCTTAAGATTACATGTATTGATGTGCTCATATTACTTATTTTAGGTGGAATTTATAAATGATGTAATACAATATATTAGATCATATCAATATAAAACATAATGTATAATCAGAAAACTAGTTAAATACTTGACATAAATTGAAAATTTAATGTATAGATAATCTCATAATCATTTACATGGTATCTTTTTGGATATCTCTATGTTTGACCCATACACAATTTTTTGTAAAGAAAATGTGAATTATAATATGAATATTCACTAGAAGTGTCAAACCACATGTGTAGTAAGGTCCATTTTCATATACTAAGTGATTATTGGGTCATTCATAATGATCCATTTTCATAGTTTTTACCCTTAGGTACATATTTCCTATAACTAGGACCACTTTTTGTATCCATACATTGATATATTTCCATGAAAAAATACATATTCTCTACCATAGCAAAACATTATAAATTTTTTCTATACATATCCTTAAATTCTACCATATGGTTATTATCCATAATCTATTTTTTCCTTAATCTTGTTCCCAAGGTTTCTACTAAACTTGCTATGACAAAAACTGTAGTAACCCCTACCCTAGTAGCTTGGAGCTAGTGTCTGCCTTATTACATCTGTATAAGACACAAGGAATCACATCCCAAAGGACAAGATAATTTTTTTAGACTTGGAAATAAATTTAAATACATTATTCATATATTATATTTGAAAAAAATAACCACATAATATTTTTAGAATAACATTATTCCCTCCAACATATCCTTTCACATCAATCTTAATTAACTTCTTGGAGTCTTGGGGAATGTAAAAAAATAATGGTGAGGTCAAATTCACTTTAAGGGTTAAGTATAAAATAAGGTATCATGAAAAAATAAATATAATCAATATAGAATAGTCAATAACTGAACACCCATTCCATTTAAGTATCTTTATTATCATGATAGGATATGACATAATCAATATAATAAGGTAAATAACTTAAAACACATTCCATTTAATCAATAAACTAGGAATAAAATGAATCTAAGTATAATATCATTTTAAAAATATCCTGGATAATAATAACTAAATTAATAATGAAGAAAATATTGGATTTTTTGGCCTTAAAACAACTACTTTTTACTTTATTAATTAATAAATACTTTATCACATCTTGATTGTTCTTCTACGTGACAATGCATGTGATAATGTCCCAAGGATAGTTGTTGCATTAAAGGGTCATAGCAGATCCCTACAATGATGAGAACCTGAAAGTGCCATAACACTATTCTTGAATATATGTTCTATGGCTGAATGATGTTATTTGAGGGACATAAATAATAAAAGCCACAATGGGTAAGGACTAATAAAACATTGAGGCACCTTCTCATGGTGTGCGACCTTGGTAATATCCAGGAGGATATTATGAGAACGAGACCAGTGAGTAGGAAATCCACATTTCATAGTGTCATTGGATGTTCTTATCTGTGGAGGTGTGTATTGGTACTTAGAATTTAAGATTATTATTAATAAGTATTAAAACTCGCACACTTATATGTATTAATGAAAAATGTGATGACACACTATTCACAGCGAGGTAGGATACGTTGGGTGAATCATGAGTAATACAACATTAATAGATAATGTGAGAAATGATTTGTCCTTTCTATTCCATAACAAAAGTAGATATCTCAGGACCTTTGATGGAATTGATATAGACTAAATAAATCCATGGCCATGGCGAGGAATGGGAGAGTTAAATTCTAGAAGGTCAAAGAAAGAATACTCAAGCACATGGGTTGATGGCACTAGCATCCATCCCGTTTGATTGGATATATTAATGAAAGGGGATTAAATAACACGGTAAGAGTTCGTATGAGGTGACACGTCAATGTGGCGTCAACTTCTTTCTCCTGGGTTCCTTGACCTATTGCCAGATAGTTATCTTGGACTTTAGGCTAGCCCACCTAATTCCAATGAGAAAGAGGCCTAGAGTGTCACACACTAAGTGTATCCAAGTATCTCAAATAGAATAATGATTATTCCAGTACGTGGTTTAATAATTATTCCAGGAAGCCTAAATTGTTTTAATGTTGGAGGAAGAATTAAATGAAAACAAGTACACATTGTGTATTAATGATTACATGCCGTGTAGTTTTTTATTTTGAAAACAAGTACACATCGTGTATTAGTGGTTACACGTAGTGTAGTTTTCATTTTGGAAAGGAATTGAAAACAAGATATACACGTCGTGTATTAATGATTACACGCCGTGTAGTTTTTCCTGTCAGTATTTTGTGGAAATAATATCATTTTATTAAATGATATTTATTATAATCAGCATGGGCGCATTTCAAGTAATTAATCATTCGTCATGGGGGTTTTAAATAAGAGTTAATGAAAAAAATAAAACGTGCAACATGTTTATTTATTGTCATAACTCTATAACCTCAAACCCGATTATAAATATCCTCACTACCCCAACACTTTTCCACAGAGAATCATTGTTCACAATAATTCTGGAGAATTCTCTCAAGACCGAAAGAACTCCTTCATCCAAGTACGCTCTCAAGACCGAGAGAGATCCTCTTACATCGGATCAAGGTGATCTAAGGTGGACATTGCAAGAAAAGTCTTCTTCATGATAACACCCATAGATTCCTTTGCTGACGTTAAGAGATACGTGGAGCACATGTGGATCACTGCTAGAGGAATCCTACACTTGGATTCTATGACGCAATGACGAATCACTTCGGTTTGTGACTGGAGACATAAATGAATAAAGAATTCCTTCAAGGCAATTCTTTTCAATTAATTAAATTAATTATAACCAACATATGATGAATCTCCTTTGTGGTTCCAGGACAATTCTTCTTCCTTGCCTATTTATATTATTCAATCCGTGGATTCTGGAGTTTTTCATCGTATTGATCCCGGATTGATCATTGCTAATGACACAAAGACAAGTGGTCACATCCACCCACGAGCTTCCGCTGTGGTCGGATCCTACAAGTGGTATCAGAGGGGTCATATCGTTGATTATAATTATTTTGTTTATCATTGGTGATTTATGAATTTAATAATTTAGTAGTTTCAATTCATGTTAATCATTCTTTAAAATAATAATCTCGAGATCTATTCCTCCCCTCTCATTTCTCATTCACCTTACAGAAACAATTTTTTCTTTTAATTTTGATTATAATAAAATAAAGGAACACATCCGAAGGTGCCAGACGCTCCTGACCGTACAACACCAGAATACACAGCGTGTATTCGGACGTACACGACATGTAGTCTAGGTTTAATGAATTGACTGATTTGCTAAATCATGCCGTGTATTAGATCCTATCTATGTCATTTATGACACAGTGTGTTGACTAGGAACAAGTGGCACATGGTTTTTGAATTACACGTCGTGTGGTCCAACTGAACACGGCGTGTAGTCTCTTTGGGCTAGGGTTGGGCCATGTACCCGTACATGGTGTGCATGGCTGGAAACATTGTAATGAAGATACAACATGGCATGTGTCCAATTGTACATGTTGTTTACTCTGAAAATTTCTGAAGTACAAAAACACGCCATGTCCCCGGGCGTGTACTTCAGATTGACGTTGAACAAAAAGTACACGCCGTGTAGTCGGAACTACATAGTGTGTACTTATCTAAATTACACAGATTTATTAAAATTTATTATTATATTATACAATCCCTTGAGATGTGTACTGTTGTTCAGGCGTAAAGCTGAGGTACAATATGTGATAGGCATTTTATATGTGTGTGTTTTATTTAACATCTGTGTGATGAATAATAATTCACCGGGTTTCCTCCAAGGTACAAGTTACATAGAAAGATAATTTTAAATGAATATATATTTTTTTAAAATTATACTTGATGATAATCACAAGGAAATTCAGAAAAAGGGTTTAAGATAAAATGATTGATTAATTAAAGATAATTAATTGATTCGAGCGTGATTTATTTTAAACAAGAACGATTAAAGAATTGAATTCTAGTTTTATTAATGCATAATATCATTGCATGCATGGATGATCATGAGCTAGACCAAGACCTTTTTATGTGAATGGTTTATTTTTATTTATTTATTTAAATTAAATTTATTGGCATGCGAGCCTTCTCCTCATTAATATGCAGGGCCTACGCGCCCAATGATTCTTTTATGTAAAACCCCCTTTTTACCCCTCACATGAATGTGAGATAAATGCTTATGTAATGGATGGAGCTCCCATGCTAATGGAGGTGGCTCAAGTCAGGAGCCAAGGTAAAACCAATCCAAGCAGATACAAAGGTGGATAGGTGGAAAGATATAAACTCAAACTCAAAAGGTTCAAAGTGTTTCTCACATTGGTCTTGGGTTAGTTTATCAACCTCTAGATAAACTAACCAATAGAACAAGCTCATGATCATACCATTTATTTTATTTCTGTCAGTTGCATGGTTTATTTATTGTGGGTGTTTTGTCACGATCACACAGTTAATGAATCAAACAAGCATGCAAGATGGAACTAAAATAAGAACACCTTATGCGTAAATATTATCTTAGACATGGTTAATCACTTAATTATATCCCACTTCATATTAACACTCATGTAATTAATGATAATAAAATGGAAATTTATGAATAAGGATAAAATCCCTCAAAGAAATATTAAGTCAGTATAGCCTTCCATAATCTTGGTTAGAATCGAACCACAGTTCAAAGTGCTTGACCAGACCTAGTTGGGGTGCTTTCAATTATTGGGGAATTATAATTAAAGTTTCTAGGTTGACATAACTTGGTTTGCATTAAGGGTTGACTTCCACAACAGGACTTGGTGTGACCAAGAGACAAAGGTTGAGGAAATCCAAAATAAAAGGATTTTAAGATTGGGGAGACCACTTAGTGGATCAAGGAGCTACGAGTTAATGCAAACGGTATTTGGAAAGCCTACCTAAAACCCTTCATGTTGCTTTACCAACCCTAGTTGGGGTAATGCGAAAGGTAATATAGATCCTTTCTATTATAATATTTAGGCAACCGAATATTCCAAAGTCAATGGTGAGGGCTATTGGATTTTGATAAAATAATGGGAGACTAGTAAGTATTAATTTATTAATTTATCTCAGTTTTGTAAAAAAGTACTAAACCTTTTCTCATTTTAATTTTTAGAAAGGGTAAGAAAAATGACTTCAGACATATCGTTGTGAACCATACTCGTGAAGGAAAACCTTCTCACCAACACCAATTTCCAAGAGTGGAAGAGGCTTTTATGCGTCATCCTTCACCACGAAAGGAAATTGTATGTGTTGGAAGAGCCAATTCCAATTGCACCTGGAAAAGAGGCAATTGATGAGGAAATATCTCTCTATGTGAAACATATGGATGGTACCACAGATGTATAATGTTTCATGCTATTGACCTTGTCTAATGAGCTCTTGAAGCAACATGAAAACTTGGACGTGTATAGCATGATGTCTCACCTTAAGAATCTCTACCAAGAGAAGGCGAGACAAGAGAGATATGAGATCTCAAATTATTTGTTTACAACAGTCTTGGAGAGTCTGCACCAAGACCTTCCCAAGCTTTATTGTCATCTACAACATGAGAAGTAATGAGAAGAGTCTATTGGAACATCTGGCCTTGATTTTACAGGTAGATAACGACATGGGGTGTGACAAACCCGCAGTGCTTATGGTGAATAAGAAATGGAAGGATAAGGAAAAGGGTCCGAAGACTTATAAATGGTCTGAAGCCCCCCGAGTGTCATCCCTCCAAGAAGGGGAAGATATAGAGGCAGGGCAAGGAATGAGAGGTGGTATGTTTTTCATGTGGCAAGGAAGGACACTGGAAGAGGAACTGCACCCAGAAGCATCGTGATGCTAAAGGTGCATTCGTTATCGAGTGCAATATTTCCATTTCTACACATTGGGTATTAGAGACAGCTTGTGGGGAATACATTTGTATTCAAATGTAGAAAACAAGTATATTTTGAAATACTTCCAGAAGAGAGGTGGATCTTCGAGCTACCAAGGGCACAAGGCTGGCTGTGTTGGCTGTTGGCCATTACCACATCTCATTTCCAACTAGGATGATTTTGGTTTTACATAACTGTTATTATGTGAGTAGTGTTACCAAGAACATTATTTCTGTATCTTGTATGGATATGGATGGATTTATTTTGAAGTATGGAAATAAGGGTTGTCTCTTTTATAAGAAAAACATATGTTATGGTATGGAATATTTAAATAATGGTTTGTATTTATTAAATTATGAAAACCAAGTGTTGGAAATTGATAACGAAACAAACACACACGACTCATACATCACCTAGTTGTGGAATCACCGTCTAGGTCATGTAAATGAGAAGCACTTGAGAAATCTCCAATAAGATGGCTATTTATACTCTATTGAGCTAAAACCACTTGATAGATGTCACAATTTTTTACAAAGACAAATGACCAAGCCGCCTTTTGGTGGAGAAGGTGAAAGGGCCACAAAGCTTCTAGGATTGGTCCACACAAATGTGTGTTGACCATTTCCAGTAGAATCTAGAGGTGGATATTCTTACTTCATTACTTTTACTGATGATTTGAGTAGATATGGTTGTGTCTACTTAATGAGGTATAAGTCATAAGCCTTAGAGAAATTTAAGGAATTCATGAATGATGTAGAGAATCAACTTGGTAATACGATAACGAAAGTTCGATCGGATCGAGGTGGAGAATATTTGAAGTAAGAGTTCATCGATCTTCTATGAGAGTCTGGGATTCTATCTCAACTCACTCCTCCTTATACACCACAGTGTAATGGTGTTAGTGAAAGGAGGAACTACACCTTGTTGGACATGGTGAGGTCTATGATGAGTCATGCATATCTTCCATTTTCCATTTGGGTATATGCATTACAACCTGCATCATACACGTTAAACCGATTACAAACTATGGCGGAAAATGGAATTCCCTCCGAGTTATGGAATGTAATGAAACCCATTTTGTCTCATACACATGTATGGGGATGTGAGGCATTTGTTAAGGCATTATCAAGCAACAAAATACCACCCCAGGGAACGAGGGGTATCTTTATAGGATATCACATGGAAGAAAAAGGATATTAACTATATAAATCTCAAGATAAGAAAGTGATTGTCACCAAAGAAACCATATTTCTTGAGAGGGAGCACATCCTCAAAAGGGATAGTGGGAGCAAGATTGACTTCGAAGAACTTGATTCTCAAGATACACAAGAGTTGGTGCAAGAATAGGTTCCATAGGTCCCCATGGAAGAGGTTCCAGAAACACAACTACTACGTAGGAGCTCAAGAGAGGTATGAGAACCAGAGAGATTTGGTTTTCTAGTCACCGAGGATGGTGAATCATTATTTTTGTACAATGATGAACCTCTCTCCTACGAAGATGTAGTAGAAAGCTCAGAAGCTGCATGATGGATAGAATATATTAATTTAGAGATGGATTCCATATATCAGAACCAAGTCTGGGTTCTGGTCGATGAGCCAGTTGATGTAATGCCTGTTGGATGAAAATGGGTATTCAAGAGAAAACTGGACATGGAAGGTAAATTTAGCACCTATAAAGAAAGGCTAGTGGCTAAAGGATTAAGAAAACATCAAGGAATTGATTATGATGAAACCTTCTCACCAGTTGGTATGTTTAAATGCATAAGAATCATACTTTCCATGGCATCTTACCATGACTTCAATATTTGGAAAATGGATGTCAAAACAAAATTCCTTAACGAGAACCTTCCAGAAGATGTCTATATAACACAACCAGAAGGGTTTGTGATACCAGGTGTAGTAAAATAGTTTTTAAAGTTGTAGAAATCCATTTATATATTAAATAATTCATCCTGGTCTTGGAAAATTTGATTGGATGAAGCCATAAAAGAATTTGGTTTCATTAAGAACGAATGTGAGCCATGTGTTTATAAGCGATTTAATGGGAATTCAATCGTTATCCTAGTAGTATATGCTGATGAAATATTGCTTATTGGAAATGATATAACAGTCTTACAGTCAGTTAAGGACTAGTTGAACAAGTGTTTCTCCATGAAAGACTTGGGTGAAACAACCTACATTCTAGGGATCAAGATCATTAGTGATAGATTCAAGAGGCTTCTTGGACTAAGTTAGGGTCCATACATTGACTAGATACTAAAGAGATTTATTATGGAACAATCCAATAGGGGATTGTTTCTAGTGTCACATGGACTACATATTTCTAAAAAAATGTGTCCTTAGACACAACCGGAGAAAAATAGAATGATTAAGATCTCATACGCTTGGGCTATAGGATCCATCATGTATTCCAGGTTATGTACCAGTCTTGATGTTGCTTATGCACTGAGCATGGTAGGAAGATATCAAGTAGATATAGGAGAATAACATAAGACTGTTATGAATACTATCCTTAAGTATTTGAGAATAACTAAGATATGTTCCTGGTGTATGGAGTAGATGAGGAACTTTTCATCAGAGGGTATGCTGATTCTGGTTTTCAGACAGATCTGAATGATTTGCAGTCGCAATCTAGATATGTTTTCTGTCTCAATGGAGGAGCTGTGAGCTGGAAGAGTTCAAAGTATCCAGTTTTCACCAATTCTACAGCAGTATCTGAATATATATTGGTTTCAGATTTAGCCATGGAAGCCATTTGGATTCATAAAATATTCTAGGATCTTGATTTTGTGCCTAGCAGTAAATATCCTATTATGTTGTATTGTGATAATACTGTAGTGGTGGATCTTGAAAAAGAACCAAGGTCACATTAATAGACAAAGAAAATACTCTGAAAGTATCACCTCCTGATGGATTTCTATCAAAGGGGTGAAGTTGCAGTGAGCAGAGTGTCTACGGAAGAGAACAAGGCAGACCCCATGACTAATGTCCTATCTCAGAAGAAGCATGAATATCATGTGAGAGCTAGCGGGTTAAAGGTTGTCAGCAGTTGGCTCTAGTTCAAGTGGTAGTATGTTGGAGTTGGTGGCCCATAACCACATACTTGGTAGTTTATTTATTAAAAAAATACTCAATCACATCTTGATTGTTCTTCTGTATGACAATGTAGGTGATAACGTCCCAAGGATAGCTGTTTCATTAAAGGGTCATAGCGGATCCCTGTTATGATGAGAAACCGGAAGTGCCATAACACTATTCATGAATATAAGTTCTATGGCCGAATGATGTTATTTTAGGGACACAAATAATATAGGCCATTAGGGGTGAGGACTCATAAATCATTGAGGCACCTTCTCATGGTGTGCGAACTTAGTAATATCCAGGAGAATATTATGAGAAAGAGACCCGCCATTTGGAAATCCACATTTCATAGTGTCATTGGATGTTCCTATATGCGAACATGTGTATTGGTCCTTAGACTTTACGATTATTATTAACGAGTATTAAAACTCACACACTTAGATGTATTGAAGAAAACTGTGATGAAACATTGTTTGCAGCGAGGTAGGATGCATTGGGTGCGTAACGAGTAATACTGCATTAATAGATAATGCGAGAAAAGATGTGTCCCTTCTGTTCAATAATGGAAGTAGATATCACATTCCCTTTGATGGAATTGATATAGCCTAAATATATCCATGTCTATAATGAGGAATGGGAGAGTTCTATTATGAGAAGACAAAGAAAGAATAATCGAGCACATGGGTTTATAGCACTAGCATACAACCCACTTGATTGGAGATATTGAGACAAAGGGATTAAATTACACTGTAAGCATTCGTATGAGGTGACATGTCAATGTGGAATTAACTTCTTTCTCTTGGGTGCCTTGACCCATTGCTAGACGGTAATCTTGGACTTTAGGCAGGCCCACCTAATGCTAACGAGAAAGAGACCTAGAGAGTTACACACTAAGTGTATCCAAGTATCTCTAGTAGAATAAAGATTATTCCCATACATGTTTTAATAATTATTCAAGGAATCCAAAATCATTTTAATGTTGGCGGAAGAATAAAATGAAAACAAGTACACGCTATGTATTAATGATTACACGCCCTAGAGTTTTTATTTGGAAAACAAGTACACGCCATGTATTAAAGATTACATGCCGTGTAGTTTTCATTTTGGAAAGGAAATGAAAAACAGATATACACATCGTGTATTAATTAATACACGCAGTGTAGTTTTCACAGAAAATGAGTACATGCCTTATATTAATGATCAAACTCCTTGAAGTTTTTCCAATCAGGATTTTGAGGAAATAATATCATTTTATTAAATGATATTTATTATAATCACCATGGGAACATTTGAAAGAATTAATCATTCAACATGGGGGTTTTAAAAAATATATAATGTAATAAATAAAATTTGTAACGCGTTTATTTATTATCATAACTCTATAACCTCAAACCTGGTTATAAATATACTCACATCTCTAACACTTTTCCACAGAGAATTGTTGTGCCCAAAAATTCTAGAGAATTATCTCAAGACCGAGAGAGATCCTCTTCTATTAGATCAAGGCGTTCTATGGTGGACAATGTAAGAAAAGGCTTATCCGCGCTAGCACCCGATGATTCCTTTGGTGACGTCCAGAGATACGTGGAGCACATGTGGATAACTGCTAGAGGAATCATACACTTTGATTCTACGATGCAATGACGGATCACATCGGATCGTGATCAGATACATCAACGAAGAAAGAATTATATCTAGGTAATTATTTTAAATTAATTAAATTAATTATAACCAATATATGATGATCCTCCTTTGTGGTTTCATGACCATTCTTCTTCCTTGTTTATTTCTGTGATTCAATCCATGGAGTCTAGCATTTATCATTGTATTGATCTTGGATTGATCATTGCAAATGACAAAAATCCATGTGGGCACATCCAACCCTGATCTTATGCTACGCCCGGATCCTATAGAAAATGTTTAATCATTAAATATCACATCTCAGGCACATGATACCACTACCATCAAGATATAACTTTAAGATAGTTTATAAATGATGTTTAGAAACCCATTAAAATAAGGATATCCAAATGATTTTTTAATGAGACCAGTCGATTCATTTAGGGGGTATCTATAATTGGGACCCACCGATGACTTCATGTCAAAATAATTCAGGCACATGATACCACTACCATCAATATATAACTTTAAGATAGTTTATAAATGATGTTTAGAAACCCATTAAAATAAGTATAGCCAAATGATTTTTTAATGAGACTGGTTGATTCATTTAGGGGGTATCTATAATTGGGACCCACCCATGTCTTCATGTCCAAATCATTCCCCATATATCGAATAATAAATTTTATTCATGAATAATGTTTCTTATTATAATATATCCATATGTGTAAAGAATATAGATTCATCAATATTTCCCTAGATAAACAAATAAATTTAAATTTATATCTCCGTGTGTATAGATGATATATAATTTAATAAATGTAAATATCCTTAATAATATAATATGTATATGAAGGTTTGAATTAATGTCCAATGATTATAGATATGTGTATTTTCAAGGGTGATTTAATCACTAAAAAAGGAATCAAGAAAGTGAATTTTTATACTTTCCTTGGTCAAAATGATCATAAACCATCCATAGAAATAATTAGGATAATATCTATCCAAAATATACCCATTGGAGTAGGAATAAACGATTTATTATTGATGAATATAAATACCATAAAAAAATACTGGAAAGTTACACTATACTAATGGTTTTAAACCATAGGTATTGAAGGTAAAACCATTGGTATACAATATAACAATGGTTGGGAAAATCTTTGGTAAGTTTCGCGTAGGGATATATATATACCAACGATTTCTAAATAACTGTTGGTATATACTACAAAAAATCACATCTTCCGAAGGGTTACCTAGAACTTTTGGAAAAAATCTATAACAATGGTTTAAAACCATTGGTTTATAATGTATTCATTGTTTTACCAACGGTTTTTGAACCGTTGGTATAGTTTGTTTCCAACGGTTGTAGTAAACTGTTGGTAAAATGTAGAGGTACTTTGATATACCAACGGGTTTATAACCATTGGTATACATTTCAACCCTATACCAATGTTAACAAACCATTGGGATAGTATTATAATTTCTATCAGCAGTATACCAACAGTTATAAACCGTTGGTATATCCTTCACCTAGATTTCACAGCAGCATGCTGAACCAAAAACCCAAATATGCCGAACCCAATAAAGCTGTAGGAATCCTATGCACCTAGGCCAATACACCACACATAATCCAATATCACCTACACATAGAATCCAATATGAAGATGCCACCAATATTCCATACACCAAACTCTAATACTCCTGCAAAAAATCAAATACACCTAGAGAAACAAGCCAATACACCTACACACAAAATCCAATATTGCATACACCAGACTCCAACATTGCATAAATTTTCAAATTACATTCCATATTCTCCTGAAGATAAACCTTTTAGAAAATTTCTCCTAGTGTTAGTAGTTACTTTCCAAACCCTCACCTTCCACATTAATAAATTATGAAACTGGGTAACAGCAGAATGTTTTCTCATTAGACTTTCAACCAATCTAAAATTTTGAGTCTTTATAATTTGGTCAGCCAATAAACTATAACCAAGAACTGATACCACTTTTTGGGCCCAGGTGGAGAATATCAATTTTTGGATGTTTTATATTACAATTGATAAAACTATTGTAATTTAACATTTGAGACTAGGTAGTCGAGGAACTACATCAGTCACTCTAATCCACCCCTGCTTCCAGTTTGGTCACCTCATCTTTCTTCCAAAAGTGCTTCAATTATATTAAAATGATCATGAATGAAATAATTCATGATATAATATCCAAAAATAACAACACTGGGAAATATTTGGTTTAGATGATAATAATATTCCGTTTGGGGGGCTCTCCTTTTGGGCTATTCGGGGGGGGGGGGATATTCAAGGGCTGGGGGTGTTCTGGGGTGGGGTGGGGGGGGGATGTCCAGGGGTACGGGTGTCCAGGGGGGGTGGGGGTGGTGTCTAGGGTGGTGTGGGGGGATGTCCATGAGGTAGGGTGTCTAGGGGGTGGGGGTGGTGTCCAGG
This sequence comes from Viscum album, assembly GCA_963277665.1. Taxonomy (NCBI): domain Eukaryota; kingdom Viridiplantae; phylum Streptophyta; class Magnoliopsida; order Santalales; family Viscaceae; genus Viscum; species Viscum album. Next base: position 5,756 of record CAUJRU010000391.1, on the reverse strand, counting down.
GGGTGGGGGTGTTTAGGGGGTGGGGGGCTGTCCAGGGGGTTGGGGGGCTGTCCAAGGGGATAGGGGGTGTCAAGGGGGGTTTGGGGGGATGGGGGTGTCTGAGGGGGGGTGTTCAGGGTGTTGGGGGGTTTTCCACGGGGGTAGTGGGTGTCTAGGGGGTGGGTGTTTCAAGGGGGTGGGTCTCTCCAGGGTGGGGGGGGGGGGGCTATCTATGGGGGTGTCCAGGGGGTGGGGGTGAGGTCGAGGGGGTTGGGGGCTTTCCAGGGGTGGGGGTGTCCAAGGGGGTGGGGGTGTCCAGGGGGTAGAGGTGGGTGTTCAGGGGGTGGGGTGGTGTCCATGGGGGTGGGGGTCGAGGGGGTTGGGGGTGGTCCAAGGGGGTGGGGTGGTGTCCAGGGGGAAGGGGTGGCTATCCATAAGGGTAGAGGTGTCTAGGGGGTGGGGGGGGGGGGACGGGGTCCAGGTGGTGGGGTGGTTTCTAGGAGAAGTGGGGCATCTCGGGAGTTGTGGGTGTCCAGGGGGGTTTTCTGGGGTGGTAGTGGGAGGGGTCTTTCCATGGGGGTGTCCATGGGGTGGGGTGGTGTCCAGGGGTGGGGGTGTCCTGGGGGGGTGGGGGGTGTCCAGGGGGTGGGGTGGTGTCCAGGGTGGGTGGGTGTGGTCCATGGTGTTGGGGGGTTGTCCAAGGGGGGGTGGGGTGGTGACTAGGGTTGGGGGTGGCTGTCCATGGGGGTGGGGGTGTCCAGGAGGGTGTCTATGTCATGGAGTGGTGTCTAGGATGGGTGGGGGCATCCAGGGGTTAGAGGGGCTGTCTAGGGGGCAGGGGTTGTCCCAGGGGGTGGTGGTGTCCAGGGGGTGAGGGGCTGTCCATGGGGTGGGGGTATCTAGTGTGGTGGGGGCTGTCTAGGGGGTACGGGGTGTCCCGGGGTGGGTGGGGCAGTCCCAGGGGGTACGGGGGGGGGGGGGGGGGGGGGGCTCTAGGAGGTTAGTGGGCTGTCCACGGGGGTAGTGGGACTGTCCATGGGGGGGGGTGTCTAGGGGACACGGGGTGTCCAGGGCGGTGGGTGGGCGAGGCTTTCCAGGGGGTATGAGGTGTCGAAGGGGGTGGGTGGGCTATCCACGGGGGTGGAGGGGCTATCCACGAGGGGTTTGGGGTGTCCAAGCGGGTGGGAGGGCTGTCCATGGGGGTGGGTGGGCTGTCCATGGGGGTGGGGGGGGGGAATCTAAGGGCACAAGGTGTCTAGGGGGTGGAAGGGCTGTCCACGGGGGTGGCAGGGCTGTACAGGGTGGTATGGGGTGTCCAAGGGGTGGGCAGGCTGTCTACGGGGGTGTGTGGGCTGTCCAAGGGGGTGGGGGGAGGCTGTCCAAGGGGTATGGGGGTGTCCAGGGGTGGGCAGGGCTGCCCAGGGAAGTACGGGGTTTCCAGGCGGTGGGAAGGATGTCCACATGGGTGGGGGGGGGGGCTGTTCAGGGTGTAGGGTTGTCCAGGGAGTTGGGCAGGCTGTCCCTTGGGGTGGGTGGATGTCCACGGGGGGTAGGGGTGTCCAGGGGGTGGGCAGGTTTTCCACGGGGTTGGTGGGGCTTTCGAGGTGGGTAGGGGTGTCCAGGGGGGTGGGCCGTCCACGGGGGGTGGGTGGACTGTCCACGGGGGTGGGGGGGGGGGGGGGTCTATCTAGGGGTATGGGGTGTCCAGGGGGTGGGTGGGCTGTCCACGAGGGTGGGAGGGGTTATCCAGTGGGTACGGGTTGTCCAAGGGGGTGGGTGGGCTGTGCACAGGGGGGGGGCTGTCTAGGGGGTACGTGGTGTCCAGGGGGTGTGGGAGGGGCTGTCCAAGGGGGTACGCAGTGTAAAGGGGATGGAAGGGCTATCCATGGGGATGACAGGGGCTGTCCTGGGGGATACAGGGTGTCCAAGAGGGTGGGCTGGCTATCCACGGGGGAGGGAGGGTTGTCCACGAGGGTGAGGAGATGCCTAGGGGGAATAGGGTTTCCATGGGGGTGGGTAGGGCTGTCTAGGGCGGTACGGTGTGTCAAGGGGGGTGGTAAGGCTATCCACGGGGGTGGAGGGGCTGTCCAAATAGGGTAGGGGGTGTCTAGGGGGTGGGCGGGCTATCGACGTGGGTGTGTGGGTGGGTGGGGGGCTATCCAAGGGCCCGGGGGTGGGGGGGTCCACGTGGGTGGGTGGGATGTCCAAGAGGGTTGCAGGTTTATCTTGGTGATCGGGGATGTCCAGGGGGTAGGGGTGTCTTAGGGGGTTGGGAGGGCTGTCCACGGGGGTGGGAGGCTGTCCACGGGGGTGGGAGGCTGTCCACGGGGAGAGGATTTGTCCAGGGGGTGGGTAGGCTATCTAGGGGGGGGGGGGGGGGTGGGTGGGGATGTCCAGGGGGGTTGGGGGGCTGTCCCGGGGGTACAAGGTGTCCAGGGGGTAGGGGGTGTCCAGGGGGTATGGGTTGTCCAGGGGGTGGGGCGGCTGTCCAGGGGGTGGGTGTGCTATCCATGGGGTTAAGGGGATGTCCATGGGGGATGGGGGATGTCCAGGGGTGGGGGATGTCTACAGGGGTGGGGCTGTCCACAGGGGGAGGGATTATCTAGGGGGTGGTCGGGCTGTCCACGGGGGTGGCGGGGATGTCCAGGGTGGTATGGGGTGTCCAGGGGGGTGGGAGGGCTGACCACGGGGGTGGGGGCTATCTAGAGGAGGAGTGAATCAGTCACATCATATCATCAAGTCATATTTTATTATTTATAGATAAAAAATAAAGATAATGCGACCTTCCTAATCACACATATATTCAAGCACAACAAATCAATAAATATCAAAGGTCAGTAATATCAGTAAAAAATGTAACTGACCAATTTGTCCCTCATTAACATCATTATCATCACCATCATCATTAGACTCACACTTTTCCTCATCATCATCCCCATCATCATCCCCGCCCTCCTCAATACCATCCTCCTCACCCTCCGTACTCAGCATCATCCTCCTCATCACCCTCTTCCTCCACCTCTCCCCTCCTCCTCCGCCTCGGCCTCCTCCTCACCCTCTCCCTCCTTCGCCCTAGCCCCCTACACGCCATCATATCGACCACCACTAGAACTTACACCTGGTGCACCATATATATAATTTATCAATGAAATATATTCATCAAAAGTTGTGCTGGCCGATGGTAGAAGTGTTGTATATAACACTTCTATTAGATTCATAAATGCTCTGTTTTCCCTATAAAAATGTTATGTCATCTCTATGGACCTTTTCAGCATGTTTATTCTTGTGCATTAACATTCTGGAACTCATAGGCACTACAAATCATACCTGAGGAGGGACAATACCTCTTTGGAACTATACTCTTCCAGGTCGGCATCGTACTCTACCAGGGTGCTAATCTCCCAGCACTTAATGTAAGTGATTGTTTGGCCCAAAATTGTCAGGTTTCTAGGCATCAAGGGAATCTAAATAAGCCTGTTACAAATATAAATAGATTATTAAGTTACAAAATAGATATTAAAATTTTAAATCTACAAATTAAAACTTATAATCTGCGGCAGAGTTAGTTCATTAACCGCACTTCCATACTTCTTCCTTCTACTCGAGTAAAACAGTTTCACTCGAGGCACATGTCCTTCAATATTCAATTTATGCCTCAACAATGACATTGAATATAGGAAACCATAATTAAAAATATGATACCAATAATTAATTGTATAACAAAAATTGTATAACAAATTTAGAGAATCAAATAAATTATGGAGGAAGCAATAGAAATTGCAATTTGTAAAGAAAAATTATAAACTGTCATACCTGCTGCCTCTCATGATTTGACATCATATTACATCCTAATGTGTGGATGAATTTTTTAGCATCAATGTTTTTTTATTTATTCTAGATGAATCCTAAATAAAATTCAATAATTAGTATTAACAAAAAACAGGAAAATTTTCATTTAAAAATATCTAATGTGATTAATAACTTACATTGGCTAGTCGTCCAATAAGTAATCATCTGTCGATATTGTTCTAATGGACAATAATCCATGACAGTGACTTTATGTAACTCTGTTCCCAATCAAACATGCCAGCCAACATACAACTTGAGCTTATAAGCTCTCTAAATCTCACCTAAATCCTTTAGATGTACTGGTCGTCCATCTTCACCATCGGGGAAATTAAACCGTAGCTGACACCAAAATATTAATTAATATAAATACAAAAATAATATATTGCATTAAATAAAACAGATTGTTTTACTCATATCTCTAGCCAATCTTCATCCTTGAATTCATTTATCAGATGTCTCCATGTGAGTGGGCATAAAGTAATGATGTTGAAGCATTTGGTATGCATCTCCAGAAAATTCTAATATTGCTACCCTAGTTTTTTAATCATTTAACAATCTTCATTGAAGTCCACCATCAACTATGTGTTGCATTTCCACACCACACTCAAGCATGTATGTCGCCGTCCCCGACTCCTATCTATAGATGTATCTGTTATGAAAGAAAAAAATATTTTATCAATACATGTTATAATGAAAATAAATAATGGTGTAAAAATTTGTTAGGGTTGTATAAGTATACATGCGGTAGTCTGATCAGTGGGCACCTTTGAATCTGCAGAAATTGAAGTAACACCTTGTACAGATGGAGTGGGTCCAAATGTATGCTTCATAGGGATAGAATCTAGTGGAGCAAGAGTTGAAGAAGGTGTAAAATAAAATTCCAGAGAGAATAAATCATAAGTAAAAGAAGATGATATAGATGGTGGGCTGAATGCTGGATGGGGAGTGGGAATCATCATCAGATATGGTACAGACATGTGAGGAGGCTCAGATGTAAAGGGTGGTGAAAACATGGGAGGCCTAAATATCTCGTGTGTCCCTAATGAGACACAAGGATCAAATGTGGGATGGATGGTATGTCAGTGGTAGGGGCATGGTCTAATCGGGTACGCCAACCAGATCGTCTAGCTCTCGTATCAACCCCTCAAACAAACACCCTAAGTAATGGGACCACTACTAGGTACTCGTCAAATAACTGTCGCCTAATATTTGGATCCAGAGAAATGCTTTAAAAAAAGTTAATCACATGACACTATATATTATTTAAATTTATATATTTAAAATTAAATACTCACTGCATGCACTAGTGGTGGAATTCCCAGCTCAATCATGCGACAATTGTTGTCCATAATCTGTTTCTATCACCTCTCTTCAATTGGTTTCATTTATTTTATTTGAAAACAAATATGAAAGTAAATAGAAAAGTATAACTAATTTGTAACCTAAAAAACAAAATAAATGAGAGGGAATAGGGGGATTCAGGGACACTTTAACTAACCATTGTTTTAGGTGAGCTTGAACAGATATATAATAAGTCAATTCTTCATACAAAATTTAATAAAGAAATTTAATTTTTAGTAGGATGGTTATTTACTAAGTGGAATCAGTGTATTAAAATCATGGAACATTGATTTTACTGAATTCATAAGGGGTAAAGAATTTGTTAAAATTAATGAAAAATATAACTTCATTAGACCAGGTAGATGATGCAGGTTTCAATACATGTTTTGGAGAAGAATACAAACCATCATGTTCATTACCAAGTAAAATGATAAAGAGTGGTCTTAGAGTTATAAAAATTTTATACAAATCATAGTTGAAGCATTGAATTGTTCACCAAGTTAGAAATGTTGGTTTTTTTGGATTGAATATAGTTCAATTCCAAATTACAAAATACATTGAAATAAAATTACAAGCAATGAACATTG